>OZ024742.1:309664125-309699125 GCA_964016885.1 Eledone cirrhosa
AGAAGAAAACGAAGAACAAGAAAAATGATGAAAAAATGTCAAAGCAGAAAAAAAAAGAAAAATATAAAAGAGACAAAAACACAAGAAACTTTAAAGAAACAAGGAGTTAACTGTTATACGCAAAATATAAGTTCAATTGTTATGAATGCAGAGGTACCATAACAGCAAACTGTGGTTGATTCTGTGACCTTGACCAAACAATTTTGATTGTAAACACCATTTACTTGTAGATCACAAGATATAAGATCATTTTGTAGAAGATAAAGAACTAAGAGACCTTAAGTACATCTTTGATAATACATTGTTGGAATTTGGGTAGCAGCAAACACATGCAGAAATTACTTCATCTCTAAACTATTCTATACTTTTATTAGTTCTACTTTCAATACTTAACTAACAAACAACCTAATAACATAATCTGACTAATTAGATCCCAGACATCGAAGGAATACAACCTGTTTGAAATAGCAGTCAAATTTTCTTCAAATTACAACTCATCATCTTAGGAAAAGAGGGAGGAAGACTTTGTATAATGTAGACCTAGATATGTATTACCAGAGAGACACTTTGGATAATGTAGTCCTATGGATAATGTAGTCCTACAAATTCAATGCCAAAGAGACACTTGATAATGTAGACCTAGATATGCATTGCCAGGAAAACACTTTGGGTAATGTAGTCCCAGATATGCATTGCCAGGAAGACACTTTGGGTAATGTAGTCCCAGATATTCAATGCCAGGAAGACACTTTGGGTAATGTAGTCCCAGATATTCAATGCCAGCGAGACACTTTGGGTAATGTAGTCCCAGATATTCAATGCCAGAGAGACACTTTGGGTAATGTAGTCCCAGATATGCATTGCCAGGAAGACACTTTGGGTAATGTAGTCCCAGATATTCAATGCCAGCGAGACACTTTTGCATAATGTAGTCCTAGCTATAATAAACAATTTCAGAGTGACACTTTCGATAATGTAGTCTTAGATATACAATGCTAGAGAGGTACTTTTGATAATGTAGTCCTAGAAATTCAATGCCAGCGAGACACTTTTGGTAATGTAGTCCTAGCTATAATAAGCAATTTCAGAGTGATACTTTCGATAATGTAGTCCTAGATATACAATGCAAGAGAATCACTTTTGATAATGTAGTCGTAGATATGCAATGCTTGAGGGACACTTTTGATAATGTAGTCCTTGATATGCAATGCTAGAGGGACACTTTTGATAATGTAATTCAAGATAAGCAATGCCAGAAGTAAGAACGGGATGGTCACGACTGGAATATTTTTTATCATAATCCTGGTCAGCTAGAGCTGACCTGGCGCAAAAAATAACGATCGATCTAACTAACAATCTACCTACCTTCCTACCTGCTTGCTTACCTACCTACCTACCTACCTACCTACCTACCTACCTACCTACCTATGTAAATATCCAACGAAGATCCAAATGATTTCTGGAACAAAACAAAAAATTAATAAAAATAAAAGCAAACAATTCCTTCGTAAAGAAGAAACAGTGCAGAGTTATCTAAATTTCTAATACTGTTATTATCTTTATGTACGTCATTGTGCACACTGAGATATGATATGTGCACTTACACGCACACACACATACACACACACACGCCACACAAACATGTACACACATACATATACACTCATACACACCCACACACACACTACAGACACATTCATACATACACACATACATATACACACAGACACATACACACATGCTCATACACAAACACACAGACATACATGCCTGTATATATATATATATATATATATATTTCGTTTCTGAATTTGTTTAGCAAGATTCTTTATCTGAAATCGTGTGTTGAAACCGATATTGTTATACTTTGGGAGGGTCATGTTGCCAATAAGAAACACACCCACCAGTTGCTTTCACTTCAATTTATTATAATAAATTTATAATAAATTTATAAATTTATAAATTTCTGGTTGGTTGATTGGTTCCACAACCAGATAGTTGTTTATATATAGTCATAGTTCTTTCGTCACACACTCTGTGACCTCTTCAGTGACTGGGGATTCCTTTCTTTGTTTCTGTGCCTCTCCTTTGTTCTGTCCTACGCCATTTTGTTTCTGTGTGTGACACGCATGTCAGACACGCAGACTTAAAACACTGTTGTTAGTCACTGCGTGTCTAACACACACACACACACACACACACACACACACACACACACACACACACATATATATATATATATATATATATATTAAAGAGTTAAACAAGATTCAATGAGTACATCAAAGAATGAGTTTTATATATATATATATATATATATATATATATATATATATATATATATATATATATATATACTTATATATATATATATATATATATATATATATATATATACTTATATATATATATACACACACATAATTGCGTATGTATAGGGTGTGTATGAAGCACATGTATATTTTTTCAAATTGTTGTTTTATTAGTCAGTAGAAGGGTGACAACCCCCGTCATCTGTTAGGGCTATTGTAGTCGATGCGCAACCAGTACATCTAGTTGAAGGTTTAAATGGAAAATATGCATTGTGAGTGAGCCAGAAATCTACCTCGAATGCTTGCAATATATTCAACACTATTGAAAGCAGCCAAGGATTTGATGGTGGTCGTAAGGATGATAACAGTTTATACTTCCCTGCGGAGCAGTGCTTGATTTACCAGTGGGCTTAGGTGTGCTTAAGCACAGGGTCCCGTTGGCCTGGGGTGTGGGGATCTACCTTCCCCCAAAAAATTTTTACGATGAATTTTTCAAATGTAAGGGGCCTCATATCTTATCTAGCAGGGGGCCTCATTTGTCCTCAATCCGGCACTGCTCTGGAGGGATCTTTGTATCGTTGATATCCTCCCGAATGCATACCTACTTGATAGTAAAATATACAATTTAATGGTCTAGTCACCCAGATACATTATCATGACAAATAAGTCTATCATCGATAAGCAAAATATCCCTTCGTTCTTTATAAAGCCTATTGGATATTTCACCTCATAGCCTGAAGCTAGTTTTTGGTCTGTTTCTTAGGGGATCTTTACAAGTTTTGCTGAATTCTCGAACTCACCAGTTCTCCATCATTATTGTCCGCGCTGCTTCAACTCTACAATTCATACATTCCTCAACCTATTTCACCAAACCCATTCACATCTCTCACATATCTCACTATCATGTATACATACACGCTAAATGCAGAAGCGCCTCCACTCGCTTCAAACAGTCAAGTTCAAAGGTTTTAGTAACAACCCTATCCCCCATCCTTTCCAAACTGGTAAATCTTTCTGTACCATCATCTATGTCAATCTTTAGAAATATATTACATTGTATCTCACCCTAGGAATCACAACTTCTCAGATGCTCACTTAGAGCTACTGAACTGTCACTCTCACAACATCCTAAGATTGATGGAAGCAATCTTTAATAATCAACTTCTTCCCACTTTATGTCCCTAGCTGAACTCAATTACCCCTAACACGGCTTCCATAGAGACGGCTCTTCTAAGAACTTGTTATACAATATTACTCACTGGAAAAATTCGGCTTTTGTCCCTTTTTGACACAATAAAACCCCCAGGTAAGCTGCCGGCCTATGGTCTTCATGCAACTTTCATCTTTTTGATTGGAAGCTTTCTATAAGAACGTATCATGACATACGCTGCCATGGCTGTTTCTATCGTCATCTGTATATTAAAGACTTGTTTACGTTCAACCCTGACAACGCTTTCTCTTGTTCAGATGAGACAACTCTTTGCTCCTCTTAAATCTTCTGCTGACAGACATCGTCGACATAAATACTTCACATTTTATCTTCACTACTTGAACATAAAAATCGTAAACGTTCTTCAACAGTGATATAATAATATAACCTCTTGCAACATTACGAAAACATAATCACTGTTCATATCTTGTAGTTCGCAGTCTCTCGCTATGGACAACGTGCAAGAAAACCCTTGAAAACACTACAAATGATTATTGGGTCTCTAAAACTAGCTAGCTCTCCGATGATCATTTCTGGTGACCCCACATACATAACATAGTTAATTGTTCCCCTATGTCCCCTAAACTAGCTAGCCCTTGAGGAACGTTTCTCGGGCGCCTAATGAACATGCCATTTAATCCTGTCCCTAAAACTAGCTAAACCTTCGATGCTCTATCCTCGGGACGACATATACACAACTTACTAATTGTACCACCTAAAACTAGTTTCAACTTCAGGACCAGACATATTTCAGCTATTATCAATTGTTGCCGTCCCCCTATCTCTCCCCCTATCCCTACTACAATGGCATCTTCTTCACTGAACAAGCTATCTGTCTACCACTTCTACCAAACTAGCTTCTTTACGTCACCATTGTTGTCTCTTATCCTGAGTCCCCCAACCACTGTCCCACAAACCACAATGTCCAATTTTTCTTTCCCAGAGCGTCAACGACTCACATTTTTTTCAAGCTGCACATAAAGAGGAGGGTATTTGAAGGTCATAACAGCTGTCTATTGCTTTTGAATAACTCATAAAACATACGCAAACACTAAGACACGCACATACACACATACATACACATACTCACTCATTGAAAACACACACTAAAACCCATAAAGACACACTGAAACATAAATTAATATACACACACACATGCACACAGCGACGTTGTGGAGTCAACAAGAGGATCTGCATATTGTTGCTTCAACTACAGGCTAAATTATATAGCAGCCAAAACACCTGTTCATGAAATTAACGTATAAGTGACAGAGCATTCAATCGGCAAGTGCACTCATAACACAGAGATTCAGTGTGACACAATGTGTGACAACACCTGCCCTTTGAATTACAGGTACAGTTCCAGACATGCCAACCTCTAAAACCCGAAACGAGGAGTACCAAAAAGTGCCCCAAAACGGGGAGAAATGAGGTAAAATGGGGAGACTTTACATAATGAAAGCTATACCCATTTTCACAAGAGAGGACATCTCTCACCAATCCCAAAGAGGGTGGGAGACCTCCCCGTCGGACGGGGAGAGTTGACAGGTCTGTAGTTCATCCGACGGGCTTCCAAACAGCTTCCACCTACCCAATTTAGTTATGAATCTTGGGTAATGACCGAAAGAATACGATCGCTAATACAAGCGGCCGAAATAGGATTCCTCCGAAGGGTCTATGGAATAATGTTACTCGATAAAGTACGCAGTTCGGAGATCAGAGAGTTACTCCAGGTAGAGCTGCTACTTCTCTGAATTGAGAGATCACAGCTCAGATACTATTGGCATGTGGTTAGAATGTCTCAGGAAAGAATTGCTGGACAGATTTTACGGGCAAAACCAACCGGCAAGAGACCCAAGAATAGACCCCGAGCAAGATGGCTGAATAACATCCATCAGCTTGGCTGGTCACATTTGGGGATCCAGCCGGATCAGTTGGAGATGGTTGCTTCTGACAGGATCCGCTCTAAAGGAATATTTGAGGAGTCTGCCCCCACGACCCTCTCAGGAATAAGTGGACGAAGAAGAAGAAACTCCTGGGCTGAACTTAGGTTAAATAACATCAACAATAATAGACAGAGGTGCAGATAGCACTACAAATCTATATTGTAGCAACATTTGAAACAATCCAGTCACAAAGTTTATATTTATTGCTTTAAACTGTTTTTGAGAGACATGAGACTGGGGTATGGGATGGGAAAGATATACTAGGAATAAAGGGTGAGTTCTTGCTGAGATTGTTATGTTATCATGTCTCATTGTATGTATGTATATATGTATGTATATGTGTATCTGTGCGTATGTATACATGTATGTATGTAATTATGTGTATATCTGTGTATATATGTATATATGTATAAATATATATATGTGTATACATACACAGATATACACATGTATGTATGTACGTAGATATATATATATATGCATATATATATGTATCCATGTCTGTATACACGTATGTATGTATGTATGTATGTATGTATATATGTATGTATGTATGTATGTATGTATGTATGTATGTATGTATGTATGTATGTATCTATACATAAATGCATGTATATGTGTGTGTGCGTGTATGCATGTATGTACATATGTACGTCCATATGTATGTAAGCATGTATGTATGTACGTACATGTGTGTGTACATGTACGCTCTTACATTCATACATGTATGTGTGTGTTTGCGTGTGTGTGTTTGGTTGCATGTCTTCACATGTATATGTATATGTATGGGAATTTATTTGCGGGTGTACGATTGGTTTGTATATAAATTGCGTCTGCGTATATTGCTTAAGGGTGTGAGGATATGTAGTTGTTGTGAGTATGTATGTATGTATGTATGTATGTATGTATGTATGTATGTATGTATGTATGTATGTATGTATGTATGTATGTATGTGTGTATGTATGTATCTGTGTATGTATGTATGTATGTATGTATGTATGTATGTATGTATGTATGTATGTATGTGTGTAGGCACGTAAGTACATATATACGTTCATATGTATGTATGAATGTATGTATGTAGGGATGTATGTGTGTATGTATGTGTATATGTATGTATATATGTAGGGATGTATGTAGGTATGTATATATGCATGTATGTATATGTATGTGTATGTATATATATGTACGTATGTATATATACGTATGTATGTATATGTATGTATGTATGTATGTATGTATGTATGTATGTATGTATGTATATATGTATGTATATATACGTATATATATGTATGTCTGTATATGTGTGAATACATGCATATAAAAGAAATCAACAAATGAGTATAAAATATTATATAATACACACACACACATATATATATATACATACATATATGATCGTATGTATGTATATATATATATACATATGTATATGGGTATATGTATGTATATATATGTATATGTATATATGTACGTATTCAGTGAATTCTTTAGAGGATTCATTCACTCATTAGTCAGAGTTTTGCACACACGTGAATTCAATACGTGACTATTCAGATGTCCTCGTGAATGGAGGTTTTCTGTAAATCTCTGTTGAAGCTACCCTTTATTGCTAATTAATCATTTAAGTCGGTTCTTATTTTCCAGAAGAACAGTTCGTTTGTGACGATTGAGAGGTATAACAGGTAGCCCTAAATAGCGCCAGTTTCTATAAACTTTTGCACCATAAAACTCTGGTATGGTATGGACCCCAAACCCCCGATAGAATTGTAGGGGCGCCATATTGACATATGGCGTTTCAAGGGCATTTTAAAAACCTAGTGAAGCCCAACTCCTTTCCAGGTCTGAATACAGTATATTTCTTCCAGAGAAAGATAGAGAGAGTGAGAGAATGAGATATAGAGGAAGAATCGACCCCAGTACTTGACTGGTACTTTTTTTTATCGACTATTAATGGATGAAAAGCAAAGTTGACCTCGGTGGGATTTGAACTCAGAGAGCAGAAAGCCGGAATAAATACTACAAAGCATTCTATCCGACGTTCTAACGACTTTGCCAATTGGCCGCCTATATACACCATAGTACTTTGAAAACCTATTTAACACTATAATAAAAAGCAAATAACTATATTCCACATGCCACCACCATAAATGTAAATTAAGGGCCAGTCCACCTCTTAGTCATTTCACCATCTAGGGTATTTTCACATAGTTAAAGTCTATTGTTATCCTGTCCTTTGCGAAATGGATTGGCTCTCATCAATATTCTAAGTTATATTAGGGTGATCGAGTTCTTGGTCTCTGCGTTGCCGAACAAATCGAAGGATGAGATTGGAGTCTTTTTCTGTTTTAGAACCAAATAAGTAGAGACGTTAATTTTAATATTCATTGAAGTTGTTAGAGATAAACCTCATGTAGTTTCTCAAGATATATTGAGTGAAGAAGTAGTTTGATTTTGATTAATGAAAGCTGGTTGTTGGTGAGGTGCATGTGTGTGTGTGTGTGTGTCTCTCTCTCTCTCCCCTCTCTCTCTCTCTCACACACACATACATACACACACACTCACACACTCACACTCACACACACATACACACAGACAGACAGATTGACACACACCACACACACACTCACAGACAGACAGACACACGCATGATTTGCTTTAATTTATTGCATCTTCGTTTACTAACCGGAATCAACCGTTCTACCCATTAGTATATATATATATATATATATATATATATATATATATATATATATATATATATATATATATATATATAATTTCAGCGAGATCGGATTTCGGCTGTGGTCGAAAACAAAGCGAAAAGCAATATCCAAGTTATGCTGGCAAGCGTTCCATGGACCAAATAAAGACCAGAGCAATAAACATAGGTTATAAAGGCCAAACAAACTGAGATGGCGATCAAGAAGCCATCAACCACCTAAGCCAAAAAGACGAGGCAAGTCAAACAGGTGAAACAAAATAATTGAATATTTATATATATATATAAAATATATTAATATATATATATACGTATATATATATGTGTATCCCGGGTTCGATCGGGGGTAACCACAGTAAGTAAAGTACTCATCCTTCGAATGAAACAGTTCTAGTCCTGTAGAAGCCATTTAAGAGGCTTAGCTCTGTTTCTCGACCGTTATATCGCGTGACTATCTCCCCCTCCGCCTTTTGGGATTCTTTCTCACGTCGTGTAGACGCGTTCTTGAAGAAAGTAAAATGAGGTATCCTCTTGATAAGTCGGCAGACCTCGCAAAGACTCTATATCTTTATGATGTATTGTTTTTGTTTATGCCACGAAACTACGTAGTCGAGGAATCTAGGAGCAGTTTAGGTATGATACATTTTATTACTAATTATATCTAAATGTTTCTTCTCTCTTCATAATGTATTTTTAACTCTGATACTGGTTCAGTCTAATTCAACCGGATTGGTCTGTCCCAGTCATTCATTGAGCAACATCGGTGAGGTTGGCACCATTAACTCACGGTTGGGTGTGGATGCATTCATGTATATGTGTGTGTCCGCATGTATCTGTGTGTTTCTAAATATTATATATATATATATATATATATATATATATATATATCGACAGTTGATCGACTTTCGTCCAATCGGACCGAGGAAACAATAATTCCATTGGTCTTCTCAATTGCTAATACTATGTATCGGTTGCAACTGCAGGTAGAAGGAGCAACGGGAAATAAAGTGTCTTGCTCAAGGACATAACGCATCATCCGGTCCAGGAATCGAACTCACAACCTCACGATTGCGAATCCACGTGCCTTCACAAATATATACATATATACATATATACATATATACATATATATATATATATATATATATATATATATATATATATATATATATATATATATATATATATATATATATATATATACACATACATATATATAAATATATATATATATACATATACACACATATATATATGTATATTATATATATATATATAATATACTACATATATATATAATATACGTATATATATATATATATATGTATATATATATATATGTATGTATATATATATATATATATATATATATATATATATATATATATATATATATAATATATATATATATATGTAATAATAATAAATTTGAAGACTAAAATCTGTTATTTTAATAAATATATATATATATATATATATATATATATATATATATATTGAATCTTCGACCTAGTTTACTCAACCAATTCCATGCTCCTCTGGTGACCTTTGAATTTTGAACTTTGAACTTTGAACTTTAATGGACACTCACCACGAACTGGCTGTTTTTCAAAACAAACAAATACACACACAAGCGTGCGCGCATACACACACACAATACACACTCCACACACCCCCACACACAGACAGACAGACAGACACACACACACATGCACAGACACACACACACACGCGCGTGCACACGCATACATATGGTTACGCACGCACACATATACACATTCACTTACTCACGCGCGCACCCAATACACACACACACACTCTCTCTCTCTCTCACACACACACATATATATATATGTATGTATATATATATATATATATATATATATATATATATATATATATATATATATATATATATATATACATATATAAATATATATATATATGAGTGTGTGTGTATGTGTGCATATAAATAAAATATCTAGGATGTCCGCCAAAATGTATACACACTTTGATTACCTGTACAGGCAATATTTATTAAAATGCACATCCTTTGTATATACATTTTTTGGGGACAACCTGTCTGTGTATGTGTCAGTATATATATGTGTGTATGTGTGTGTGTGAAGAGAGGAGGCAAATTGACAAAATTGTCAAAATGTCAGATTAAATACTTTACTGGTTCTTTGCGTTTTCTGATTTCAAATGCTGCCGGGGTCAAATTTACCTTTCATCCTTGTTCGATAAAACAGCACCAGTGCAGTACTGCAATCGATTTATCCTCTATATCACTTTCTCACTTCTCCCTCTTTCTTCCTCTTTCCTTCACTGTCTCTCCCTCTCTCTTTCTCTTTCTTTCTCTCATTCTCAGGAAGAAATTGGGTGTGTACCGAGCTGGTGAGGGGATGGTCTCTCCCAGTTTTAAAATGCCCAAAATATAATTCCATCAGGAGTTATGGCTCCATACATACAGGTACCCCACCCCATATACATCTCATGTATTTTATCTGATGAGGGCATGCTCTGATTTATGTTACACATAAAAAATGTTGCATCCCCGAAACATATATAATTGTTTCTACTTTTGGCATAAGGCCAGCAATTACCCAGTACATTACTGGTACTTTTATTTTATCGACCCCGTAAGGATGAAAGGCAAAGTTAACCTCGGCGGGATTTGAACCCCGAAACATATATAATGAAATAAATAGTGATGATATAAAGTATATATCTTTCGTTTATTACTATTATTATCATAATACTCCAGATAAATATTTGCTGTTGAGTGCTTCGTATCTGTTATACACATAAGTCAGTTGATTACATATCAACTAATTCTTTAACTCATTGTTTACACCTTTCGTAACTGTACTCCTTGTTGTTGTTATTTACTTTTCCAATATCTATATATTTCCACAATGCTTCAAGCAAACTTCAATACTCTCATATATATATAGACTGAATAAAAAAATGGCGTAGACATACAACACAACAGGAGGAACAAAGAATATAACACCACTGACGATGTTGCAGATGTGCAACGAAAGATTTATGTAAATTATGATAAACTATATATATATGTGTTTGTGTCTATATTGTATCTGTATTATTTTTGACCGTCGGTCAGTCAATGGCAACATTGAGGACCGAGTAAGTTAGATTGCAGATATAAAAGACAGCGAGAAGCGAAAACCAACCAAACAGTGAGTGTGTTCTGTTATTAATTCTGGCAATATTACGCAAATATGACCCTCCCCAAGTATAACAATATATATATATATATATATATATATATATATATATAAAAAAAAGCCTTCGTGAGCCACCTTTTTTTTAAGTAAAGAAATTCAAACACACACTCACACAACACACACACACACACACGCGCGCGCACACACACAAGCACACAAATAAACATACATATCTTTACTTTCTTTATTCAATAGAAAATCTGAATTCTGACACCCCAGCGAACTAACCATATTCACTGAACCAGAACAATTCTCCCATCCCCTTCTCTTGACCATTATCTTTCACTTATCATAGGCGGTGGATTGGCAGTATCGGTAGAGGGTCGGACACCATGCTTTCCAGCATAGTTACGTCCCTTTACGATCTGAGTTCAAATCCCGCCGAGGTTGACTTTGCCTTTCATCCTTACGGGGTCGATAAAATAAAGTACCAGTAATGCACTGGGTGATTGCTGGCCTTGTGCCTAAAGTAGAAACAATTATCTTTCACTTATCATAAAATTCTCTAAAAAGGCTACAGAATGGATTTCCAAATAAGGACACGAAAATTTAATGAAAACTTGTTCACGTGACAGCCATAATTTCATTTATAACCAACCAAAAAAAAGCCTTCGTGAGCCCCTTTTTTCAAGTAAAAAGAAATTCAAACACTCATATAGGAAAAAACAACCTGTGACAACCCCCCCCCTCTTATTTGAAGAACTATTGTAACGCGAACTGGCGCGAAATTTATTATAATTATTGACAAACCAATCAAATTACTTCTCGAAAAATCTGGCATTTCGAGCCACTTTTTCCATATAAAACAAGTAACATTCAGAGACCAACCAGATGTGAGAAAAACCACAGACCCTCCATCTCAACTCACCTTTTGAAAAGCAGAAGAACTGCGAAACCGGTAAAGGAACCAAATAAATATATATATTTATAAAAAAAAATAAAACTGCAGTTGCATTTTCGATTTCATCTCTTTTTCTTTATACTTTCACTCGTGTAGGACACCTCGGTTATTTTTCATTTTGTAAAAAAACCCTCACTTTCTAATATATATATATATATATATATATATATATATATATATATATATTAGGAAATTATATTTATACATATTAGGAAAATAAGAAAAAAAGTAGAACATGCTAATAGGATTTTCTCATAGAATAACAGCAAAACATTTTTTAAAAAGTAATTTATAGTACCGGTTTCAGCTGGTAGATATTCCGGCTTCTTCATACTATATGATAAAAAGTATATAATAAAATTAAGGTGTATATTAATTATAAGAGACCAATGAGATCATAGTTTACATATATATAAAAATTCACATTTTCGTTTATTTCTCCCCCCACCCCCCTCTCTCTCTTCGTTGGTGGTTTGGCAGTAGTAACAGCTAAAATAGAAGTTGGCTTGTCCCCGGTGGGCGTAATTAACTTACTCATAGCAAAGAAATGTAATAATGGCGTGTTTGAATTCAATGTAACTTATATAGACCGTCATGGAATAATTTTGGAATAAAGCTTAATATTACCGTAGTTATTTTTTTTTTCATAATTCAGTAAGCTAATAAGCTAATTTAATTATGGCCATCAATATATATATATATATATATATATATATATATATATATATATATATATATTCAGAGTCATAATTAAATCGGCTTCGTAGACTAATATGTGTCACAAGAGCAAAGCTACAATACTGTAAGTTGATTTCGAAAAATGTTTTTGACTCCATTCACTGAGGAAATTGATGACGATATTAAAATCTTCAGATGTTCAATCAAGATTTTTGAGCGCTATTATCAAAATGTACGGGAACACGAAAGCAAGAGTACCTAGCCCAGATGGCAAAAACTGACTACTTTGGGATCACAGCAGGGTTACTTCAAGGAGACACATTAGCCCCGTATCTCTTCATCATAGTACTAGAATATGCCATGCCACAGCTGGGTTGCTTCGATGAGACACACTAGTCCCGTATCTCTTCGCCACAATACTAGAATATGTGATGCGTTAGACACACTATACCCATAGCTCTTCGCTATAGTACTAGACTATGTCACGTGATAGACCTTCAAAAACAGACAACAAAAAAATGAGATTTCGGCTTCATCGAAAAGAAGCAGGAGAATGAAGGCCATTGCTTAGAGTGATCTCAAATTTGCTGGTAATCTGGCAATACATACAGAAGAATGTAGCGAAACAGGTAGGTCTACAATGCAACGCCAAAAATGATTGAAAGTCAAGTTTTTAATCAACAAATGCCAGTATCAAGGCAAAGAACAGGGGAGTTTTAAAGAGGGTTAATACCCTAAGGATAGAAAAAGAGCTCAGAAATGGACATATATATATATATATATATTTTTTCAATGTGGTCTACCCTTGGTGTTAGGATCCGTACCATAGATAGAACTCAATTTAATCTGATGGCGAGTAATCCAGTGAAATCCATAGAAAGGTTCTGTGTTCCGTCGAGTTAATTCCTTAGATACAGAGTCAGATATAAGATATCAATTTTACAATGAAAATAATAACAACAAAGTCGAGTTATTTTACCTATTCATATCATTGTTTTACGATCGTTTCGGAGGGTTGATCATATTGACATATTGTCTGATCTATAGCAGTTATATAACTGTATATTATTAGATTCATATATAGGTTCGATCAGACCGTCTGATCAAACCTATGTATGAGGTCTAATAGTATACAGTTAAATTAATCATTGCTAAATTAATACCTAATACACACACACACGCCCCCCCCCCCACATATATATATATATATATAAATAAATATAGTGAAAGAGTGAAGAATAACATGGTCGGCTGCAAACTCGCTACCTAACTAAGGAAATCTCTTGTTGAGTCAACGCCGTACCTTAAAACTATCCATAATACAAAGCACTCACAACCGCTAACTGGATAACCTAAAACGATAACTTGTTATCCCATATAAATAAATATATTTATATACATTTTGTATAATTTGGTCTACCTTGAAGACGCCTTACAAAATTCACACGTCTCTCTGTCATATATATATATAGTCCGAATTATTAAAATTCGAACCCAACTGATTAGAGTGAATACTAATAGTAGTTGCTTGCCGGGTGATTATATTTTTATGTGTTATTGAGGGTGGCGGGTTGGGGGAAGCGCCTATGTATTTTGCAAGATCCTCTTTAGCTGGTGAATGAGGGACAGGTGATAATTGCAGGTGAGTGTCTGATAGAAAACATGTGTGTAGGGAATCAATATTCTAAGTGAACTTTACACTCTGTCTACAACAGTTACTACATCGTCATGCATGTATTGTAATCATTACATAGTGTCAGTGATCGGGAGGAAGAGGTGCCTGACATAATATATATTTCTTATTTCATATACCAGTGAAGTTAACAACAAAACGAATACATACATATATACATACAGACATGCGTAACAAACATACATACATACATACGTACGTACATGCATACATACATGCATATATACATACATACATCTATACATACATGTATGCATACTACATATATATATATATATATATATATATATATATATATATATATATATATAGGTAAGTTATTCCGGGTTGAATCGGAGGTAACCACAGTAAGTAAGGTACTCAATATATAGCAGAGTATAAAAGTTTTAATATAGATGAGATTCTACAGGACTAAATAAATTAACGGAGTCATAAACTCGCGTTGGTCCCTGTAATTTATGAGCTCAAAGGAAGGAGAGAGAGTCCTGGGCTCTTCAAATATAATATATAGAAAAGATAATACACGAGAGTGAGAGAGTGAGAGAGAGAGATAGAGAGAGAGAGAGTGTTTATCAATGTACAGGGAAAACCACCAGTGTATGGCATCTATAAACTAAGAAAGGTGAGGTAGATGCATAATAATCAAAAATATAAATCAGAATGAATTACCCACCTTTATAACTATATATCACACACGTACAAACTGAAAGAGATTTGTTTCGCCAAAAGATTAGTGTATGGAAAGAAACACTCAGGTTGATCAGCGTGCGTGTTAAGTGAATACATTCCACACAACTCTAAGAGAACTTAAGATAACTGCCTAATTTCATTCTGATTTATATTTTTGATTATTATGCATCTACCTCACCTTTCTTAGTTTATAGATGCCATACACTCGTGGTTTTCCCTGTACATTGATAAACACACACACTCTCTCTCTCTCTCTCTCTCTCTCTCTCTCTCTCTCTCTCTCTCTCTCTCTCTCTCTCTCTCTCTCTCTCTCTATATATATATATATATATATATATATATATATGAAAATGTTTAACCCGAGGGCAGAGCTCAATCCGTTTCGACTGTCCAGAAATAGCTGTCGAAACGGGTTGAGCTCTGCCGTCGGGGTTAAACATTTTCATATTACCCACTCTACTACGCTAACTATTGAGTACTCTGGTGCGTTATGGACCATCTGGTAACTTACCACACTTCCTTCATTATATATATATATACAGGTTTGAATTTAGACGGGGGGGGGGGGGGGGCTCATACACGAACATATTAAATGCATAGCAAACCCCTCTATTTTACACATCAAAGTTAGCTTGGCGCAAATAACACCGTGTAACATATTTTTTGTTCCCCGGTTCTAAGTGTCATTTCATGGTTTGTTATATCCATTATTATATTATATAATATTGTTATATCCATTATTATATTATATCCATTATTATAAAAAAACACTATTATTTAATCAGAAGTTTGGGTTTGTGGTCAGGAGTTTGCTATTTCGAAATGTTCATATTTTTCAAGAAAAAACACATTTTTTTAAAATTTATCAGTTCATATAATTAAATCAACAGAGTATATATTTATTTTATTACACAAGCTTATCAAAAGCAAACAAGTAAAAACAAATAACACTTATAAAGCAACTTATACACGTCAGAAATGAGTGGATTTCATGGATTTGCGGTTGTAGTCCAGGTAGCATTCCCGCACTAGCCCCTAGATATAGTCCCCCATCATTTTTTCATTGTAGTGGCCCTGGTACCTCCGCTCTATCTCTTTCACATCTTGGTGGAATCGTTCGCCTTGTTCTTCCGAGTAGGCACCCATATTGTCCTTGAATTTTTTCCAGGTGAGCATCCAGCATATGGAGTTTAAGCGACATCCTGCATCCCATGGCGCCAAAAGCCTTTATCAGATCCTGCACCAGTTGCTGGTAGTTTTCAGCTCTGTAGTTGCCCAGGAAGCCCTTAACAACTGCCTTGAAACAGTTCCATGTTGTTCTCTCAATCCTATTGAGCTTATTGGAGAACTCGG
Source organism: Eledone cirrhosa (assembly GCA_964016885.1). Taxonomy (NCBI): domain Eukaryota; kingdom Metazoa; phylum Mollusca; class Cephalopoda; order Octopoda; family Eledonidae; genus Eledone; species Eledone cirrhosa. The sequence goes on from OZ024742.1 coordinate 309,680,883, forward strand.
TAGACTCAAACACCTTCTTTATCTGAGGTCCAACAAAAATTCCACCTTTGATTTTGGCCTCAGATAATTTGGGGAAGAACTCAAGAAGGTACTTAAAAGCGGCTGATTCTTGGTTGAGAGCCTTCACAAACTGCTTCATCAACCTCAACTTAATGTGCAGTGGCGGCATGAGCACAATCCTGGGATCAACCAGTGGCTCCCACATGACGTTCCGGGTCAAACAACAAATTTTGTTCGCTGCTCCCAGTTCTTTCTTTTGTAGTGGTCAGAGGTGGCTCTGCTGTCCCAAAGGCAGAGGAAGCATTGGAATTTGATAAAGCCTCCTTGGAGTCCAAGCAGGAAAGCCACCATCTTGAAGTCTCCAATGATTTCCCAATTGTACTGGTTGTATTGCAGAGCTTCCAAGAGGACTTTCACACTGTAGTAATCTTCCTTCAGGCAGACTGAATGAGTTAGGGGAAGTGTCGGGAACTTGTTTCCATTGTGGAGGAGGACAGCCTTCAAACTTGTAGTGGAGCTGTCTATAAATAGCCGGCACTCCTTGGGCACAAACGGCACCCCAATAACGTCAAACAGTCCAGGCACGTCATGGCAGAAGCAGAGGCCATCCCTAAGGGTGTAAAAGCCTGAGAAAGGTTCGTGTCGTTTTCTCTGACTTGTCACCTGCACTTCCTCCGTGACCAAGTTCCACTGCTTCATCCTGGAGACGAATGCTTAAAACACAACTTACCCTTTATTCAGGGTGCGAAAATCCAGTATCAATAAATCTCTTTAATCCACTTTTTAACAATTTTATACTTTATTGAACTTTTATAATTTTCTTTAGGTATTACTCTTTATTTTATAATTTTAATTTAACCTGAAACATATATAAAAAAATCATTTAACATAAGCAAATTAAACTTACATACAACGTAAAATCCAGCATACAAATAATTCTAGTGAATAGCTTAGAATTTTTACAAACCCAAACTTTTAACTGTTTAATAGCACTTCTTAAAAAATTTATTTGGGACATAAGCAACACAAAAAAAGTGATTATAAGCCAGGAACAGAGAACAATTTTTTTGTTACACGGTGAATTGGAATTAAAACGTTATACATACAGGTGTTAAATTCAAACCTTCCTAAAGCTAAAAACGCCAGCTGCGATAAACAATTAAACAATTATGGTGAAATAATCCCGTCTTAACTACCATTATTTGGTTCAAATTCCGTCGAGGTTAACTTTGCCTTTCATCCTTACGGGGTCGATAAAATAAAGTACCAGTAATGTACTGGGTATTTGCTGGCTTTGTGCCAAAAGTAGAAACAATTATTTGATATATATATATCAAGGGCGGTGGATTAGTAGTATCGGTAGAGTCGGACACCATGCTTTGCAGCATAGAGTTACGGTTAACTTTGCCTTTCATCCTTACGGGGTCGATAAAATAAAGTACCAGTAGCGTACTGCTGGCTTTCAATGTCCTAGGGACCGCATTAGGCGATTTAGCGATCTCTCTCTATAATTTTTAGTCTTTCTTTTTAGATAGATACATAGATATAACATTGCGCCCTTATAATATCTGTCTGTATATCTGTATTACGACATTATGACGCTATATGTGTGTGTGTGTGTGTGTGTGTGTGTGTGTGTATATATATGTATATATAGTGTGTGTGTATATATATATATATAGTGTGTAACGTTTTCGAAATATTTACTTCTGCGTTCACGGAATGATTTTTTTTAGTTTCAGAAGATCCCGTTACGGGTGAAAGCAGCGATTCTTTGCTTAAACTTTAATCTGTTATTTTAATATATATATATATATATATATATAATTATATATTCGTGTACAGATATTTTTGCATACACAATAACAAAATATAAACAAACGTATTTATTTCACGTGGCTCGAGCAACGCCGGGCCATTCTACTAGTATATATATATATATATATATATATATATATATATATATATATATATATATATATATATAACTGCCACTTCTTTACAGAAGACGGCCACCTCTTCAACGAACTCCCTGCTATTATGAACCACCGCCAACTGCAGGCTGGTTAGTTTAATGACAGAATATGCTTAGTTTAGATCACCTTTTCTAGACCCTTTCCATGTCGTATGTGTAAGCAATGCATCCCCAAAACGGGCTACTCAGACGCTCAAGACTCCACCGAAGCATGTTGCTGTTTAATTTAACAGTACAGTGACTTTAGGATATTACTTGAGCCGCCCATGTGTAGATTTGCGATTATGATCTTCTGCACACGTTGTCACACCTACACCGCTGTCGGACATGTAAAGAAATATCTACACATAAAGATGGTAATGTTACGTGCTTGTGCTACACATAGCACCCAGTCCATCCCTGCAGCTATGTGTCCAGTGACAAGCCAAGGCAAGATACCAGGACAGTTACGAGAATCACATGTGTTATCGTCATGGAGTTTAAACCTCTCCAGGGGGTGTAGCTATACTCCCCATGCATGGCTAATTACAGGTTGGTGAGTGAGGCTATTTACCCATAGTTGGGGTGGGTGGAGTACATCCGACATTTGACAGCTCTAGTATTTGTGCTGTTGGGTTTCCACTTACCCACTTCGCCAGATCAGTGTCTGATGGGGAAGCCGTTTGAGTTAATGACTACCCAACCGTGAAACAGGTTTTACTGGACTACATGGTACCAGTAGCAGGCCGAAACCTGCATCAACACACACACACACACACACACACACACACACACACACACACACACACACACACATTGCATACGCACAAGAATTAAGTGCTTCGATTCCCCGCAGACGTCTCGATCAGCCTTTTCTTTCACCAGGGGTAGTTTGTTTGATTTATTCAACTATTATTTATAGTTATTGCCTTTGTCCTTACTGCGTGGGAGTAATATGAAATGTTGACCTGTAAACTCTGATAACTTCATTAAGAGATGAATCACATACCATAATTTCCTCTAATCCTGTTATTGACTTGAGTTTATCTTACATCTAAGTATCTGTAATGTCACTCCTGAATTTGTTACTCCTGATGACGGTATTGTTACTAGTCAACCTCGTGGATTGGCAGTATCGCTAGAGGCTTGGACGCCATGTTTTCCAGCATAGTTACGTCCCTTTGCGATCTGAGTTCAAATCTCGCCGAGATTAACTTTGCCTTTCATCCTTACATGGTCGATAAAATAAAGTACCAGTAATGCACTGGGATAATTGCTGGCCTTGTGCCAAAAGTAGAAACAGTTATTGTTATTGTTACTAGTCGACCCCGTTTACCACAATTTTATTAAGGAGCTCAATATATTAACCCCTGAGGATAGAGCACAGAGTATTATTTTTTTAAATCATATATATATATATATACAGTGGCGGTGTAACTGGGGATGGGGGTGAGCATACCGCCCTCCAATAATTATATTTTCTCCCCAAACTACCACAACACACATCTATTAGGATATACGCTACAATTTATGTAGATGTTATGTTTATCGCATATCGAAGTTTTCTGACCATTTTAGAGTGCAAAGAGCTAAACTAATCACTACAACTAAATTGTCAAAATTTGGCACCCCCAATTCAGAAATGCTTCCACCACTCCTGTCACACCCGGGGTCACAACGTCTGACATAAGTCAAATGCTGTCCAGTCGATCAAGAGACGAGAGACAACTTTAACCCTTTAGCATTTACATTACTCTATATTTACTAATGTATTTTCACAGTAAAGGCTTTACCTCACATAATTATTTCACATAATATTGAATCTATGAAATTTTCATATTATTTATTTTGAGAACAATATCTTAGCATCAGTATAAGCGAGCGCTTACAGCCAGTTTAAACAACAAGAGGTGAGAGAATTCTGGCCAGATACGACCGGTTTAAATGATAAAGGGTTAATTAATAGTAATTAAGCTACAAGTACACACACACACACACACACACACACACACACACACACACACACACACACACACACACACACACACACACACACACACACGACAGCTTTGGGGCAAGCAGAATTTTGACTGCTTACTAAATTGTAGACACACAAAAAGATAACACACACACACACACAAACACACTAGATAACACTACATGCTGCTTTGACCGGGAGGGTCATTTAGAGGGAATTGGGGGGGGGGGGGGGTAAGGCTGCACAGCCCCACTTTCCGCCATGGCGATTGGACTGCATGCCCTGCTTTCCAGGTCAGCCACTGATATATATATATATACATATATATAGGAAAAAGTATGACCCCGACGGCAGAGCTCAAGCCGTTTCGACGGCTATTTCTTGTTATATATATATATATATATATATATGAATGTATATATAGTGTATTTTGCAATACACTGTATGCTTAATTAAAAGCATTTCGAAGACCTTATGCTATTGTTTTAGAGTAGTGACAGACTCACTTTAATTTCAACAAACAGTGTATTGCAAAATACACTATATATACATTCATATATATATAGCTATTTCAGAGCACCAATTCTAATTTTCAATTTCTGCTTGACCGGCAACCGCTCTGTATAATCTGTTCCTGATTATTTACTAGAATTCTATAAGAACCAAACATCCATGATTTCAGCAGACAGGAGGAGTAGTTGGCTTTGATAAGACTCTATAAATGCGAAACAAAGCCTTGTCAGCTTTATCTCCTCCTGTTTGCTGAAATTAAAGTAAGTGAGTCTGCCACTACTCTAAAACAATAGCATAAGGTCTTCGAAATGCTTTTAATTAAGCATACAGTGTATTGCAAAATACACTATATATACATTCATATATATATAGCTATTTCAGAGCACCAATTCTAATATATATATATATACAATACTTAATTATAGATCACAACACAACAAAATAAATCCAATAAATTGGCCGAAGTTAACCAAATGGTGTATTTTATTTATTAAAAAGTTGAGAATAAACAATATTTTCCGTAAAACTAATTTTTTCGTTAGTCTTCCTCTCTCACACACACACACACACACACACACACACACACACACACACACACACACACACACACACACACACACACACACACACACACACACACACACACACACACACACACACACACACACACACACACACACACACTATTACCATTTCCTTTCTTTCTTTCTTACTTTCCTTTTCTCTCCACACTCCTCTCTCTCTCTCACACACACACGTACACACCAGGTGGTAGTGACAGATTAAGTCTACCACCCACGCAGCTATATATTTAGCACTGTTGAAATCAGTAAAACTGTTAAAATGAGTAAAGCTGGCCTTCAAATGATCACTAAGCAATTAATCTGTTTCTAAAGTGGTATTACATTGCATGCTTGTCATTGGCCCCTTAAGTAGGATTAAAGGGAATCAAAGGAGAAAGTGAAATCATATATGATACATGACTTCACGGTGGTTAAAAAATGTATATAGCAACAGAAAGGAGAGAAAGAGGATTTTGTATGAATTTCTTCTTCTTCTTCTTCTTCTTCTTCTTCTTCTTCTTCTTCTTCTTCTTCTTCTTCTTCTTCTTCTTCTTCTTCTTGTCGTGGAGACAGAGCCCGCAAACAATCCTTCCAACGGGTCCTCTCAGAAGCAGCCCTCTCCAACTGATCCGGATGGATCCCCAAGCGTGACCAGCAAGATGGTTGAATAACATCCATGAGCTTGGTTGGTCACGCTTGGGGATCCAGCTGGATCAGTTGGAGACGGTTGCTTCTGACATGACCCGACCCGTTGGAAGGAGTGTTTTAGGACTCTCCCCCCCACAACCCTGGGTCTCCTACAGGTTGGTCGTGCCCATAAAATCTATCCATCGATTCTTTCCTTAGACATTCTAACCACATGCCCATAGTGTTGGAGCTGTGATCTCTCAATTCGGAGAAGTAGCGGCTCTACTTCGAGTTATAAAAATAAACATTAACATTAACATGAACACGTATATATTCATAAATATATACAACAGAGCCACGACTGTCTTTGAGTTTAGTCTTTTTTATGAAGTATACCCATTTTCACAAGAGAAGACATCTCTCACCCATCTCGGGAGATCACCCGTCGGACGGGGAGAGTTGGCAGATCTGTAATAGCTAGGTAGTGTTCGATGTAGCGACGAGATCTTATGGCGGGGCTGAGGCTTGAGAACAAACAGGAATGTGTATTTTAGAGATTATTCGCCGCAGAGTTTGAGTTTTACCTTAACGATCCGCTATTTATATTGTTAAATGTGGATGGTCATATAGTGAATGCAGTTAGGAAAAGGTTTATCAACACATTCGACGTATTACATTTAAATATTTCATTTGATAGGAACCTAAGAATAGATATAATATTATATTTAGACACTGGTAACTGTTATCCTTAGAATAAACCTAGCGTGAAATTAATATAATGTATATAATAAATTAATATAATCCTCCTTGTGGATAAATCTTTGCTGTCATTATTCCTAAGGGAGTTACTCAAGTGGTATTTTTGAAGTTAGTTTTAGATTTTGTTTGTTCTACGGGCGTTTACTCTTTGGTTTGGTGGATGCAGCATAGCTGAATTCTTATGAGGTTCGTTTCAGAGTCCTTAGATCCTGGGTTCGATTCCAGTATCATCTACTATAGTCTCGGGCGTAAAACTTGTGAGTAAAACTGGGTAGATGGAAACTATGGAGGCACGTTGGATATACTGTGCCTATAATTCAGAGGGGAAAACTTATCTCACACTGTATCACGCCGAATCTTCCTGAGAATTACGTTATAGTTACACGTGTTCATGAAATACATTGTTTCTAGGGTGTTAGTTAAAGTGCCAATCTATGTTATCATGGGAAATACCTTTGCATATTTTGTTAAAGATTTTGTAGTATTTGGTTCGAAGGAAAATTCTTTACTTATCAGGGGTTAAAAGTTCCCCGCTATATTTGAAGTTACTTTCATTACTATATGGTGAATTAAACTAAAAGGTGTTTCTTTTCCTAGGTTTGTAGGTTTTCTATGTAGACTGTTCCGTGTATTTTAGTTTTTCTCTGAAGCCATTTCTTGATACAGCTGTGTTGTAAAATGTGGAGGAGTTCTGTTGAATATTTCTATCTAGTGTGATAGGTTCCATATTCTCTGGAATCTATCATCCCACACATCGTAAACACTAATATTTTCCGGCTCTCTCTCTTTCTCCTACACACGAGGGAGCAGATCCACTATCCGGTCTTTGCGAGACCAGGATGGACGGGTGATCCTTGAACCTAAGCAGATGTGTGAGGCTTTTCAAAAGCACTTTGCCGGATTGTTCGGAAGGGGCGGGGAGCCGGTTGGGGATGTGGACTTCGGTCCATACCTCGACGGCCTGCCGCGTCTCTCGGACAGGGAGGCGAAGTCCTGCGAGGAGCCGATTTCAGCCGCTGAGATAGAGGACGTGCTGAGCCAATGCGGCAAACGCAAATCCCCGGGTCTCGATGGTCTTCCATACGAACTATATCTAGCTATGCCGGACTTGTTCCCCGATCTCCTCGAGGCGGTCTACTGCAACTGGCAACAGAACGGGAGAATTCCCTGTGCTGTGACCAAGGGCGTAGTCACGCTAGTGAGGAAGGACGAGAACAAGGGGGACGATATAAATAATTTCAGGCCCATAACTCTGCTAAATACAGAGTTACAGATTTTGGCCAAGGTGCTAGCAAAGAGGTTGGCGCTTGTCGTGGGCAACCTGGTGGGAGATGCGCAGACAGGTGCTATCCCGTCCAGGTCCATCCACGACAACCTCCACCTCATGCGATACATCATAGAGAGGGTTGGGAACGAACCCGGCTTTGGTGGGGCCCTGATCAACTTGGATCAATCTAAGGCATTCCATAGGGTCGACCATGGTTACCTGGATACGGTGCTGGCGGCAGGCTTCGGACCCGTTTTCAGGGGCTGGATCAATGCCATGCACAGCAGCCGCATCTGCTCTAGGGTCAAGGTGAACGGCTACCTCTCGGAGCCGTTCGAAATCGCGCGGTCCATCCGACAGGGGTGCCCTCTCTCCTCCCTTCAGTATGTAATGACTCTAGAGCCACTGCTGCGGAAGTTGGAGTTGTTGCAGGGCATCCCGTTGGAACCGGGATTGCGGAAAGCGGTGTCAGCCTACGCCGATGACGTAACAGTAATGGTGTCGACGGCCTCGGAAATCGGGGTGATCGGCACCTTACTGGAGGAGTACGAAAGGTTTACAGGGGCTAAGCTGAACCGGAACAAGTCGATCGGTCTGCAACTCGGCACGTGGAGGGGAAGATCGATGCCCTCCGATGGCGTCGTCGGGCGCTGGACGGAGGGCCCGGTGAAGTTGCTCGGGGTCTGGTTCGGACCAGACCTCCAGGTGGAGAAGAACTGGGGTGAGGTAACGAACAGGGTGTTTGCATTGACCCAGAAGTGGGCCGAGTGCAAACTGTCCCTGAAAGGTCGGGCGGAGGTGGCGAACACTTATATAGCGTCCGTCATCTACTACCGCCTGACCGTTGTGCCTTGCCCAAGGGAAACGCTCGCCAAAATGGAGCGCGCACTCTTCCAATTCCTTTAGAAGAAGCGGGCTGCTATGGTGAGGAGATGCATCTGCTGTCAACACCCTTCGAAAGGAGGGCTGGGATGCCGTGGCTAATGATACGTAAACACGCATTAAGGCTACGGCACCTTCAGGTATTCCTCTCCGGTCAACCGGTGTGGGCCCCGTTTGTGAGGCGAGCCTTTCCCAGACTCGTCTCACTCACCGAGCTGCAATCCTGGGTCAAGCAAAGACCGAGAAAACTGGGCGCCTGGCACACCGAGTGTGCCCAGGCGCTCACGGCTCTCTGGCAGGTGGACCCGGCTGTCAGTGGAGAATCCACCTCGTCATTCTATAGAGGGCTGGTGGTTAGCAGGTGCGACGACGCCCTCGGAGAAGCCCTAGGCATGGAGGAAGACGAACTGGCCAACCTGTTCGGTAGGACATTCAGCCCGGGACCCATGGATAACTTCCAGAGGTCCCTGGCCTGGCAATGCTACAGAAGGGCTCTGCCCGTTCGAGAAAGGCTCTACAGACACGGGCGCCCGGGTAGGGACCCATCGAAAAAGATCTGTCCCAGATGCGTGTGCGACGAGGAAACCGTTGCACACGCATTGGTACACTGCTCGGGCATTGCCGATTGTTCAGTTCTGAGAGCATTCCTCAGTCAGAAGTCTATAGAATTCTTTCTGGGGTGAGGCTCCCTGTAGTGTTTTTGCCTGCTATTGTTCAGTACATTTGACCTCCACCATTATTTTGGTACTGTTGTTGTTGTAGTGGTCAGCTTATATCTTGCTGCTGCTAACAATTTAGAAGTATCCAGTTTGTGTTTTCTCTTCATCCCTCCCGCCACCATCGTAGTGGTGGTGGTGGTGGTGGTGGGTGGTGGTGGTGGGTGGTGGTGGGGTGGGGTGGGGGGTTCTTTCATGTATATGAAGAAATATAAGGCAATAAATGAAGAAAACAGAAAATAAATAAATAATATAATAAAATAAAATAATTAATATAATTTGTGTAATTTGAAAATAAATAAATAAATAGAGAATAAAGAATAAAGAGTAAATGAGAGATTGGTGAAAAAGTAATGATAATGTATATGGAGAAGTGAGAAATAATTGTTTCTACTTTAGGCACAAGGCCAGCAATTACCCAGTGCATTACTGGTACTTTATTTTATCGACCCCGTAAGGATGAAAGGCAAAGTCAACCTCGGCGGGATTTGAACTCAGATCGTAAAGGGACGTAACTATGCTGGAAAGCATGGCGTCAAACCCTCTACCGATACTGCCAATCCACAATGTAGGATAAAGTGTGTGTGTGTGTGTGCTATAACCAATCTCAAGGTCAGAATATGTTGGATAGATTGGTATGATACAAGATGTTAAGATGAGATATTCAATGTGTTTGTGTTATAATCTATCTCAACTTAAAATAAATATAAGGTAATACAGTGAAGAAGGCAGAAAACAAATAACAAATTAATAAAGAGAAATCAAGATTTAAGATTGGAACTTGAAAGTCAGAAATCTGGTAAATTAAAAGTGTTTGTGTTATAGATGTTGGCCAAATTATTATGGCTGTGTCCGATTCTATCTCTAGGCTATCATGGTATCTGCTCCGCCTGGGTTGTTCCCTATGGCTTGAGGGGAGTTCACAACCTAGGGTGTTGTTATTGCCCATATAGCTTGAGGGAGGTCTGGCCGAGAGGTGTTTTCATGTTCTGTAGAAGTCCCTATAGCTTGAGGGGAGTTCACATCTTCTTGTGTTGCTACTGTCCATATATTTTGAGAAAGGTCCCGGCTCTAAGGTGTCTGCATGTCCCGAAGAAGTCGGTTCTGAGGTTTATCATGCCGCTTCCACCTCTTAGTATCTCGAGGGTCTCGTTCAGGCATAGTTTGCATATGCAAGATCTCCCTTTATCGGGTGGTACTTTCCTGATTATGTACCAGGCCAGAGAGTATGGGGTCCTGTCCAGCTTAAGCTTCCAGATCAGGTCGGAGAGAGCTGTGCTTTTCCTTTTGGCCTCCTTCTTGAATGAATGGCGATGGTTGTACCAGCGGTCCTTAAAGCCTCACCCCAGAAAGAATTCTATAGACTTCTGACTGAGGAATGCTCTCAGAACTGAACAATGGGAAGTTTTTGACACTTTTTTTTTGTTATTTTGTTCCTTTAACACCTTGTCCCTTCTACCATTTTATCAATTTTTAAGCTAACTCCAACAATAACAACACTTAGAATGAGGAATGTTCTAATAACTGACCAATGAGAGGAGAAGGGGACCTGTGACACGAAAATTCGTTTGTTTGAATTCATATGACTCCAGTTCCCCAGTGAATTAACAACCCAACAAGGAACTGGGCATATCAGAGTATTGACAATATCATACACCTAAACAACATATGTACTTGTCTATACCATACTAATTCAAACTGCCTGAAGAGGTCACAGCCAAAGATGGCTGTCACTGAAATATATATAGCAGTAATAAACGAAGCTAAATTTTAATCATTTGACTTTTATTTAACTTTATTTTACACTACTCCGGAGTAACCAAACCAACCTGCGCACTTCGTCGAGTGCTCCAGCCTGCATACTGAGGTGTTGGTATACAACCAACATAAACTCAAAATCTCTCTCTCTCTCTCTCTCTCTCTCTCTCTCTCTCTCTCTCTCTCTCTCTCTCTCTCTCTCTCTCTCTCTCTCTCTCTATATATATATATATATATATATATATATATATATATATATATATATATTAAAAGTTTAACAAGGTGCAATGAATTCACTCTACTGAGGTTTTCTGGAGTTATTAATATTACTTCAAAATATTAATAAATATAAACATTCATGTGATCGATCAAATATATTTTATTATACATATTTCAGAGATACTGAACTATTTCAACAGTACGTCCTCATCAGATAAAATAAGTTGATGCCTGACATACCTTGACTATGTTGATGGTTATAATTTAGTCATGGCCGTGATTAGTTATGACAAAACTCGATATTTATATACCTTAAGTTTAAACATGAAAAATTACATATAATACAGAGGGTGGGTATGGGAATGTGTAAAAAGATATATAAATAATTAATAATATATAATACATAAACTTATATAACTGGGAGAAATGATCAAATGATAGAGAGAGGAAAAAAAGTTAAATCGTATAATCAAAGTGAGGAAGATATGCATTGTAATATATAAATAGCGTATAATTAGATAGGGGAAAAGAATAATGCGTGACCGTTTATTTTCAAATCTTAAGTTAAATGAAAATATCAATTAATCAAATGATATAAGATTTTAGACTATAAAATTTAAAAGGATTTATATTATTGTATTATATCTGAGTTCAAGCAAATGTAACGTGAAAGATATAAATTTATGTCTATCATAACTCCAAAAGTATTCACAAGTATATTTAAAAGTATATTAAAATCAAGAATATAATCAATATATTAGTAAAAAAACCCTTAAAATTAAAATGTTATTAATAAGTCATAAAGCATTATAAATGTATCTAATAAGATATTATTAAACCAGATTTATCTAGATATACACATTTATATAATTTATATATAGACTATAAATTTTAAGGTTTAAGACGATATTAGTCACTTATATGTAGTATAATTTCTGTTGAGAGTGTTATAAATTTAATTCAACTGGATTTTACTGTATTTAAAATTTTACATCAATTTAAGTATACAAAAAAATTTATCAACTAGTATCTAAGGAGACTTTTATACTATAAATGTATAATCATATCCTCGTGAATCGTAAATAACCACTGAAAGTAATTAAACGGTTTACAAGCCTGAATACATTAAAGGTATCAAATATATAAGTTATAAGATTTAGAAAATACGAAAACCAAAATTAAATGTATTTAAACAATCTAAAGGTCATACGTACTCAACAAGAGATCAGGTTAACACTTTCAATGTTAAGGTAGAAACCCTTAATCTAATATTAATAATAGTATAAATAATAAAAGCATTACAAGAATGTTTAATCTGAGACAATATTGTTTCACACTCAGAGTTATTAATAAACGTCTAAATCATTTCACATTTATTGAATGTTTTTTCCTGATTTTTTTGTGAAGCTTGGAATGTAGATGTAACTTTGTGCAAGCAATTTGAGAGAATAATTCACTTTTTTTGTTAATTAACTTATCATAATTATTAATTATTAATAGGGTCTCCATGTCACAAAGATCGCAGTTAGGTGATACGGAGGAATTATTGTAGACTTGGCTATTACAAAGTTTTGACCAAAATATTGAGTACTCTAAATTTTTGTCTTTCAAGGACCATATGAGTTGTGATAAAGAAGTGGAGAATTTCTTATCCGGATTTGAAAAAGAGTGTTTGTGATTCGAATATCTTAATTTAAAGCTCGATGAGGTTGCTCCTATATAGTTGTAGGTGATGTTATTTGCTTTAACAGTACATTTATAAACTAGGTTCTTATCAAGACAATTATTTTGCAGAGGGCAATTCGATCTATTTCTACAGTTACATTTCGATTTACTGTTATTATAATAATTTAAACTGTACACGTTATCATTGCTAATAGTTGGAGGTGTTCTGTTGTGAGTGCTTAAGTTAATGTTATTGTTATTCACAGTATCAATATTATTGCTAATGTTAATATTGCTATTATCCCTAATTGTTTGTTGGTTATGATTAAGAATTCTACTATTTATTTTTGCAATGTTCTGTGCCATATTCATAGTTGTTGAGTATGATAGCTTAATTGTATGTCTATTGAATATAGAATGGTATTTATGTGTACTAGGAAAGCATTTATCTAAAGCATTAAAGAATAAATTTGCCAGGGGTGTTTTGATAGCTAAAGATGCGGGAGGTGCATACCAAATCACTGCTTTGGTTCTGATTTTTTTCCGAGATTTATTCACGACATTATTATTTTTATCCTGCCGAGGTTAACTTTACCTTTAAACCTTACGGGGTCGATAAAATAAAGTACCAGTAATGTACTGCGTAATTGCTGGCCTTGTGCCTAAAATAGAAACAATTATTTTTATTTATATTTAAATAATTTTTAGAGTCCGCTTTATTTATGTTATTCGTATTTTTACCTAATTTATAATTCGAATTAGTATTATCTAGATATTCAATATTATTTTTATATCCTGCCTTATGTAATGCCTCATTATAATATCCAACTTTTTCATCAAAAATGGATTTGTTAGCGGATAATCTAGTTAAGCGTTTTTGAACACTATTGACTATTGCATTTTTCACGGATTTAAGGTGATTTGATCTTTCCTCATGATTTGCTATCTCGATCTATCACTTCCACTATCAACAATAATGAGGTATGAATATATTATTATTATTTAAATTTTTAACAGTTATATAAGTTTATGTATTATATATTATTAATTATTTATATATATATTTACACATTCTCATACCCACCCTCTGTATTATATGTAATTTTTCATGATTCAACTTAAGGTATATAAATATCGAGTTTTGTCATAACTAATCACTGCCATGACTAAATTATAACCATCAACATAGTCAAGGTATGTCAGGCATCAACTTATTTTATCTGATGAGGACGTACTGTTGAAATACCTCAGTATCTCTGAAATATGTATAATAAAATATATTTGATCGATCACATGAATGTCTATATTTATTAATATTTTGAAGTAATATTAATAACTCCAGAAAACCTTTGTAGAGTGCTTATAATCTATTGTGAAACTTTATTCATTGATGAATTCATTGAACCTTGTTAAACTTTTAATTATATATATATATATATATATAAAAGATCAAAAGATGGTTAAAAGAGTTCCAAGTATTTTATTATGCGCATTTCAAAAACAAATGTCATGGGATGACATCTGCGTTTTCATCAGATAAAATAGGGATACATGATATGAAGCTTAAAAAACACTTGTGTCATCCCATGATGATATTTGTTTTTGAAATGCGCATAATAAAATACTCGGAACTCTTTTAACCATCTTTTGATCTTATATTATTTATACTCCAGTCCTACAAACTGTAGAGTGCTACTTATCCGATATTTGCATTGCTTTATTGTGCTACAATAAAACTCACCTCCTACATATATATATATATATATATATATATATATATATAGTAATAATAATAAATTCCAAGACTAAAATCCAAAGAGGGCTCGATAAGGATAAATATATATCAAATATATAAGAACCGTAGAGCAATTATTTTAATATATATATATATATATATATATATATATATATATATATATATATATATATATATATATATATATTAATATATATATATATATAAGCAGACAGTACCTGATTTAGGAGTTGCAGAAACCCCATATTGGATTTTACCACCATTTCCAGGGGTCCGGGTATAATTTTCAATCATATTTTATTATTTGTTTGACCCGAATAGCTTGGTCGCCTCTATGGCTTTGCGGATAATAGTTTAACCATCGTCTCAGTGTGTTTGGCCTTTTAACGTATGTTATTGCTCTAGTTCACTCGTTTCTATGGAGGCTTGCCACACATCTCGGAAGTTGTTTTTCGCTAATTTCCAATAGCCGAAATGCGATTCTCTCTACTTTATATTTGTATATACGTATATATATATATACACACCCATATATATATATATATATATATAACAAAGAAGATGTGGTAAGATACCAGGTGGACCATAACGCACCAGAGTACTCAATACTTAAGGTAGTAGAGTGGGTAATAGGAAAAGAGTCAGGACCACGACGGCTGAGGCTGAGCTCCGGCCGTTTCAACAGCTAGATCCGAACTCGGAAAGCTTTCCTGATGATTTCCTTCAAATAAAACAGTTCTAGTCCTGTAGAAGCCATTTCTATATTAAACATTTATACTCTGCTATGTATTGAGTACGTTACTTACTGTGGTTACCCCCGATTGAACCCGGCACACACACACACACACACGTCATCACATTCACATATACATATCCGATCACACGCCCCCCCCCCCCACATCTTGTCACACACGCACGCATGTTGTCACATACATACACATATATCTTGTCACATACACACATTTATCTCGTCGCATTTATCTTGTAATACTCACACACACGTCATACTCACACACACATACATACACACACACACAGAACCCCGTCACATACACACATATACACACACACACATATCTCGTTGCATACACACATACACCTATACACACACATATATCGTCACATACTCACACACACGTCATCACATATACACACACATACACACACACACATATCGTCACATACTCATACATATCTCGATAAATACACACACATATGTCGCCACATACCCCCCCCCACATATATATATATATCTTCTGATTAATGTTCAGACCCATCTCAGCATTCTCGTGTAGCACCCATGCACCATCTGAGTGAGTTTCTTGGTCAGTGTCCAAGTCTCAGACCCGTACAGCAGCTTAGACTCCACTACAGCAACGAAGAGGCGGATTTTCAGGTCTTTACGAAGGTCTGACTTCCACACCGATGTCAAGCTGTGTCACGCCGCCCAGGCTTTGCTCTTCCTCTCAACCACATCATCTTCCGTATTCCCAATCTTTGTTTCAAAATACAGGAAGTCCTCAACCAATTCTAGCGACTTCCCACCTACATTAGTGATCACCTCTGGCTTCTCAATATTAATCAGTATATACTGAGGATGAAAAACTCAGAGCTGTATGGGAGCCTCCCAAAAGTCAGTTCAAAATTGACACAGAGGAGACTGAGGTTAGCTGGACATGCTCACCGACATCCAGATTTGACATTGCACTCAGTGCTCATGTGGGAGCCCCTACATGGACACACTGGAAGAGGAAGACCAAGGTTAACGTATGTTGATGCCCTAAGGACAGACACTGGTTTGTTGGAGACGCAGGACATGGCAGCGATAATGAGGGACAGAGACCATATTTCGACAAATACACACACATACGTCAACACACACACACACACACACACACATACACACACATATATCGTCACATACACATACATATTTCGACAAATACACATATACAGACATGCACACATACACACATATATATATATATATATCGTTACACACATACACACACACACACACATATATATATATATATATCGTTACACACACACACACATATATATATATCGTTACACACACACACACATATATATATATATATCGTTACACACATACACACATACACACACATATATATATAGTTACACACACAGACACACACAGGTTTATGCACATTATACGCAGCAGACAGAGGTGACACAGTAGGAGGAGGGTCCCAATAAAAACAAAACAAAAACAAAACCAATAACAATAGAACACAAACAACAAAACAAACAACAATAATAACAATAAAGTGATTTTCCAGTGACCTCTTCTTTCTAAATCTCTCATTTCTATTTGTTTATAAACATTGATAAATATGTATATAGAAGTCCATAAACATAAACATACACACACACACACACACACACACACACACACACACACACACACACACACACACACACACACACACACACACACACACACATATATATATATATATATACATATGTCCATAAACATTAACATACACACACACACACACATATATATATACATATGTCCATAAGCACTAACATCGGCGTCTATGTGTGTGTGTGTATATATATATATGTACATAAATATATATATATACACACACACACACATATATATATATATACATACATATACATATAAAGGGGTATATATATATATATATATATATATATACATATATATATATACATATATATGCACACACACACACACACACACACACACACACACACACACACACACACACACACTCCAGTGTTAATGTTTATGGACAAATGTGTGTCTATGTATATCTGCATATGTATATATATATATATATATATATGTATATCTGCATATGTATATATGTATATATATATAAACATTAACACTGGAGTGTGTGTGTGTGTGTGTGTGTGTGTGTGTACATATATATATATATATATATATATATATATATATATACAAAGAGGGTGTGGTAAGATACCAGGTGGACCATATATATACGTACATATACATACATACATATATATATATATATATATATATATATATATATATATATATATATATATATATCTATATATATATATATATATACACACATATATATACACATACATATATATACACACAAACTTTGACCCTAACGGAATTGAAACGTATATGGGATATTAGAATAAAACAAAATTGAACATATTCCCACGTTCCATCTAATTAAGCGAATGTATATATGTGTGTATACATGTATTAATTATACACGCGAGGGTCGGCTGAGAAGTAGATAGACTAACTAAGATACTCTCATGGAATGACCAAATGAGGTTTATTTTTCAACATAGTACCTGAAAAGAAATAATGCAGTTATTAATAAGAGTTGAAATTAATGCATGATAATTTCATAGCTCTAGCATCACTCCCTCATAGTCAGCCTACGAAGTTTTAAGCCCTCCTCGTGTGTATATATATATATATATATATATATATATATATATATATATATATATATATATATATATATGAAGTATTTCCGTCGGAACGGTACAGGAAAAGAGAGTGCTCCATGTAGGCTACAGAACTTATTAG
>OZ024742.1:309701625-309721625 GCA_964016885.1 Eledone cirrhosa
TGATTATATTTCAATATTTACCTCAAGGGAGGTAAATCTTCTATCAAGGAAGCCACATATTCGAACATGTTCTCCACCACTAGCTTTGTCGCTTACCCAACAAACCTGGCTACTGTGACACGTAACGCTAAATACCATAACTTGACAGATCGCTTCCTTTCCGCACCTGTCACCGTCGAGACCTCTGGCGTTCTCGGTCTTCAAACTACCATTTGTCTCCGCAAAGTTGGTCGGAGTCAATCCCGTCCGAGGAAAGAGCTAGCGTAGTGAAAGGTGTAGTGGCTGATGCAGCGGGTGTCATTGGCTGCTCTCCATGACAAGGTCTACGAAATTTTAGAATGCAGGGTACAGCTGAGATATACCGCCAAGACCTGGGGTGTAAAGTCTGCCATCCCCCGCACCCTTTCTCTTACTTTTACTATTTTTTTAAAATATATTTTTGTATGCAAACAATCAGCAGTAGAAGATTTACAAATGACACCCACAGATCACATGGGGCAAAGGTCAGTGGGTTAGTCACCAGCACGTGCAGGGTTGCTAGATCAATTTCATAAAAGGTACAGGATTGTGTTAGAAAGTAGCTCAAATACGAATATTATGAATATGGCAGTATCGGTAGAGGGTCGGACGCCATGCTTTCCAGCATAGTTACGTCCCTTTACGATCTGAGTTCAAATCCCGTCGAGGTTGACTTTGCCTTTCATCCTTACGGGGTCGATAAAATAAAGTACCAGTAATGCACTGGATAATTGCTGGCCTTGTGCCTAAAGTAGAAACAATTATGAATATATATATATATTATTATTATTATTATTTTTATATATGTAAGTATATATATATATATATAAGTATGTATACGTACATACATATATGTATACAGACGTACAGTAGTATGTATATATATATATACATAGATGCACATATATATATATATATGTACGTATGGATTTACTGAACATTTATTATAATGCTCGGTGTGTTTGTAAAAAAACGGCTTAATTCGTCTGTATACATATAAGTATGTACGTATACATACTTATATTTAAGTAACAGCCGTACTAAGAGTGAGAAATGAAACTTCGTTTCATTTTTTCCGTTTATATATATATAAATATATTTAAACTTCAATCTGTTATTTTAATAAATATTTCCTCTACGGTTCTTATCGAGTCCTCTTTGAATTTTAGTCTTCACATTTATTATTATTACTATATATATATATATATATATATATATATATATATATATATATATATATATATATATATATATATATATATATATATCCGTATAACCATGTCCATTACGAGCTGAGGATCCGCTAAGGTGTAACAATTGTTCTCGGTATGGTGAATTAACTGTTGTGTAACCACTTCTACCTAACTCGTCCCATGGACTGAGTGCTCTACCACTACGGATATTACCTTCCAGTGTTCTACCACTATATATATATATATATATATATATATAGTAATAATAATAAATGTGAAGACTAAAATCCAAAGAGGGCTCGATAAGGATAAATATATATCAAATATATAAGAACCGCAGAGCTAATATTTATTAAAATAACAGATTAAAGTTTAAGCAAAGAATCGCTGCTTTCACCCTTAACGGGATCTTTTGAAACTAAAAAAAAATCAATTTGTGAATGCAGAAGTAAATATTTCGAAAAACGTTGCAACCGAAGGAAAACAGGAAGACGATACTTTGGTTCGTGAAGACGTTCCCTGGCAATGAACGTTTGCAACGTTTTTCGAAATATTTACTTCTGCGTTCACAGATTGATTTTTTTTAGTTTCAGAAGATTCCGTTAAGGGTGAAAGCAGCGATTCTTTGCTTAATCTTTAATCTGTTATTTTAATAAATATGTATGTATATATATATATACATATATATATATAATATATTTATATAATATATAATATATATATGTATGTGTGTAAGTGTGCGTATAGGTATGTGTGTATGTCTGTGTACAGCAAAGATGCAAACAGAAAAAACGAAAACCGTATATATAGAGGAAGAAAAGGTAACACAGGTTCACCAGCATCCTTGCCGGATTAACCGTTCTGTCGAATCTAAACAAATAGATTTACCGGATTAACCGTTCGGCTGAACCAACAGTAGTTACCTAACTAATCCTTTTGCCGGATTAAGAACTCTGCCGAACCAACGGTGGTCATCAAACCAATAAATTTTCCGGATTAACCCATCTGCCGAACCAACAGTGGTCACTTAACCAATCGGTTTGCCGGATTAACAATTCTTCCAAACCAACAGTGGTTACCTAACTAATAGATTTACCGGGTTAACTGTTCTGCCGATCTAACGATGGGCCTTACCTGACCAATAGATTTTTCCGGATTAACCCCTCTGCCGGACCAACAGTGATCCCCTAACCAATAAATTTATCGGATTAACTGTTTTGCCGATCTAACGATGGGCCTTACCTGATCAATAGATTTTTCGGATTAATCGTTCTGCCGGACCAACGATGGTGATCGAACCAATAAAGTTGCTAACACACTCCCACCCACTAATTATACATCTCCTGAGTCTCTAAAACACTATGGACAACTAGAACCTGAAATATGTATGGAAGGACTCTTGCGAATTGGTCAGAATGTTTAAGGAAAGAATCGCTGGACAGATTTTACGGGTAAAATCAACCGGCAGGAAAGCCAGGGGTAAATCCGGAGAAAGATGGTGGGATAACCTCCATGATCTTAGCTGGCCACGGGGATCCAGGTGGATCAATTCTTCCTCTGTATCGCTTTCTCTCTCTCTTATTCTCTGCAAAAAATCGTTTATATTCTCACCCAATAAGAGATGGCCTCAACCAAGTTTAAATGCAAAAGGCACACTGTGTATCACAATAGTGCTTTTGCGACTCCCTCAGGAATTAAGGGCTGGAGAAATATGGATTATTTACTTAGAATGTACAAAGAATGTTTTAACGCTATTGCCCCCAAACTGGTAAATTTTAGAACTTTACAGGGACTCTAAAAACTAATTAGGCTGAGCAATGACAGGTCTAGTGTCATTGACTCCTGATATTACAGGCTGGACATCCGGTTAGATAAAGTTGAAACCACATGGCACACCTTTTTAGCAATCTTTCCAAATAATTCATTCAAGCAAAGTTGTTTCACCTGTTTTGATCTTTCCCTGTGTAATGTATCACCCAGAAAATGCTAATTATCTATTATAGTTCTTGCTCCGTTAATCTAGTCATTTGATTAAGTCAACATGAACGATCTGTCATTGGAAATTATTTAAGCTATATCTGTTTCATCTTTATCAATGTCGTCTTTATTGCTTCCTATGTTCTTATCAAATTTCAGGACAGTGTTTGTAATTTCCGAACCTGTAAGATGATACACAATAGATGATTCTCTGTCGACATTTATCAACCTGGCCAGTATTTTTTCATTAAGTTTACTTGCTATAATCTTAGACAACAACTCTTGTAATGTTTTATTTTTGTATATTGAAGCAATTCATGAGCAACAACGGTGTCCTTTGATAAATGAAAGCCTGTGAAATCGTTTTCAACATTTCCACCAGGAAACATCAAGACAAACCACATCTTATGCAAAGTTTTCTTTAGTATAAATGCTTCGACCTTCTCCAGTCCTCTAGCAGTGAACATACGAACACCCTTCATGTTAAATCTTTTGTTTAATAAATGTTGGTACAAATTTGAAAGCACCCATCACATCTAAAATGTGTTTAATGAAAAATGAGTGTATATTTATGGACACTCATTTCAATTCGGTATTCGTACCAACCCTTACCTATGGTCATAGATCTTGGGTAATCACCGAAAGAATACGATTGCGAATACAAGCGGTCGAAATGGGGTTCCTCCGGAGGGTCTTAGGAGTAATGTTACTCGATAGGGTGCGTAGATCGGAGATCAGAGAGTCACTCCAAGTAGAGCTTCTTCTCCGAATTGAGAGACCACGGCTCCGATACTGTGGGAATATGGTTAGAATATCTCGGGAAAGAATCGCTGAAAAGGAGACCCAGAGATAGACCCCGAGCAAGATGGTTGGATAACATCCATGAGCTTGGCTGGTCTCGCTTGTGAATCCAGCCGGATCAGTTGGAGACGGTTGCTTATGACTGGACCCGCTGGAAGGAGTGTTTGAGGACATTTCCCCCACGATCCTCTCCTGAATAAGTGGGTGAAGAAAAATGAGTTATACTTAGCATTTAGAGAGCGCAGAATTACTTGGGTGGTAAATACATCGCATAAACATTTTTCTTCTACATGTGACATTTTAGCCTATTATTTCATTTCCACTCATGCGACAACTCATATATATCATAATATGAAATAACAGTGAAGTTGCATGACTTAGTGGTTTGAATGTTCGACTCACGATCGTAAGGTTGTGAGTTTGATTCCTGGCAGCGCGTTGTGTCCTTGAGCAAAACACTTTATTTCATGTTGCTCACTAAGTTCACTAAGCTGGCAAAAAAGAGTTGAACCTGTAATTCAAATATATATATATATATATATATATATATATATATACATATATATACGCGCGCGCGTGTGTGTGTGTGTGTGTGTGTGTGTGTGTGTGTGTGTGTGTGCGCGCATCCACGCGCAAGTGTGTGTGAGTGCCAGCGTCTGTGATGAAATAAGTACTAGACTTGAAAAAAGTAAGACCAAGAGTCAATATAATTCACTAAGGCAACGTGGTGTCCCAGCATCGCCGCAGTCTAGTGCCTAAAACCTGTAAAATATTAAAGTAATATAGAAAGACAGTAAAGTTAGGGCTATTAATGTCCAGATAATAATTTTCGTACAATATACAGAGGATTTCTTCTGCTCCTCATACTACACATTACTGTGTATTTCGGAGGTTAAAAGTTCAAGTTGAAGTTCAGAAATATTTTTATTTTATTTTACAATCTTTTTCTAAGCAAATGAGCACGTTGAAATAAGAGGGGGGGGGGTAGGGGGTAGGAGCATTTATGTGTCAAACATTTGGGGAGGTGGTGGTGGTAGGGGATCAGTAGCTTTATAGCTGTCCCACTGTGCATGTATACACATATTTTGACCACCAAAAAGAAACACGGATTTTTCGAGCGAATAACAATTGAAAAAGACATATACATGCATACATACTAATATAATATACGTACATAGATATATACATGATGTCTGCCCCCTCGTTATCGAGTATGGCCATTGCACGATTTACCATTATTAATAATTAAAAATTAATTCTATCGTGCAATGCCTGTGCGTGAAGATATTTTTTAAAGTGAGGAAAGACTGTGTACTGAGCCAATCCCACTCTCTGAGCGACAGTAGCTATAACCCCAAAAGAAGAAAAGATCAACATCATCGGTAACTACCGAGCCGCAGGTTTTATATCGGAGTTATCCCAGTTTCCTGAGTTACCTTCTCCTATAAGAATGTCCTGACAAAGGCTAGGAGTCCTTCACTCCCAGTGGTTTAACCGCGAGATGGGGTGTCCAGCCCGACTATTTCTATGTCCCCGCGCATATACATACACATGCACCCAAGTATATACACATATACATACATAGATACATACATAGATATATACATACATAGATACATACATACATACATACATACATACATACATACATACATACATACATAGATACATATTAATAAAATAAACGTACATACATACATATAATACATACCAATATATAATACATATATACACACATACATGCATACATACACATGGAATTACGTACTTACACACATGCAATGACATCCATACTTACATATCCATACAAACACATACATACATATAAAATTACCTAGTTGTAGGTTGTCTAAAATCCAATGGAAGAATCTTGTTTCTGTGTTAGAAACCGGTTATATATATATTACATCAAGGTAATATTAGGGAGAACACTCGACGTAATGCAACTCACCCGTCTTCGTTTGTGTTGTTGGTGGTACGAGTACGGAGTTAATTATTATTGTAATTCCTTAAAGGTTTATTATACTATGAACATTTCAATGACCGGGTTCAGTATGAATCCGGTGACATCATCAGGTATTCCGAAATTTATCCAACAAAGGAATATAATAGATACCTGAACTCGGTCATTGAAATGTTCATAGTGTAATAAATCTTTAAGGAATTACACCGGTCCAGCCGCCTGTTATTTTATTATATATATATATATATATAATGACGGCGATGAATTTGTTTTGCGAGGTTTTTGATATGAAATAGTGTGTCGAAACAAATATTGTTATACTTGGGGAGGGTCATATTGTTGTAATAAATATTGCCAGAAATAATAACAGACAGTTAATTCATTTGGTCCTCAATGTTAATCATTGACTGACCAACGGTCGAAAATACAGATATAATATAGATATCTATATTATATCTGTATTTTGGACCGTTGGTCAGTCAATGATAAACATTGAGGACCAAATGAATTTGCTTTTCATCCTTACGGGGTCGATAAAATAAAGTACCAGTAATGCACTGGGTAATTGCTGGCCTTGTGCCTAAAGTAGAAACAATTATTTCTGGCAATATTATTACAACAATATGACCCTCCCCAAGTTTAACAATATATATTATATATATAACCTAGTTGGACGTTGTCAAAAATCCAATGGAACAGTCTTGTTTCTGTGTTAGAAACCGGTTATATATCTCTCTCTCTATCACGCGCTCTCTCCCTTTCTTGGTGAGAAATTAATAAGGATGGTTTCTACTTTAGGCATAAGGCCAACACTTTTTGGGGAGTTGAAAATCGATTAAATCGACTCCAGTATATTACTGGTGAATTATTTTATCGACCCCGTAAGGATGAAAGGCAAAGCTAGCCTCGGCAGGATTTGAACTCAGAACGTAAAGGGCCGTAACTCTATGCTGCAAAGCATGTTGTTCGACGCTCTACTGATACTGCCAATCCACCACCTTTGAAAAATTAATAATAATGGTTTCTTATATAGGCACAAGGCCAGCAATTTTTGGGGAGGGGAAAGTTGATTAAATCGACTTCGGTGCGTGACTGGTACGTTATTTTATCGACCCCGTAAGGATGAAAGGCAAAGTTAACCTCGGCGGGATTTGAACTCAAATCATAAAGGGCCGTAAATCTATGCTGCAAAGCATGTTGTTCGACGCTCTACTGATACTGCCAATAGAAATTAATACCCTTGAGAAATTAATAATAATAAAAATAAAACCATAAGAACATCAACCATAATTGTTTCTACTTTTGGCACAAGGCCAGCAAATACCCAGTGCATTACTGGTACTTTATTTTATCGACCCCGTAAGGATGAAAGGCAAAGTTAACCTCGACGAAATTTGAACTCAGAATGGCAAGAGCCGTAACTCTATGCGTCATGGCGTCCGACCCTCTACCGATACTGCCAATATCAACCATAATAATACACAATGTGTGTTTGTATATTTATTTATACAGGCTGGCCCCTGAAAAACTTGTTCGTTTTCAATCTTTTTTCTTTTCTTTTTTTTTGCAGGTTATAGAGCATCCCTTGTTGTTTTTCACACAATACAGAAAAAATTCTTTACTTATATTTCCGAATAAAATAATAAAAAATCAAAAAAAACATGTGTTTGTAAAAGTTATTTTTGTTTTATATCATTCAGTCTGTCAGTGACCAACCTATATATACATCTGTCCGTAAATCATTAAAATATATGCATTCAAACATACACACAAGGAATTTCCTATTTCAGTCACGTTGCTAAACTAAAAACGTTCGCTTACTAATCATAAAGTCCTGGGTTCTAATCGTACATTTGCGCTGCGCTGTCAACCGATCACCATCTAGTTATCAGCAGCCTGGGGCTACCTAAAACCAAGAAAATCCACTACACGGGCTGGTCCAGCTCACAGTTTGGCTGCGGGGTGCTGACTGGGTTGTAGTGTCTGTTTCTCTTCATATCCCTTTCTTTCGTTGTTTGATCTCTTTTCTTCTTTTTATTTCCTTTTTTCCCCATTTTTCCCCTTTAGTAGTGTATTTTGTTTTTTATTAGATACTGCCCAATTATTTTTATGTAATTAAATCCTCGAAATAAAAGTTTATTTATTGTAAAACCTACAAGATAAAGGATGAAGCTTTGGCTGATAATGAGGCCAGGACCAGGTATGCGGAGACTATTGTATTCAAATCCAGAGAACTCCCTGAACAAACAGAGGTCGGTGAAACGGAGTGAAAACTGTTTAGCTTGACAGTTTCTACTTCAGCTGCTAAATGCTGCGAGTGAAAGCGGCTTGGTGTGGTGTTAGGTGGACCCCTTGGTTGAGCCAGAAGGTAAAATACAAAGCTAGGCTTAGAAATAAGTCCACCTTCTTGCACTTGAAGAATCGCAGCAGAGACAGTAAAAGCGTGCAAAGTTAAGACATGGGAGGACTTTGGGGTTAAGCTGGAATCCACATTTAGATTGCTGATATTGTAGTTGATGTTGCTGATGTTAGTTATCAGTCTTTGATCACAGGCCTGCTTGATCGGAAGTGAGTCAGGCCTCAACAACGACAACATCAACAACACCAACAACACCAACAACAATATCAACTTCAACAACATCAACAACAACAATAACAGCAACATCAGCAACAAGAGCAACAATATCAACATCAACAATATCAACACTAATAATTGTTTCTACTTTTGGCACAAGGCCAGCAATTACCTCAGTGTATTACTGGTACTTTATTTTATCGACCCCGTAAAGATGAAAGGCAAAGTGAACCTCGGCGGGATTTGAACTCAGACCCCGCCGAGGTTCACTTTGCCTTTCATCCTTACGGGGTCGATAAAATAAAGTACCAGTAATGCACGGAGGTAATTGCTGGCCTTGTGCCAAATGTAGAAACAATTATTGGTGTTGAATAATAACAGCAACAATAACAACATCAGCAACATCAGCAACATCAACAACAACAACGTCAATAACAGCAATAACAACAATTACGCCATTATTAACAACCACGACAACAACAATAAGAACAACAACAACAACAATAAAAACAACAACAACAACAGCATAAAAAACATCAGCAACAAAAAACACATATACATAAACAAATACTACATATGTGTGTTAGTATTTTGTCATGATGCGTCAGCAATTGTTTGTTAATAAACTGGAAATATTTTGAATTGCTGCCCTTAATGTTTAAGTACGACGAATTTGTTGTGGAATATAAACATAGAAGGTAAACAAAAGTTCAAATAACACAGTTCTAAAATGTTAATGATTGCAAATATCGGTTAATATGAAGTTAATATACAAGCAAGGTTTAACTAGCACCAGTTTTCTAATGAAGTTATCAAGTCAAGATGCAAGCAAGGTTTAACTTGCACAAGCTTTCTAATGAAGTTATGAAGTTAATATACAAGCTAGGTTTAGCTAACACTAGCTTTCTGATGAAGTTATATAGTTAATATACAACCAAGGTTTAGCTGTGATGAAGTTAATATACAAGCTAGGTTTAGCTAGCACCAGCTTTCTGATAAAGTTAATATATCAAGCAAGGTTTAACTAGCACCAGTTTTCTAATGAAGTTATGAAGTCAGGATGCAAGCAAGGTTTACCTAGCATCAGTTTTCTAATGAAGTTATGAAGTCAAGATGCAAGCAAGGTTTAACTAGCATCAGTTTTCTAATGAAGTTATGAAGTCAGGATGCAAGCAAGGTTTAAATAGCATCATTTTCCCGGTGAAGTTAATATACAAGCAAGTTTTAGCTAGTACCAGATTTCTGATGAAGTTGTGCAGTTAATTACTATGAAGCTAATATAAGGTAGCTTGCACCGGCTTTCTGATGAAGTTATGAAGCCAATATACAAACAAGGTGTAACTAGTACCAGCTTTTTGGTGAACTTATGCAGTTAATATACAAACAAGGTTTAGTTAGCACCAGCATTCTGATGAAGTTATGCAGTTAATATACACCCAAGGTTTAGCCCCGATGAAGTTAATATACAAGCTGGGTTTAGCTAGCACCAGTATTTTGAAGAAGTTAATGTATCAAGCAAGGTTTAGTTAGCACCAGCTTTTCTGATGAAGTTAATATATCAAGCAAGGTTTAGCTAGCACCAGCTTTCTGATGAAGTTAATATATCTAGCAAGGTTTAGCTAGCACCAGCTTTCTGATGAAGTTAATATATCAAGCAAGGTTTAGCTAGCACCAGCTTTCTGATGAAGTTAATATATCTAGCACCAGTTTTTTAATGAAGTTAATGTATCAAGCAAGGTTTAGCTAGCACCAGCTTTCGATGAAGTTAATATATCTAGCAAGGTTTAGCTAGCACCAGCTTTCTGATGAAGTTAATATATCTAGCAAGATTTAGCTAGCACCAGCTTTCTGATGAAGTTAATATATCTAGCAAGGTTTAGCTAGCACCAGCTTTCTGATGAAGTTAATATATCTAGCTGGGTATATATATATATAGCTGTATATATATATATATAGGCACACACACACACACACACATATGTGTATATCAACTAGAGGTATATGATTTTTAAAGCGATGAAATACCAATGAAAGTTGGAAGATCACTGATGAAGGACTAATTTTATTTATATGTAACCCATGTGCAACCACGCAGCTCTCCATTTTTCTCATATATATATATATATATATATATATATATATATATATATATATATACACACTCATATATATATATATTTATATATATATACAGGGTGTCACCCCCAACATGTATACACACTTTAACAGCATTCTAATAAATGTGTGTATACATTTTTTGGGACACCCTGTATATATATAGAAAGACAGACTTCTGTAATTTCCGTCTACTAAATTCCATTCAGAAGACATTAGTCAGGCCGAGGCTACTGTAGAAACACCTGCCCAAGGTGCCGCGCAGGAGGACTGAACCCAGAACCACATACTTGCAAAGCGAACTCTTTAACTGCATGGCAACACCTCTTCTATTTTTTTGTTTTACAGGATTGATTTTTTTTTCAATATCTATTTATTTATTTTTATTTAAGACGGCGTGGAGTGGTCAGAGATGAATAAATTATCAAATATCTTTTTTCAACTTTGCTCCTAAGTTAAAAAGTCAATCTATTTATATTTCTTAGTGTCACTGTCCAAGCTGATGGACGGAAACTATGCTGTAAACTCTAACTTGGGACAAAATATTTGGTTCAGCAGGCACGGGGTCAAATATCAAGAACTAGTATAATATGTATTTCGTGTCACAAAACTGGCGCTAAATGACCATGTGATTAAGAGATCCGCTATCCAACTACATAGTTTCGGAGTCGATTACCGTGCAGCACCTTGAGAAAGTGACTTATATCATGTCCTTAGGTTGTTAGTGAATTTTAGTAGATGGGGACTACGTGGGACCTGGTTGAAGGGGCTGGTTCAGTTTTTTTTTGTAATATAATTGATCTGTCCCTTGTTTAACACAGCCACCTGGTTCACATATATATAAATATATAGATAGCCGAAACAGAGTGGGCTCTCCGTCGGGTCTATATCACACACACAAACACACACACACGCACACATATATATATTTATTAAAATAATAGATTAAAGTTGAAGCAAAGAATCGCTGCTTTCACCCTTAATCAGAAGATCGCGTTAAGGGTGAAAGCAGCGATTCTTTGCTTAAACTTTAATCTGTTATTTTAATAAATATTTGTTCTATGGTTTTATATATTTATATATATATTATCCTTGTCGAGCCCGCTTCGGATTTTAGTCTTCACATTTATTATTATTACTATATATATGTATATGTATATATATGTACACGTATTTGTGTTGTCATGCCGTCAGTTCCAGTGAGGAGAGTTCCTGTCATATTGGAAGATCCAGCTAAAAAACGTGACTGAACATTTCATAGACACGTGCACTTTATACATAGTTCTCATGGCGGTCCAGCACGACAGAGTGTAACACGGCTGGTCTTTTGAATTACAAGTACAACTTGTTTTTATCAGCTGAGTGGACTGGTACAACGTGAAATATAATGTCTTGCTCAACGACACAATGTACCACTCTAACCATTAAGCTACGCGCTTTCACTTGTAAACATACATACATACATAAATGATGGCTGCAAACTCTGCTAAGAGTATTGCAATCGCTTGTCAGATTACAGAAAACGGTACACTTTTAGGCTACGGCTAGTCACACAAACCTGTAACAGATCCTGAACAAGCAATGCCTGAGCCTTGAAGGTATTTTAAGTGGGGAAAGGCCCTGCACTCGACCAATCCCACTCTCTGAGCATCGAAAACACTACCCGAAAAGGAGAACTGGTCAACATCATCGGATGCTTCCGAAGCCGCAGGTTTTTTTTCAGAGTTTCCCACTCCTAGAAAGGTGTTGGAACAACAACTGGGGGATTTTCACTCGCACGTAAAAAAGGTACTATTTGGATGGCCGTTGACTCTGCTGAGTTCCACCGCCCTTTGCCGGGTCTTATACTTCATCCCGCAGGGTGTCCCAATATCACCCTCCTCACCAAGCTAGCTTGGTGGGGTTGCCGGTTTAGTCACCGACGACCATGAGACAGGTTGTACTGGGTTATATGTTACCAGTAGCACTTGAGAACGACCTGACATACGTACATACATACATATAAATATACATATAAACATACCTATCTACCTACTTACCTACATATAAATATACACACATTCGTGCGTACATACATGCATGCGTACATCCATACATACATAAATACATGTTTGAAAACATAGATATATACACACATATAAAGACACATATATGATTGTTGTCCACTCGTGTAGACTATTAAAAAAATATCCAGTTTTCGCCAAAGGTTCTTTAAGCCCACCAGATTCCTACATGTCTTTTGGCAGATCTTACAAACAAAACAGCATGTGTACATCAGTATGTAGATGTGTATTCTAATGTATAGTACATTGTCTTTTTAATCAGCCAAGACAGATTCTGACCTTACCACACGTAACAACATGTTATGCAACATGTTGTAGTGACCATACTGCAGTTTTGTCCGACCTTATGAATAAGTTGGTGACTAATCAGGCAGTCTTAGTAAGACATTCGACCATACATTCATCAGAAAGTTTACTCCATTCACAAAATAAATTGTGCATTTTTGTGCAGCTAGCTTAAATTCTGCATAAGACATGCATACTTTTTAAAAACATCTGCACTAGCCTTTATCTATTGTTTTTATTGGTGTCGATGAAAAATATTTCTTTCCCAATTGTTTTCACGTATTAAAAAAAAAAAAAGAGGGCTTTACACAGTCCTTAAATTGCAACCTTGGTTTTGTGCCGGGGGCATTTTCATATATACATGCATACAGACTTACCTACATACACAAAATTAAAACACAACGGGCCTGATATTTTTCTTTGGGACCACAGATTAAAAACATGCTTTGTTGTAGAAGTCAGCAACTCACTCGATGTAAAATGCACAAAGAAAAATACAAGAGAAGGAAGATATCTACGGACCATTGATGAGAAGTTTGAAGATTCAGTACCCAAAATACTCGTTAAGTTTCATACCCTCGGGACTCGAATAATTGTCCCAATCCCCTGCTTATTAATTTTTCAGACTCCCTCCTCCGCTTATTAAATTTTGCTAATTTATCTCCAGCGAAATTTTATTTTAAGTGGTAGCATTCCCGCGGCAATTAATTTTCTATAGACATTAAAAAACATTATACATGACAAAAAATTACATTACGAGAAATCCCATACGTTATAAAATATATAGGATAGGTTGGGGTCTCAATTTGTAAACTAAACAACACATTCTAGAAACATTTCGGAGTCCCCCCACCACCGTTTATTCCAATTCTCCCGCTTATTCCCCACCCCATTATTTGGGGCCCGAGATTTGGGACCTTATTATTATTGGAGCTACAGGATATCAGACATGCCAACCCCTAAAGACCCAAACGGGAGTACCATGAAAAAAAGTGCTCCAAAACGGGAAAATGAGGCAAAATGGGGAGATTTTATATAATGAAAGCTATACCCATTTTCACAAGAGAAGACATCTCTCACCTACCCCAAAGTGGGTGGGAGATCTCTCCGTCGGGCGGGGAGAGTTGACAGGTCTTGGATATATATCAACATGCCTGGATCAAAATATAACTGAACTTGAATTCTTGGAAAAAGAATGTAGTTCCATAACCCATAAGCTGGAATGGCTCTTCCAGCGCATCTCCCTCACCATCCTCCGGGGAAACGCCTTCTCCATTCTGTCCGCCGGGGCTGTGGGGAGGCCAGCACGAGGGACTCCATTTGCTCACCACATAGAGAGATGGGGAGGGCCAGATAGATGGAGGCGATGATAGTGGGAGTTCGACTCTTCCGCGTTCGGACCATATCCTTGTGGTTGTGTTCGTTAAACAGTTAATGAGTCTGTTTATGTATAGACATATAAACATCACACTATAGCCACCAGCTGACTGTCAATGTGGAGAAAATGAGAGAAAACCCATAAGCCACAAATGGCCATGATATTTTGAATCTTTGAAAATCTTAAAAAAAGAATTCTTACCATTCAAAGGATGAATGATTGCAAAGGACGACGGAAATTTTTTTTCTTTACAACTTTGCTGCCCGAAAAGGGGTCGGTTAAAAATGAGCTTGAAATTAATTAAAAAATACGAACCTATCTACCTGCCTGCCTACATACCTACCTACTTTCCTACCCACCTTTCTACCTGACTATCTGTACATGCACATATGCACATACATATATACACACCTACATATACATACACACACACATACATAGACAGACACATATACATACATATATTCATACACACACACATACATACATACATACATACATACATACATACATATACATATACATACATAAAAACTCACATACATACATATATATATATATATCAATAACATTAATAAATGGAAACTATCTTTATAAAACCATATTTATTTTATTATATATATTTCAAGGGTACCAACATTTGTTTATATATATAGAGATATGATGATTTCTCACGAATGAAACAGTTCTAGTCCTGTAGAAGCTTTTCTATATTAAAACATTTATACTCTGCTATGTATAGAGTACCTTACTTACTGTGGTTACCTCTGATTGACCCCGGAACACACACATACATACACATACATACATGAAGTATAGGTCGGACGTCAGTGATAGGTGTGATAAACAACCTAAAATTTCCTGTCTGTGTGTTCGTCTCCAGTTAGTTTTGTTCAGTGGATGCAGCACACACGCAAATACAAGCACGCACGCGCAAACAGCCCCCATACACACACTCTTATACATATTTTTATACACACGCAACGAACACATACATCTACACTCGAACATATCCTCACAAATCACACCAATTCTTATACATTTACTTACAAAATATATATACATAATCGTATATACACATAAATAGACAGAGTAAAGGAGTTTGGTTTAGTGGTCACGGATGTTCGACACACGATTAGAAGGTCGTGAGTTCAATTTCTGAGCCGAGCGGCACATTGTGTTCTGAAGCAAGACACTTCATTTCATGCTAGAACTATGACTAAAACCTTCTTCTAGAAGCGACCTTGTTGGAGGTCAGCAAAGGTGTGAGCTGTTAAGATTTCAGGGCTTCCGTAAGATAAGGTGTTTTTTTAATAAAAAATATTTTAAGGTGTAGGAAGATCAGATACAGGAAATAACTGCAATCACAGTCAGTTGCTACAGAACAGCTTATAGAAATCGGGCTTCCCCCATTCCAGACCCCCCCCCCCACTCCAGGGACGGAAAAATGCTGCCAATGGCCGCTACGAAGAACCGAACTCCGTAGACTGTGATTACAGTTATTTTATGCGTCTGAGTTTCCTACATATTCTTATAAATGCCTCAACGCTTAGTAAGTTTGAAAATTCGCGAGCTTTATACACGAAATTTATTATATATTTTTAAAAACAATTTTTCTTCTATCTTCTTCTTCGCCCACTTATTCCTTCCAGCGGGCCCTGTCAGAAGCGACCGTTTCCAACTGATCCAGTTGGATCTCCTAGCGTGACCAGCCAAGCTCATGGATGTTGTCCAACCATCTCACTCAGGGTCTACCCCTGGATCTCCTGCCTGTTGGTTTTGCCCGTAAAATCTGTCTAACGATTCTTTCCTGAGACGTTCTAACCACATGTCCATAGTATTAGAGCTGTGATATCTCAATTCGGAGAGGTAGCGGCTCTATTTTGAGTAACTCTCTGATCTCTGAGCTACGCACTTTATCGAGTAATGTTACTCCAAAGACCTAACATTTTTTTCAAAAGATTAAACAATCTTGGGTAAAACAATTTTTGTTTTATTTGATATCTCATTATAATTACAATGGTGGGGATTATTAATAAAATAGAGATAAATGTTCCATAAATTTTGTAAAACCGCAACAAAATAAGTTTAGTAATCACAGGTAGATATACAGGTACACATTCTTATACACCGCACTGATTAGAGAGGTTGACAGCCAAAGAAGAAGAGGATACTGAATTACCGCAAACACAACTTAATATTATATGTGGTAGGTACATGTGTGTAGGTGAGTGTGTGTAGGTGAGTGAGTGTGTGTGTGTGTGTGTGTGTGTGTGTGTGTGTGTGTGTGTGTGTGTGTGTGTGTGTGTATGTATGTGTGTATATGCGTGCATATTTGTTGTGTATGTGTGCGTGTGTGAGTGTGTTACAGCGAGCTTTCTAATACACAGATCACTATTTGTAAAAGTGAGTCATCTCTAATACACAAATCAATGAAAACAGCCTTTCCCATTCACACAGATTTTGATACAAGCTGATACTGTAGTATTCTTATATACATTACCAGGGGTGTAATGGAGGTGATATAGCTATACACGACGATACAGGTTTTCATGTGATATAGGAGACTAACCGATTTTTAACCCCCTCTTTTGATGTTAGACTAAATTCATCAAAATGATTTTGTAAACTTTTAAACAAATGATTATTAGAAGAACCATGGTCAGAAGAATATGGTGAGGTGAAATAATCTTTCCAAGCCAGGGTTACTCGTACACTATGTTTGTTTGTTTGTTCACGAACTACTCCTATGGTTTTGGAGATAGACTCCCATAACCCTATATATTCTGAAACTACATTGCCCAGGGTATTTGGATAAGTATATTTCATTTTAATCAAAGGGTTCCCCGGGGGCATTATCATGATAGAAAATGTTCCTTGGCAGATCTGCCAACCTCTAAAACCGCAAACGGGGAGTACCATGAAAAAAGCGCCCGAAAACGGGGAGAAATGAAGCAAAATGGGGAGATTTTACACAATGAAAGCTATACCCATTTTCACAAGAGAAGACATCTCTCACCCACCCCAAAGTGGGTGGCAGTTCTCTCCCGTCCGACGGGGAGAGTTGATAGATCTGGCTAAAGATAAACGTTCTTTTTTATTCAAAATTGTTTTCGAATACTCATGGTGTTGGCTATTAACTTCAGGTGTGATTGCTTGATTATTGTTTAATATTGCATAATGAATTCCCCCCACGCACTGATGATGGTGCTTGTTATTGTGATAAAGGATCCATTTCTCATACTGAGTAACGATTTTGTAAAAAAAAAAAAAAAGAAAATATATATATATATATATATATATATATATATATATATATATATATATATATATATATATATATATATACTAGCCGAATTACCCGCGCCTTGTTGCGTTTCACACATTCTTTTTGTAAGAAAATGATGATTGATTTTAAATCAGTTATAGAATTTATGGAGAAAAACTCTTCATTTCAATATTACTCAATGTAAAATGTAATGCATGAAAAATTGAAAAACATTATTTTTTGTAATATATCAAATCAAAATTACATTATTAAATCTTATTCTTATTTTGTTTCTTGTAAATAATTTTTTTCAAAATATCAATTCAAAACTTTTGTGAATAGGCATCATATCTTGTCATTTACGTATGGTTTAAATTTCATATAAGTCGAAGGGAAAAATATTTTAGCGGGGGTTTGTGCCCCCGGCGAACCCTTTGATTAAAATGAAATATACTTATCCAAATACCCTGGGCAATGTAGTTTCAGAATATATAGGGTTATGGGAGTCTATCTCCAAAACCATAGGAGGAGTTCGTGAACAAACAAACAAACAGACAGGAATACAATTTTATATATATATATATATATATATATATATATATATATATATATATATATGTGTGTGTGTGTGTGTGTGTGTGTGTGTGTGTGTGTGTGTGTGTGTGTGTGTGTGTGTGCAATGCCTCGCAGTTATTGATGACATATTGGTAATTCTTTACATGCATTTTCCAGCCTTAAAACATTTCCCAAACCCTTTAAATCCATGTACGCTGAGTTCCCTTGCAATAATGTCAGGATTTGCTGTAACAGCTGTTTCCACTGATTCGAGTTGGACACGTCTCATTTAGAGTGAAATAGCCACTCTGAAATACCGACTGCACCATCACCACCCGTTCTCTGGGTGGATTGTGCAGCTGAAATCACGCTGACTCTCCAGCCTCACCACATGTGAAACTCGTAAAGCGTGGCAACTCGATAGCCTTTTCCCTCGAACTGCCTCAGTTTGGAACTCTCTTCCATCTCATTGTTTTACTTCTTCTTATAACCTGAACTATTTCAAGTTTAAAGTAAATTAATTCCTTTCGTCTTAATTTCTTCTTCTTCATAGTACCTTACACTAAGCGGCTTCACGCCTTATTTGGGACTTTCAAGAGAGAAAAAAATGTTTACTTATGATAGCATGACGAAAGTCTGAATCTTAGCTTTACTCATAGCACCAACATATGACCAACATATATAACATTCATTATTGGTGATAGGGTAGATAAACAGATTTTGAAATAAATATTCTTTGTTTCTTCAGCAATTGACTACCAAACATGAAGACATCCTGACTAAATTCCAATCCAATGTCCTGTGAGAATATTGTGGGCAGCTCTTATTCTTTCTTGGTGCAGTGAATATTATCTGAATACAGCGTAAGTTCACCAACATAAAGGTGTAGATGACCTTAATGCTTCTTTCCTTGACAGATCCTAACATGCACTCTAACAGCTAACATAAACCTTAAGGGATAACATACACACCAAGGGCTAACAAACTGTTCACTGCTAGGACAAACATTATTTCTGTTCGGCTCAGTCCTAATTCATTTCCTTCCTCCTGTCAGCTCATCAGTCACCACCACATTGTTTGCCTGAAAGTGACCTTGGAGGTACACACTCAGGGAACTTGTGTATGTATGCATGGTCCCGCAACTCATGAGGTGTCATAGTGGCGCCGCATTTACATACGGCGTTTCTCTGGCATTTTAAAACCTGGCGGAGCCCATCCTTCCAGGTCTGAATACAGCAGATCTTTTCCAGAGAAGGAGAGAGAATGAAAGAATAGAAGAGGGAAGGAGATATAAAGGAAGAATCGACCCTAGTAATAGACCGGTACTATATTTATCGACCTTGAATGGATGAAAGCAAAGTTGACCTCGGCGGAATTTCCGCTGCCTATAACCTGTGTATAGTTTATCCCTAACATTTAATCATGAAACGGGTCTCTTGGTTCTTAGATATAACTATTGTCCACTAAACCAGTCGAGTACGTTGCGGTTAGCTTGTAAGGTTTTTTTGAACAGGTTGACGAGAGCCATCCTGTAGAATGGGACATGATGGATTTCAGTCGGTTCGATCAATGGATCAGCCTGCTCATGAGATTAACGTGTAAGTGGATGAGCATTGAACATACACGTGTACCCTTAACGTATTTCCCAGGGAGATTCGGCGTGGCACAATATGTGACAAGGCTGGTTCCTTGAATTCCAGATTTCATTCGAAGGAAATCATCACGAAAGCCTGATGATTTCCTTCGAATGAAACAGTTCTAGTCCTGTTGAAGCCATTTCTATATTAAACACACACACACACACACACA
>OZ024742.1:309731625-309741625 GCA_964016885.1 Eledone cirrhosa
ACTAGACTATGAACTCCAAGAGACTTCAACAGTATCCATGATGGATATCCAGGTTATCAGACGGCAGTCATTTCTCTCTGTGAACAACATCTCAGTTTAACCCTTTTGCCAGCAAACTGCACGAAACTGTCTCTTTATTTTAAAATGCTTATATATATCTAAAAACGTTATATCATTAATAAATTTAGGGACCTCTTTTGAAGTTATATTCCAAACACCTTCTTAACAATGATTTCTTATATAGGCTCAAGGCCAGCAATTTGGGGGAAGGGGAAAGTCGATTAAATAGACCCCAGTGCGTGACTGGTACTTTATATTATCGACCCCGTAAGGATGAAAGGCAAAATTGCTGGCCTTGTGCCTATATAAGAAAACATTATTTGATATTTAATATACCATTATATCATCTCTACCACCCCTACGTCCCCTTAGACCCCTCAAGACAAACATCTAACGCACTGAAAACACTGTTTCATTATATATATATATATATATATATATATATATATATATATAGTGTACCTACGATTTAATCACAGGTCGCGAGATCGCATCAAGGGACACCCCTCTAGTGTACTAAAGATGCACTACAAAACAATTAAAATTTTTTAGCACTAAAGCATCTGTTCTTTCAATATTCACCTCTATCTCTATATATTTGGCGATATTTCTCTTACAATAATTGTTTCCATTTTTTGGCACAAGGCCAGCAATTACTCAGTGCATTACTGGTACTTTATTTTATCGACTCCCCATAAGGATGAATAATAGCATTCTGTTTACTGTTTTGTTATTTAATTAATGTTCACATATGGGTTTCTCACCTTAAAAAAAAAAAAAAAGAATTCTGTCAGATTTAATGTTTCCTATATATATATAGGATCAGAGCAAACAGATCAGAGCAAACAGCACGGACACTCTATCTCAAAATTATTTTTGAAAAGCATTTAGAAATGCGCAACCGGTAAAAACTTAAAAACTTAAAACCACAACTGAATACTAACCCATACAATCACTAATACTCTTTTATTCCTAATTAAACCATTTTTCAACTGTGAACAATTTGTCACCATTTTCTATTCCGTTTACCAATATATATATATATATATATATATATATATATATATATATATATATATATATATATAACGAAGGAAGTGTGGTAAGGAACCAGGTGGACCATAACGCACCAGAGTACTCGATACTTTGGGTAGTAGAGTGGGTAATAGCAAAAAGTTCAGGAGGTCCCGAACTTTTCCCTTTATATATATATTTTTCGAGACAATGTGATTATCGCTAAATATTGATGTTGATTTGGTTATCAATATTAATATTATTGGGTTACCCACTGAAGAATTATAAGAGCCCACTTGTATAAGCATCTGTTGATCTTATACAAGCTTCTACATAATTTGGTACTATTTCACCCAACTTGTATAAATCTTATAATGAATCTAGTCGCCTGGGAAATGATATATTTGATATAGTTCATATGAAATAATACAGCCAATTATCCACTCAATACAATATAGTTAGCACCCAAACGTTTAATTGGGAATATACTCAGGTATTTCCTAATGTTTGTTGAGTGAGTTGGAATTTGGCCGGAGTATCGCTATTAGCTTTCTCCGTTTATGTATATATATATATATATATATATATATATATATATATATATATATATATATATGTGTGTGTGTGTGTGTGTGCGTGTGTGTGTGTGAGTGTGTATAAAAAATATATGTATATATATTTTATATATATATATATATATATATATATATATATATATATATATATATATATATATACACACATATATTTTATATATGCTGAAACATCGAAGTTACACCCACTTTTTCTATTTGGAAAATAAATTTCTACATTCTACCCACCTATATTGAGTACTCCTACAGTTAATATTGAATGTTGAATGTTTTAAATTTTAGTGTATTAAAAAAAATTGTCAAACACCCAATCCAACCCAGAGCTTTCTCACTCCTGTTGGAGCAACTTCTCCCTGGTTCACCTCCACCACTTTCTATTTGATTTTGGTCATGTCAGGTGTGTAGCTGTACTCACCACGCTTGGCTAATTGCGGGTTTCTGAGGCTGTTTAACCCATATTTGGGGTGGATGGCCACTGACACTGAGGAGTTCATCTGGCCTTTTAACAGCTCTTGATTTGTAAGCTGCTGGGGTTCCACTTATTTTGGGGGAGCTGGTTTAATCACTGACCTCGCAACTAAGAAGCAGGTTGTACTGGGTTACATGGTACTAATACTAGCAATATATATATATAAATATAAATTTAGCGAGAATCACATTTCGGCGGGTAGAAATTAGCGAAACCCAACTTCCGTATTGTGCAGACAAGCGTTCCATGGATATGAAGAAGATACCAGGGCTATAAACATAATTTAAAATGGTCATACACGCTGAAACGATGGTTAAGAAGCCATTAACCACCTTGGCCAAAAAAGCGAACAAACAAAATGAGATATGATTGAAATAGTTATATATATATATATATATATATATATATATATATATATATATATATATATATATATATATATATATATATATATATATATATATATATATATATATATAGTAAAATGTTTAATCACGACGGCAGAGCTCTAGCCGTTTCGACGGCTATTTCTGGACTCAGTCCAGAAATAGCCGTCGAAACGGCTTGAGCTCTGCCGTCTCGGTGAAACATTTTCCTCACACCCACTCTACTACCCTAAGTATTGAGTACTCTGGTGCGTTATGGTCCATCTGGTTCCTTACCACACCCCCTTCGTTATATATACAGGGTGTCCCAAAAATTTGACATCATTTTAAAAGCAAATATCTCGAAAACTACTAAGTCTAGCTCAATGATGTCAAATTTTTTGGGACACCCTGTATATATATATATATATATATATATATATATATATACACAGGTATACAATACATACAATATTTACATATATATATATATTACACACACACACACACACACACACACACATATATATATATATATATATATATATATATATATATACATATATGAAAAATAATGGTTTCTTATATAGGCACAAGGCCAGTAATTTGGGGGGAGAGGAAAGTCGATTAAATCGACCCCAGTGCGTGACTGGTACTTTATTAGTCACGCACTGGGGTCGATTTAATCGACTTTCCCCTCCCCTCAAATTACTGGCCTTGTGCCTATATAAGAAACCATTATTTTTCATATATATATATATACATATATGAAAAATAATGTTTCTTATTGTTAGCTACAAGTTGTAAAATATTTGATCATTAAAATATAACAACCACAAAAGTGTCACATGTATATATATATATACATATATATATATATATAAATACACACACACACGCACACACACATATATATATATATATATATATATATATATAAATATATATATATGCGCGTGTGTGTATACTAAGAGAGAAGCGAGAGAGAGAGAGAGAGAGAGATAGAGAGAGAGAGTGTGTGTGTGTGTTCCGCTTTAAGTATTGAAATGTTAAAGCTCTCTGTTCGAATTTAGTATTTAAAATACCAGAAAATGAAATGAAGGCGAATTAAAGTAAAAAAGAAAAATAGAATATTGAAACCAGACATAAAAGGTGGAAGTGATATAGAAGACTACTTTTCTGGGACTGATATTCCACTGGCTCGGCTTGTTGGGTGTCAATTGACTGGAAGGAATCAGTTATGAGGGAATCCGGGGAAACGCCTTCTCCATTTTGTCCGCCGGGGTTGTGGGGAGGCCAGTACGTGGGACCCCATTTGTTCACCATACAGAGAGATGGGGAGGGCGAGAGAGATGGAGGTGAGGAGAGTGGGAGTTCGGCTCTTCCACGTTCGGACCATATCCTTACTCATTTGTACCTTTTCTTACATTTTTCCTTAAATCATCAATGTACTCCCCGGTTCTATGTGTCATTTCATGGTTTGTTATATCTCATTATTATAAAAAAACACTATTATTTAATCAGAAGTTTGGGTTTGTGGTCAGGAGTTTGCTATTTCGAAATGTTCATATTTTTCAAGAAAAAACACATTTTTTAAAAATTTATCAGTTCATATAATTAAATCAACAGAGTATATATTAATTTTATTACATAAGCTTATCAACAGCAAACAAGTAAAAACAAATAACACTTATAAAGCAACTTATACACGTCAGAAATGAGTGGATTTCATGGATTTGCGGTTGTAGTCCAGGTAGCATTCCCGCACTAGCCCCTAGATATAGTCCCCCATCATTTTTTCATTGTAGTGGCCTTGGTACCTCCGCTCTATCTCTTTCACATCTTGGT
Source organism: Eledone cirrhosa (assembly GCA_964016885.1). Lineage (NCBI taxonomy): Eukaryota > Metazoa > Mollusca > Cephalopoda > Octopoda > Eledonidae > Eledone > Eledone cirrhosa. Next base: position 309,735,975 of record OZ024742.1, read on the forward strand.
GGAATCGTTCGCCTTGTTCTTCCGAGTAGGCACCCATATTGTCCTTGAATTTTTTCCAGGTGAGCGTCCAGCATATGGAGTTTAAGCGACATCCTGCATCCCGTGGCGCCAAAAGCCTTTATCAGATCCTGCACCAGTTGCTGGTAGTTTTCAGCTCTGTAGTTGCCCAGGAAGCCCTTAACAACTGCCTTGAAACAGTTCCATGCTGTTCTCTCAATCCTATTGAGCTTATTGGAGAACTCGGTAGACTCAAACACCTTCTTTATCTGAGGTCCAACAAAAATTCCACCTTTGATTTTGGCCTCAGATAACTTGGGGAAGAACTCAAGAAGGTACTTAAAAGCGGCTGATTCTTGGTTGAGAGCCTTCACAAACTGCTTCATCAACGCCAACTTAATGTGCAGTGGCGGCATGAGCACAATCCTGGGATCAACCAGTGGCTCCCACATGACGTTCCGGGTCCCAACAACAAATTCTGTTCGCTGCTCCCAGTTCTTTCTTTTGTAGTGGTCAGAGGTGGCTCTGCTGTCCCAAAGGCAGAGGAAGCATTGGAATTTGATAAAGCCTCCTTGAAGTCCAAGCAGCAAAGCCACCATCTTGAAATCTCCAATGATTTCCCAATTGTACTGGTTGTATTGCAGAGCTTCCAAGAGGACTTTCACACTGTAGTAATCTTCCTTCAGGCAGACTGAATGAGCTAGGGGCAGTGTCGGGAACTTGTTTCCATTTTGGAGGAGGACAGCCTTCAAACTTGTAGTGGAGCTGTCTATAAATAGCCGGCACTCCTTGGGCACAAAGGGCACCCCAATAACGTCAAAAAGTCCAGGCAGTTCATGGCAGAAGCAGAGGCCATCCCTAAGAGTGTAAAAGCCTGAGAAAGGTTCGTGTCGACTTCTCTGACTTGTCACCTGTACTTCCTCCTTGACCAAGTTCCACTGCTTCATCCTGGAGACGAATAGCTCTGCATTGGACTTGGTCAGACCCATATCCCTGACCAAGTCATTGACTTCTTTTTGGTTTGGGAAGTGAGGAACTTTTACTGGTACCTCAGGCAGGTAATCCAAGTCCTCAACGTCCATCTCCTCCTCTTCATAAGAATACTTGTGTTGGAAAATAAATTGATATGCAAAACAAAATAAATATTGGAAAGGGAAATACATATTTAAATAATATAAAAGAACACTAATCATACTAATGAAAATTCGTGCTTAAAACACAACTTACCCTTTATTCAGGGTGCGAAAATCCAGTATCAATAAATCTCTTTAATCCATTTTTTAACAATTTTATACTTTATTGCACTTTTATAATTTTCTCTAGGTATTACTCTTTATTTTATAATTTTAATTTAACCTGAAACATATATAAAAAAAATCATTTAACATAAGCAAATTAAACTTACATACAACGTAAAATCCAGCATACAAATAATTCTAGTGAATAGCTTAGAATTTTTACAAACCCAAACTTTTAACTGTTTAATAATAGCACTTTTAAAAAAAATTTATTTGGGACCTAAGCAACACAAAAAAAAAAGTGATTATAAGCCAGGAACAGAGAAAAATTTTTTTTGTTACACGGTGTTATTTGTCTCCATCGGATTGACCGGATACCAACTACTTGATTATTTAATTTTAATTTTTATATTCGTTAGAGCACATACTTTAAATATTGCCTGTCATTCTCGACAAGAGACCAGTTTTTTCATTGGAGTCATAACAAGTTGATATCCATCTCTGAACCTAATACGAATATATACTTTGCCAGGGTTGCGTTCATTATCTATAGAGTTCATTCTATTATTCAGTTGTCCTCCTTAGGGAATAGGTTGTATCGAAAAAATCACAAAGAATTCATTTGGAAACTTTCACAAATAAAGCTAATTTATCGAATTAAAATATCCAAATGGCTAAGGTTTACAACGAAGTATTTTAAATTAATTTTATATTTTATATTAATTTTATTGTCTACTATCTAAACTATAATAAAGGAAGGTCTGCGGGATTGCTTACGGTTTATTTTTTGTTTTATCTCGTTTGTAAAATAAGTTGGATTACTTTGAATAAATAATGAATGAATATTACATAATTTATCTACTAAATTTCGTGGCTGTTCATTAAATATATTTTGTTTATTTAAAGATTCACTTCTTTAAAATTTCTAAAATGTCAACACTTCCGGTGGCGATCGCTTAAATAAACATACACATTTTCCGTCACTAATTTTCTCCTAATGCACTTTATATATAATATCGTCTTTTTTAATGTATCATGGATTACGTTACTGATTACATAAGACAGTGTAACACACTCTTCGTTCAATTTCTATGCATTATATATGGTTAACTACGATTTTATTTGATGTATCATATCTACATGTATATATACCTGCGTTTAATATCAATATACACACTACACATGCTAGCAGAAAAACCACCCGAAGGGTGGTTTTTCTGCTAGTTTAATATAACTAAAGCAAAGCATCCCATATGTGTGTGTAATTATATATATATATTATATTATATATATATATATATATGTGTGTGTGTGTGTGTGTGTATCCCGGGTTTAATCGAGAGTAACCACAGTAAGTAAAGTGTTCAATACATAGCAGAGTATAAATATTTAATAGAGAAATGACTTCTACAGGACTAGAACTGTTTCATTCATATGAAATCATCAGGAATGCCGGTTGTAATAGTACGTTATTGCTATATATAAGAATGGATGAGGTAGTGGTGGTGGTAGTGGGGGCGTATTTTAGGGTCAAGTGTAGAGTATTTGGGTAGAGGAGGGATGGGGAAGGGGGGTTAAGGGAGTGGGAGGAACATTTTTTAAGTAGGTAGAGAGGAATCTTAAAGCATATATGAAGAAAAATACAAACATACTTATACATACTAGTATGTAAATATGTATGTAAACCTACATACATACATGCACACGTATGCATATATACATACATACACACACATTCTCTGTCTCTCTCTCTATATGTATATGTACAAGTATAAGTATATATATATATATATATATATATATATATATATATATATATATATATATATATATATATATATATATATATATAAATATATAATATATATATATATGTATACGATATATATATATATAAATGTATATATGTATATATATATGTATATATATATGTATATGTATATGTATGTATATATATATATATATATATATATATATATATATATATATATATATACACATGCACATACATATATATACATACACACACATATATATATATATATATATATATATATATATATATATATATATATATATATATATATATATATATATATAATATATATATATATATATATATATATATATATATATATATATATATATATATATGTATATACATATATATATGCTGCTCAGCCGTTAATATGCATAAGGAAAGTATATACTTTCAGACGTTCAACCATCTGGCAGGAAGGTATACGATGCTGACGATAGCTAATAAGCTTGAAACTAGTACATCGTTCCTGTGTCAGTGTTGAACAAAAAGGTGACGTGGTTGCCTAAACACTGTACGGCGTAATTCGGGCTGTTTGTTTGTTTACAAACAAACCGAGCATTATAATAAATGTTCGGTAAACCGATACGTGCATATATATATGTGTGCATGTATGTATATATATATACATACTACTGTACGTCTGTATATATATATATGTATGTACGTATACATACTTAGATTTAAGTAACTGCCGTACTAAGAGTGAGAAATGAAATTTCGTTTCATTCTATTCTCTCTCTCTCTCTCTCTCTCTCTCTCTCTCTCTATATATATATATATATATATATATATATATATATATATGTGTGTGTGTGTGTGTGTGCGTGCGTGTGTATAGACACACACACACACACACACACACACACACACACACACACACACACACACACACACACACACACACACACACACACATATAATTTCTTTCTAAATGCTTGCATAATTTACAAAAAGGTTTGTAAATCGAATGAGAAGCTTTATTGTTGCAATACACAATATAGGTTTGATAAGTAAGTTAATTCTGAAATCCTACATAATACACAGAAGATCTCATTTCAGATCTCAATTGCACTGATTAGTTTGTTCATTCATGCACGCCTGGCGGATAACTGTACACTTATTAAACCAGGCTCAAAAATGATTGATGTGTCAAAGGAGACCACCTGGTAGAGTAATGTAGCTAAATATTTATTTTGACAACGCTGCCCTCATTTGCGTCCCATGCCGTGCTGTAGGCTCATCTAGGATCTAAGATCACAGAATATCGTTATACTTCTTGAAGACATCTGCCCTCACTCTATATAGCTCTCTCAGGGTTTTAAGGTTACACGTTAAAAAAACTGGGTGAGGTGGGTTGAAACTCCCCTAAAATCTATCCCCACTCCATGTAGATCTCTCAAGCTTTTAGGGCTACATATTAAAGAACTAGTTTTAACCCTTCCAAACATCTATCTCCACCCCATATAGATCTCTCGGGTTTTTAGAGCTACATATTAAAAAACTGGATTTTTTAACCCCTTGTTCTCGTCTTTCCTGATCAACCTTACTACGCCTTTGCCTGCAGAACTGGGAATTCTCCCGTTCTGCTGCCAATTCCAGTAGACGGCTTCGAGGACGCCAGAGAACAAGTCCGGCATGCCTATGTAAAACTCATAGGGTAGACCATCTAGACCGGGTGACTTGCGTTTCCTGCAGCGGCCCAGAGCGTCCCGTATCTCAGTGTCTGCGATCGGTCTTTCGCAGAACTCGGCGTCCGTATTCGAGAGACGCGGCAAGCCGTCGAGGTATGAACTAAAGTCTATTGCCCCGTTCGGCTCACCGTCGTTCTGCTCAAACAGTCACGCAAAGTGCTGGTGAAAGGCCGCGCACATTTGCTTGGGGTCAAATAGCACGCGTCCGTTTTCGACTTTCAAAGACCGAATCGTGGACTTATTGCCACTTTTTGCCACCGCCACTCGGGCCCAGCTGACAGCTTTCGCTCCTTCGTTTCCTAGAGCACGTGTTTTGCTTCTGACCACGCAACTTTCGTGTTTCGCGTCGAAGAACTGGTCCAGTGCCGTTCTCAACGCTAACACTCTAGCCGCGTTGCCACTTCTAAGTGCCTCCTCTACCTTGGCAACTAGTTCTCTTTCTATTTTGTTTTTCTCTAAGGCTAACTCTCAGCTAAACCCTATCGATTCTAGTCTAATTGCTTTCTTGAGAGAGTACCACCATCTATTGTTGACGATGGCTCCCGTTAACTGTTTTTTGACTAGTCTACTTATCCGTTCACTGTAAGCTTTATAGAAAGATAGGGAGATAGATAGATAGATAGATAGATAGATAAGTGGGTTGATAGGCATGTAGGTAGGTTGACAGATAGATGCTATTTTTATTGTCCGAAGGTAGAAACATAGGTGTACACACTTGTTGTTAAACTACTGACCATCTGGATAGTAGACACATCATCTCAACAATGGCGGGGAGGAAGATATAAAATGACCACTTGCCAAACAAAGGTATCAAAAAGGACTTTTGGCAGTATCGGTACAGCGTCGGACAACATGCTTTGCGGCATATAGTTACGGCCCTTTACGTTCTGATTTTAAATTCCG
>OZ024742.1:309744125-309746625 GCA_964016885.1 Eledone cirrhosa
AGTTGGCAGCCACCATGTATGTATGTATGTATGTATGTATGTATGTATGTATGTATGTATGTATGTATGTATGTATGTGTACGTATGTTTGTGTGTATGTGTGCATCTATATGTATGTATGTATGTAGATTAGAAAAATTTAATAAGTGGGGGTGGTGGGATGAGGCCGATTACTCAAGACCTGAATGTACCATCTATTTCATTTAGTTTCATTTAATTGCCAAGCATTTTATATAACTAAATAGAAAGTGGTTGAATACATTGGTGGAGTGCTAGAATTGGTAGATCGGTTTAGGATACACTGTCCATTTTCAAAGTAAATATTGGGAATCTTGGAGAATACCGGAAAATACCTTTTTAGGTATCCGCGTGGCATTGACTAAATAAAATCCTTCAAGGGGTTGTTCAGCATGGCCACAGTCTAATAATGACTGAAAATAGTATATATATGTATATATATATATGCCAGGTCGCTCTCGAGTGCTACTGGTAACATGTAACCCAGTACAACCTGTCTCATGGTCGGGTCGTCGGCGACAAAACCGGCAACCCCACCAAGCTTGCTTGGTGAGGAGGGTGATATTTGGACACCCTGCGGGATGAAGTATAAGACCCGGCAAAGGGCGGAGGAACTCAGCAGAGTCATCGGCCATCCAAATAGCACTTTTTTTTTTTCCCTCCTGTGAGTGAAAGGTCCCCAGTTGTCACAACACCTTTCTAGGAGAGAGAAACTCTGAAAAAAAAAAACAAAAAAACCTGCGGCTTCGGAAGTGTTTTCGATGCTCAGAGAGTGGCATTGGTCGAGTAAGGCCTTTCCCCACTTAAAAAACCTTGATCCAACTGATCGAACCTGACTCTGGAATCGGAAGCTCCTCAGATATGTGTTAACATGTAGACACGAATCTGATTCTTTGTTCCCTGATATACTAATATTATATAGAAACAATTATATATACCTTTCATCCTTACGGGGTCGATAAAATAAAGTACCAGTAATGTACTGGGTAATTGCTGGCCTTGTGTCAAAACGATTATATATATATATATATTATATATATATATATATATATATATATATATATATATATATATATATATATATATATATATATATATATATATATATATATATATATATATATATATATATATATATATATATATATATATATATATATATATAAAGAGCGGAGCAAGCAGTTATCAAACAATTTTCCAAATAAATTAAAAAACGATTTAAATAATCACCTGTTCTATTGCTGTTACCGACGGTTTTATCTGCGACCTGATTTTGCGTGTGTGTCATTTTAACGGCTTGACCGCATGCGTTGGGCAGGAAGCGAAATATTTACTTGCTGTAGGGCTGGCAACCTTATCGTATGGAAATAAGCTGTCTGAAGATCCATTTCTTTCCATTGGAAATTCTCTGGATTTCAAATTTTGGGACGGGTGAAACCGTCGGTAACAGCAATAGAACAGGTGATTATTTAAATCGTTTTTTAATTTATTTGAAAAATTGTTTGATAACCGCTTGCTCCGTTCTTTTATATTGTTCTGGTATCTCAAATTAGTACCATCGAACCACAAATATTATAAACACCTTGCATATTTCTACAAGTACTTAGTGCCTGTTGAAGTATTCATTCACTTTTATATATATATATAATTGTTTCTACTTTCGGCACAAGGCCAGCAATTACCCAGTACATTACTGGTACTTTATTTTATCGACCCCGTAAGGATGAAAGGCAAAGTTAACCTCGGTGGGATTTGAACTCAGAATAACAAGGGCCGTAACTGTATGCGTCAAAGCATGGTGTCCGATGGTGTCCAATATATATAATATTAGGATATTAGGGAACACACCACACACACACACACACACACACACACACACACACACACACACACACACACACACACACACACACACACACACACACATATATATATATATATATATATGCAAAAGGTAAACAGAAATAACAACAAAAACCGTACAGTATACGGAAGGAGTATATTAGTTTAATGCTTGAAATTGCAGGGAGAGAGTCTTAACGTTTCGGGCGCTAGTCCTTCACTAGATGAAAGAATGAGAAATTAAAAAGATAGAGTGAACGGGCAGGGCGGAATCGAAAATAATAATAACAGGTCCATTCATGTTGACATCATATATATATAAATATATGCCGCCGGTTTCCTGATAATTTCTCCCGAATTAAACAGTTCTAGTCCTGTAGAAGCCTTTCTATATTAAATATTTATACTCTGCTTTGTATTGAGTACCTTACTTACTGTGGTTACCCCCGATTGAACCTGGGGTAAACTTATATATATATATGGCCGGAGCTCAGCCGTCGGGGTCTTGACTCTTTCCCTATACATATATATATATACGGGATAACAAATTATTGTTATAGGTAGTCCACTTAGATGTAGTCAAGTTAGGGTACTCTGAGTAGTGGATAGTACTATTCTCGCATGCTCTGATGAATAGACT
>OZ024742.1:309761625-309769125 GCA_964016885.1 Eledone cirrhosa
AAATACCGAACTGAAGAAAGCGAGTTTGGCTTTTAGATCTACCTTCGTCTTTCTTATTACCGAATGCTGAGGGTGGCGCATTATTGCACCAGTTCTTGCAATTAATTCAGCCTCCTGCCTCGTGAAGACGGCCCCGAGATACATGAACTTATCTACTTGCTTCAGTGGAACTCCAATCACATGTAGAATGCACTGCGCAGGTTTCCTTCAGAGAACGAGTGTCTCAGTTTTCGCAGCACTGATTTTCATTCCAGCCATGCAGCACTCGGCGTCAAACCTATCAAGTGTAAGGTAACACCATGTCTGTAAATTCCAGCCGATTGATTCTACACTTGCCAGTCGTAATACCACTTCGAACCCGGCTGCGCATGTCAATCCTGTTCGTGAAAATAATGGTTTCTTATATAGGTACAAGCCAATAATTTTGGGGGAAAGTCGATTTAATCGACCCCAGTGCGTGACTGGTACTTTATTTTATCGACCCCGTAATGATGAAAGGCAAAGTTAACCTCGGCAGGATTTGAACTCAGATCATAAAGGGCCGTAACTCAACTCTATTCTGTAAAGCATGGCGTCCGACCCTAGGAGAGGTGACAGTACGCACTCTTGGCGTAGTCTGACTCCAACATTGAATAGTTTCGCTTTAGCACCATTTATCCGAACACAAATACTCGGGCATTCATATAGAGACACTAGGGCAACAAAAAACTGACCATCAATCCCATACTCCTTCAAAACCTTCCACATTTGGCACGAGGCCAGCAATTATCTCAGTGCATTACTGGTACTTTTTTTTATCGACGCAGTAAGGACAAAGGCAATAACTATAAATAATAGTTGAATAAATCAAACAAACTACCCCTGGTGAAAGAAAATGCTGATCGAGACGTCTGCGGGGAATCGAACCCCTTATTTCTTGTGCGTATGCAATGTGTGTGTGTGTGTGTGTGTGTGTGTGTGTGTGTGTGTGTGTGTGTATTTTCTGTATAACCTTAGATAAATTTAGGTTTCAGCCAGTATTGACCAAGGCCATGTCAAGCTGTATACGGGACACCTGGTGAAATCAGTCAAGCATAACGTGGCTAAAGCGCACCTTTGATTCATTCAAGTAGGATGTTGTTTGTTAAAATATGTCTAGGTGGCGGTGAAAGGTGGTATTTCTTGCAGGAGAATTTGTACAGGTACCGTTCGTGGGAAAATTGTAGGATCTATCTTCGTTTTATTGTTTATTTTTACACAGCTATAAACCCAGACACCCACCCGACTACACACACATATACTCACATACATACACGCACACACACACACACACACACACAGACACACACACACACACACACACACACACACACACACACACACACACACACACACACACACACACACACACACACACATCAATTGTATCTGCTTTTTAAAAAAAATTGCAACATCTTCCGTCCAAGTCGGCGAAAGAAAAACTTTTTTTGATACATTATATATATATATATATATATATATATATATATATATATATATATATATATATATATATACATATATATATATATATATATATATATATGAATATATATATATATATATATACATATATATATATATATATATATATATATATATATATATATATATATATATATATATATATATATACATACATATATATATATATATATATATATATATATGAATATATATATATATATATATATATATATATATATATATATATATATATATATATATATATATAATTTTTAAGGCCAGTTACTACTACAGTACCAGACCAGCTTAATAATTATATTAAAACTTGACCTACGGATTTGAGTTGCTCTCTACCTTGGATATTTCTACTAAGTTATTACCACTATGTATGTATGTATGTATGTATGTATGTATGTATGTATGTATGTATGTATGTATGTATGTATGTATGTATACATACATACATACATACATATATATATATATATACATATATATATATTTATTAAAATAACAGATTAAAATTTAAGCAAAGAATCGCTGCTTTCACCTTTAACGGGATCTTATATATATGTACATAAATGTATATATATATATATATATATATATATATATATATATATATATATATATATATATATATATATAAGCGGAAGGGATATTCAATTTGTTGGTAATTCAACAAATATAAATGTTTATAACTGATTCAAAGCACTCGACAAGTTTTCTGGAGTATAATATACAATGATATTAAATAAATGGAAACTATATTTATAAAACCATATTTATTCTGTTATATATATTTCAAGGGTACAAAAATGTTCGTACGCGCTCATCAGATAAAATACGAAGTGTGTTTTATAAATTTTGACATAACCAAGGAGAATATACCTTAACGGTTCAAGTTATCCTTGGATAGTCAAGGATAACTTGATTCTATCCAAGGATAACTTGAACCGTTAAGGTATATTCTCCTTGGTTATGTCAACATTTATAAAACACACTTCGTATTTTATCTGATGAGTGCGTACCAACATTTTTGTACCCTTGAAATTTATATAACAGAATAAATATGGTTTTATAAATATAGTTTCCATTTATTTAATATCATTGTATATATATATATATATATATATATATATATATATATATATATATATATATACCTTCCATACACTGTACCGATTGTGTTGTTATTTCTGTTTACGTTTTACATACACACACATATATATATATATATATATATAACGAAGGAAGTGTGATAAGGATCCAGGTGGACCATAGCGCACCAGAGTACTCAATACTTTGGGTAGTAGAGTGGGTAATAGGAAAATGTTCAAGACCCTGGGTCCAGAAATAGCCGTCGAAACGGCTTGAGCTCTGCCGTCGGGGTCTTGAACATTTTCCTATATATATATATATATATATATATATATATATATATATATATATATATATATAATGTGAAGAATCAAAACATAACAAATGTTTGATTATATATATGTATGTGTGTGCGTGTGTGCGTGCGTCTGTGTATGTGTGTGCATGTGTGTCTACATTATATCATTTAGATATCACACCTGTTATATATGGCAACTATATAAATATCCGAACCATTGAGCACTTTGCTACACATCTTGGAGATTGTTTTTCGTTATTTCGTGGGCCGAAGTTGCGATTCTCGATAATTTTATTTATATATATATACAAATATTTTATATCATTCAAACGCACACTGCATATGTATAGCAGCTATATATAAGCATGAAGAAACTAGTGTGGTCAAAGGAATAATAATAATAGTTTCTGATTTAAGCACAAGGCCAGCAATTTTGGGGATGAGAAAGTCGACGCCAGTGGATTACTGGTATTTTTTTTATCGAACCTGTAAAGATGAAAGGCAGTTAACCTCAGCGGATTTGAACTCAGAATGTAAAAGGCCGTAACTATATGTCACAAAGCCTGTTGGTGAAGGCTCTACCGATTCTGAGAATCTACTATATTAATTGTTTCTACGTTTGGCACAAGGACAGCAATTATCCCAGTACATTACTGGTACTTTATTTTATCGACCCCCGTAAGGATGAAAGGCAAAGTTAACCTCGACGGGATTTGAACTCAGATCATAAAGGGCCGCATAATAATTGTTTCTACTTTTTGGCACAAGGCCAGCAATTACTCAGTACATTACTGGTACTTTATTTTATCGACCCCGTAAGGATGAAAGGCAAAGTTAACCCCGGCGGGATTTGAACTCAGATCGTAAAGGGACGTAACTCTTTGCGTCAAAGCATGGCGTCCGACCCTCTACTGATACTGCCGCATAATAATTGTTTCTACTTTTGGCACAAGGCCAGCAATTAACCAGTACATTACTGGTACTTTATTTTATCGACCCCATAAGTATGAAAGGCAAAGTTAACCTCGGCGGGATTTGAACTTAGACAGCAAAGGGACGTAACTATGCTGGAAAGCATGGCGTCCGACCCTCTACCGATACTGCCAATCTAATTTTGGCACAAGGAAAGTTGGAGAAGAGGAAAATCGATTATGCCCACCTCGGTATTTTATTTTCTTGACCCCAGTGTATGAAAGACAATGTTGACCTCGGTGAGATTTGAAAGCACTCGGCTAGAAGCTTTGGAAGAGGCAAAGGTCTGTTATATCGACCTAGTATTTGACTGGCAGTTTGTTGCTTTTTTTTTTACCCCGGAAGGTTGAAAGGTAAAGTTAATTTCGGTAGGATTTGTATCTAAAGAAGCAGCAATAAATACGGTTAGGTATTTGTATTATATATAGGTGTATGTGAGTACCATAATATTAATTGATTTTGCAAATCAATCATAATAATAGTTTCTTATATAGGCACAAAGCCAGCAATTTTGGTGGAGGAGAAAGTCGATTAAATCGACCCCAGTGAGTGTATTTTACCGATCTGTAGGGGTGAAAGGCAAAGTTAACCTCGGCGGGATTTGAACTCAGATCATAATAATGATGATTTCATTTATTGGCCACAAGGGCCGACATATAGGGGACAATACAAAGACACGGACAGTGGGGGTTTACAACAAGCTCGAGTAAAAGTGTATAGATGATAAAAAAAACAGTAAGAATAATGAGGATATTAATATAATATTCATATTGGTATACTATATATACAATACATATGGATAAATATTATGGCACTCACACACCTATATATAATACAAATATATGATATAATATAACATATATATCTATCTATAAATAATATAACACACACACACACATATATATATATATATATAATTTAATATAGAAATGGCTTCTACAGGACTAGAACTGTTTCACTCGAACGAAATCATCAGGAAGCCTGATCTCTTTCGAATAAAACAGTTCTAAATAACATTTTATATATACTCTACTAATGTATTGAGTACTTCACTTACTGTAGTTACCCCCCCCCCATTTGAATCCGGGACTCATATATATATATATATATATATATATATATATATATATATATATACACACACACACGCGCATATATATATACGAGTATATATACATATTTATATATATACATATATATATATATATATATACATACATATATATATATATGTATGTATGTATATAAATATATAAATATACATACATATATATATATATGTATATTAAAATACAAATATTAATAAAATAGATGTTCTTTTGAATATATATATATATATATACATATATATATATTTATATATATATATATATGTATTATATATATATATATATATATATATTGTATATATATATTATATATACATATATATATGTATATATATATTATATATACATATATATATGTATATATATATTATATATACATATATATATATATATATATATATATATATATATATTATATACACACACACACATATATATATATATTTATATATATACATGCACACACACATCTGAAAGTTGTTTTGGTTCTTCGCCAACAATAATAAAAACAAACCATTACCACCACCATGACCACCACCACCATCTCTACTACTACTACTACTACTACTACTACTACTACAGTAACGCCATTCACATCACCACACACGTCGGTGAACATAAACATAAAAACTACTAAAATAACACGGCTTGCTCTCGTTCACGGCCGCCTGTCTTAAAACTTCTTTCCTCCGCCTTAACTTTCACTGCCTCGCCCCCTTCCGTATCATCTTCCTTTCTCAGCCTCCTATTGCTCCTCCTCCCCCTCCTGTTCATTTATCTCCTCCTCCTCCCCCATCTCCTTTATCTCCTCACTCCTCCTGCTGCATCTCCTCTTCCTTCTCCTCCTTCTTGTGCTGCCTCTACGTCTTTGCTTCTCTCCTCCTCCTGTTATTTACCGTCCATTACTCTCCCCCTCCTTTTCACACACACTCACACACACACTCTCTCTCTCTCTCACAGTTGTCGCCCACTTTCAGCGTCGCTGGATCAGAAGAAACAGGTGGTTCCCTTTTTTTTCTAACACTAAAATAACAACATCAACAACACGAGTAATAGCAGCAGCAGCAGCAGCAATCGGCTTCGTCGTCGTTGCCGTAGTAATAGTGGTGGTGGTGGTGGTAATAGTGGTAGTAGTAGTAAAGGTGATGGTAGTGGTCAAAATAGTGGTTGTAGTATTAGCAGTAATAATAGTGGAGGTAGTGGCAGTAGTAGTATTAACATTACAAGTAGTTAGCTATAGTAGTAGTAGTAGTAGTAGTAGTAGTAGCAGTATCAGAAGTATTAGTGACTCTAGTAGTAACAGCAGCAACAGCAGCAGCAGTAGTAGTAGTAGTAGTTGTAGTAGTAGTAGTAGTGGTGGTGGTGGTGGTAGTAGTAGTGTTTTTTTTTTACTGTCAAGAGCGAAAACAGCAAGCAGCGACAGTGGTTATCCAATTAGTAGTAGTCAGAGTAGAAGCAGCAGCTGTAGTGGTAGTGTCAGAGAGAGAGTGAGTGATAAAAAGCTTGTGAGGGAGGGTGGGAGATTGCGGTGTTGTCAATAGTGGTGTTGGTGGCGTTACTGCTGCTGATAGTGGTGGTGGGGGTGGTGGGGGCGGTTGTAGCAACCACCGCGTCATCAACACTGTTGGAGGTATATTTCGCCAGTCTGAGATTCGCTGTTGACTATAACGGCGACCCGAATTCGTCTCCTCTTATCTCTAACTAAAACAACTTCAACGACGGTACTAAACACTAATATCTTTAATAGTAACATAATAATAGTATTAGTATTAACTATAATTATACTAATAATAGTTGTGACTATCTCGGACAGCGTTTATCATCGCTGGCACCGAATTTCTTTAGAATGCACCCCACTTTGCAGTCACCAACAACACCAACACGAACAACAACACCAACAGCACCATCACCACAACAGCAACAGAAACAACAACAACAACAACAACAGCATCAACAATCACAACAACAACAACAACATCATCATCATCCTCACCACCATTCCTTTCAAAAACTTCAGTCTCCGCACACCGGAGGACATGAATCAACGGCATCACTTCTTTCGATTCCATCCTTTACTTTAACATTAGCACAACAACAACATAACCACCACCACCACCACCAACAACAACAACAATCGCAGCAACAATTACAACAACAACAATATCATCCTGAGTGGATGCTGAACGGAGGTGGAATAATGGCTACACAACAACCACAACAACAACAGCAGCAACAACACCAGCAGATTTCTAATACGGAACGTACATGGGCCCGATCAGTGGAATTTACGAGTGCGGGCGGTGTAGGTGGAGCAATGGCCGGCCTGGGAAACAGCACTACCTCGGTCGGGTCAAGTGTAGTGGCCGTGAATCACGGTACGGCCAGCGGGGGCAATAGTAATAACAAACCGTACACAACGGCCACGGGGGGCCGGACAAGACGGTCAGAGCAAACACACACACCAAGACCTATGAATGCGTTTATGGTGTGGGCCAAGAAGGAACGCAAGAAGTTGGCCGACGAGAACCCGGACGT
>OZ024742.1:309774125-309779125 GCA_964016885.1 Eledone cirrhosa
ATATATATACACATATATATATATATATACACACACACATGTATATATATGTATGCAATATGTATATATATATATATATAGCACACATGTATGTTTATATTTGTACATTAAAGAGGTTGTTGCTATGAAATGCGCGTCATATTTCGTATGCCGGGTAGTTTATGTATGTTAAACATGTGTCGAGTGAGTGTGGTGTGCTTGTATATCAACACACACGTGTGTGTGTGTGTGTGTGTGTGTGCTTGTATATCAACACACATGTGTGAGTGCTTGTATATCAATACACATGTGTGTGTGTGTGTGCTTGTATATCAACACACACATGTGTGTGTGTGTGTGTGCTTGTATATCAACACACACGTGTGTGTGTATATATATATATACATGCACATATAATATATATATACATGTATGTATATATATATATTTATATGTATATAAATATGTATATGTATGTATATATACATACATATATATATATGCATAATATATATATGCTTATATGTATATTATATATATATATATATGTGTGTGTGTGTGTGTGTATTCCTACAATATTAAGCGTGAAACTAATATATAGCTTCATTGAACCTTATATCATCTGTTGTGTTTTCCGTATACTTTCTACACACACACACACACACACATATACATATGTACATATATATATATATACACACACAATATGAAGAAACTCTTTGGTACAGTAAGATATATTTGAAATAAATACCAACCACCTTCTCTCTCTATATATAATTGTTTCTACTTTTGGCACAAGGTCACAATTACCCAGTGCATTACTGGTACTTTATTTTATCGACCCCGTAAGGATGAAAGGCAAAGTTAACCCCGGCGGGATTTGAACTCAGAATGGCAAGGGCCGTAATTCTATGCATCAAAGCATGTCGTCTGACCCTCTACCGATACTGCCAATCTACCACCTCTCTATATGTATAATGTTTTCTCTACCAGATAGTTTATATATGTTAAACATGTACGTATGAGTATATGGGTGGGGGTAGGTGTGTGTGTAATAATATTTATAACAGGCTGGATGACAGAACCTTTCTGGTACTCGACTACACACATACAGAACACACACAAACACATACAGAACACACACACTCAACTATATATTTGTATGTGTGTATATATACACAGAGGTAGTTGAAAACATTTCTAAGTCGTGTGTGTGTGTGTGGGGGGGGGGGGGGCAATTTAGTCAAATTCGTTGTAGTGATTAGTTTAGTTATTAGCAAATATCAACCTAAATATAAAAAACTTCCATATGCGATATACATACATATTCACACACACACATATATATATAGGTGTGTGTGTGTATTATATATATAGTGTATATGCATATATATATATATAGGTGTGTGTGTATATATATATATATATGTGTGTATATATATGTATATATATATATATATATGTATATATATGTATATATATATATGTGTGGCTGAGTGGTTAGAGAATTGGATTCGCAATCGTAAGGTGGTGAGTTCGATTCCTGTACCAGGCGATGCGTTATGTCCTTGAGCAAGACACTTTATTTCACGTTGCTCCTTCTACCTGGAGTTGCGACCGATAGATAGTATTAGCAATTGGAAAGACCAACGGAAACATTGTTCCCTCGGTCCGATTTGACGAAAGTCGATCGTTCCCAAAAATATATAAGAAATGAAAATAATCATAGATTAGAAGAAAGCGTAATTTTGTCCATACAGACACTGGACTCATTTGCTATGTTATTGCATTTCTCTTCCGTTGTTTGTTTACAAACACCTGTCAGTGGTTATATACAGGGTGGTGGAACTGGTGTTGGTGATGGTGAGGGTGGTGGAGGTATGCCCCCCCCCCCCAATATATTTTTCTCCCCAAACTACCAAAAACACACATCTATTTGTATATGAGCTACAATTTATGTACATGTTATGTTTATCGCATATCGAAGTTTTTTTTTTTATGTCTTGGCTGATATTTGATAATAACAGCTAAACTAATCACTACAACTAAATTGACTAAATTTACCCCCCACCCCCACCCAATTCAGACATGCTTCCACCACCCCTGATATAGTTCGATGTACAACCACAACGCCTTGGATACACACAACCCAAGCCTTGTTTATATATTGTATCTGGCTTGTACTGGAGAATTATATTAAGTGTAGACGGCGTGTCAGTGGAATACTCAACCACTTTCATGTTAATTCACGAATCAGTCGTTCAGTCGATCGGACGACTGAATGCTCATTGTCGAAACAACCAGATGAATGATGATGATGATGATGATCATCATCATCATCATTGTCATCATTATTATTTTTTCATCAACAACAAACTGTTAGATTGTAGCAAATGTCGAACAGCTCATTGAACAGCTTTGATCCTGAGTAACCCTTTTGTCATACAGCCAGGCCCAACGAGGGGGGTGTTTAGCTGGTATCAAGTCAAGTGTCCAGAGAGCTTATTAAGGTTCCGTCAATCAATATCTGACATCCCCTCCTTCAGAAAAAAAAAGACCTCTCATCTCCTTTGAAGTTTGAGAAGGGCTATTCCCACTCACTGTTTCGTTCCATGTTCTAAAATTTCTCTCGTAGGCCCCTACTACATACAGGTCGTTGCTGGGCGAATGTCTATGACTCTGATTATGTTACTTTAAATGTGTGCGTACTTGTGGAATACTCGGCCGCTTATACATTAATACAACCAGTAGGTACAGTTTAATTGATCGAACACCTGAATGTTCATCGTAGAAACTGACAGAGGGCCCATTATGGCTCTGCTTATGCATATTGGTAATTGTTTAGCTCAGTCATGATTTTAGCTGTTTTTTTTTCTAGGCAAAGATATACTCAAATCCCGCCGAGGTTGACTTTGCCTTTCATCCTTACGGGGTCGATAAAATAAAGTACCAGTAATTGCTGGCCTTGTGCCTAAAGTAGAAACAATTATTTAACTATCAAGGTCTTCTATCACATAAAACCGCTATCACATAAAGCACTCTATTATATTAGAAATTGAAGTCTTTACCCCATTATTGTAAATTTTCAATCCTCGTATGTATATCTTTAGCTATACATATGTAACAAAATATTTTTCAATCCTCGAGGTAATAACAAACAAATGCTCGATTTGTTTCGGCGATCTCGTTATAAAGAAATTTTCGTTACAACGAATTTTTTATACCCCATGAATTTCGTTATAATGGAATTTCACTGTAATGAAATAACGAGAAGTGGGTCGGTTGAGATGGTTGAGATCTTTTGTAAACAGAAAACAATAAAACCAGCCCCCTCCACCTCATAAAAACATAACAAAATATATATTGTACCGTGTGTTGGAACTCCGACGGTTTCAACAATGAGTCTTTCAGTTGCTCAAACAATAGAACAGCTTAGACGAGAAATTAATGTGAAAGTTGGTGGACATTCCAGAGACACATGTACTTTGAATAAAGTTCTCAGGGAGATTTAGCGTGACACAGTATATGACATGACTGGGTGGGAAAAATGTGAAATAAAGTATCTTGCTTAAAAACACATTGCGCCGACATGATTGGAACTCACAATCGTGAAACACCTGCCGATAGGGCCTCCCGTCTTCACCGTGTTATACCGAGATGATAAATAACATATATTAAAGTTTTTCATTAAGGCAAAATTGGAGTCGAAGACCCAGTTTTCAACTATGTTATCGTGTGTATATATATATATATATATATATATATATATATATACTGCCTCTCTGTTTTGTTCCTGTTCAAATTTTCCATTATATATATATATATATATATATATATATATATATATATATTATATATATATACACAGATATACAGACCTATATATGTATGGATACATATATAAATATATACATATGTGTATAGATATATAAACACACACACACACAGGCATCTATATATTTATATAGTTGCATACGTATATGTGAGCGTATGTATGTATGTATGTATGCATGCATCTATGTGTGTGTGTGTGGGATACCTATATGTGTGTGTATGTAGTGAGTGCTAACATATGATGATTCACCCGTACATTCTCTAAAGTTTTCCACACATGTAAAATCAGTATGTGATCTTTTAGGCGACTTTCTTGAAAGGATTTATGAAACGACCTGACAGCCGTGTTTTACGTGTGTGAAAGTCTAAGTAAAGTACCAGTGATTCATCAAATGTGTTGTTATAAATATAATCTAGACACAATATATTGAAAGGTCTCTTTTTTTATTTGTGGACATAAATATATGGTTGCGTATATACATGCATACATACACACACATACATGGTGGCTGCCAACTCGTTTTCGAGTACGGCCACTACTTTATATCCATGTAGGAGAACCCCTACCGATGCGCTGAACGAGTGTGACTTTTTAGTCCAGCCAGCGACTTGAAAACTCTGGTACAAACACTACACTTGTGACAATTATTGACACATAGTGCTAGGCCCATGGTACCATGTGAAGACAAGTGCAGAGAGATCTCCAGATATAAAGCAATGCCTGTGCCGTGAAGCTTTTATAGTGAGCAAAGGCACTGCACAAAGCCAGTCCCACTCTCTTCACCAAGATGATATTTACCAAAAAGCAGAACAAGTCAACATCATTGGATACCATCAGGGTTGCAGGTGTTAAACCAGAGTTTTCCTTCTCCTAGAATTCTGCCTTGACAAAGGCTAAGGGGTCATTCCTCCCGGTGATTTTGGATGGCCATTGACTCTTAAGAGCTCCTTTGCCCTTTGATAGGTTTTGTTTTTAGTCCTGCAGGATGTCCAAAGTCACCCTCCTCACCACCAAGAAACCTTGGTGGGGTTGCCAGTTTAGTCGCCAACGACCCGACCATGGGACTGGTTGTACTATATATATATACACACACATATATATATGTATGTATGTATATATATATATATATATAGGTATACATATATATATTTATATATATAAATATATGTATATATATATTTGTATA
>OZ024742.1:309789125-309794125 GCA_964016885.1 Eledone cirrhosa
AGCAATGAGGAAGATATATACATACATAATATAAAAGAGTACTGATGGAATGTTCCAGTCAAAACCCCAATAACATGCAAAGATAACAGACCAGATGTAGGGACAGGGAAAAGAAGGCATTCACAGTAGTGGAAATTAGCTGCCCAGCAGATGCCAATATAATATTAAAGGTTAGCGAAAAGGAGAATATCTTTGCAGAACTAATGAGAAATCTGCAGATACTCCACCCTGACTATACCTTCAGATTTATATCTGTGATTATTGGGGCACTGGGGTATGTTAGTAACTGCCTCAATACAAATCTTGAGAAGCTGGGCTCCACAGAAACAGAAAAAACACGACTAGTTAGGAAATTACAAGTAATGGAACAGTAAAAATATGTAAAACATTCCAAAGATTCTGCATCTAATAACTCCATGTACACATGTACAGATACAAAGCACATGCACATGCACACATATAACTCAAAACATACACCTCCACACATACAATAACATCCATACCTGTACACACATGCATGCAGATATGCATACATATCTACCTAGTTGATGTTGTGTAAATTTCAATGAGAGAGTCTTGTATCTATGTTAGAAACTGACTCTCTCTCTATTGGCAAAAATTTGTGAAATTATAAAACAAGATCATACATACATACATACATACACACATACATACAGCCAAAATCTCTCATATTACATCCTACCATTTTAACAAAAGCGAATGAACAATTACATCTGGTGGTCCAAACCTGGGGTAAATTTCACTCCAGAGGGTTAATTTTCTTATTTCAGGCTGTAAAGTTGCTGTAACTAGTTTTGTATATATTTTTTTTAAAAATAGGCTTATATCGTATATTAAATACCTTTCTTCTTATTAATTGAATTCAAAAATCCACATATATGTTTATGTATGTAAGGATTGTGTAAAGGACTCATTGAAAAAAAAAACTGGTTTGATGATGGCTGACTGGGAGATAGAAGCTATTGAAAGAGAAACTTGGCGTGGAATGGTGAATGATGGGGTCCATAATTTTGAGGACAGACGCATAGGGCACGAGAAGATCAAACGGGATGTGCGTAAGAAATTCCCTGGTGTATCTCTCGAAACGATCGGTGTCTCCATTGAATTGAAGTGCCCTGAGTGTAGAAAGATTTGCTTGAGCAAATCTGGTCTCAGGAGCCACAGTCGCAGCCATGTTCAAAGAGAACTAGTGAAGTATGATCTCCACGGTGTTGTGAGGATTCACGGGCAACCTGATGCAGAACCTCAAGCCAGGGTGATCCATAGTTGTCGTCAGTGTGTGAAGGAGTGCAAGTCTCTAGCGTATGTATGTATGATGTATGTATGTTAGAATAAGAGATAGGATGTTGTTAGATCTGATATGGGAGTTAAACAACAATACAAACCCCCCCCAATTTCTCTTCTCTTGTTTCTCTGCATATGGTACTGACTAAATTCAATATATCTGATTCCATTTCGTGGTAATGTGACAATGCACATACATACATATATATCACACACACACATAATACACACATGTATGTATATGTACATATATCTTTATATTTATATACAGGGGTTGGACAAAATAATGGAAACACCTAGCATCATAGCATCATCATTTTGAAATATCTATAAAACCATCAAAAGCTTGTTTATTTTTATTGTTCTCGAGGTGGTCATTAAGCTCTGCAGTAATTTTGGGAGCTGTACTTTTGTGATCCTTTCTAACAATTCGCGTAAAAGTCCGACGATCCCTATCTGAAAGTTTTGGTTTTCTTCCGGTGTTTTGTTTCGACGAGGAGGTTTTTACCCTCTTTCTCAGAGGCTGTCATTACTTTCGAGACAGTACTTCTTGATACACCAAACATTTCGGCTGTTTTCGTTACGCTAGCGCCTGCCATACGAGCACCAACAATTTGACCTCTTTGAAAGTCCGATAGATCTGTCATTTTAATACATTTTAATTACCTTTTTCTGATGATATCTGAAAAGAAACAGCAATTTTAACAAAACATATTAAGCAACACTAATAATAAATAAAAAAACATAAAAAACAAGCTTTTGACGGTTTTATAGATATTTCAAAATTATGATGCTAGGTGTTTCCATTATTTTGTCCAACCCCTGTTTATGTGTGTGTATATATATATAGGTATATATATATATGTATATATATATATATGTATATATATATATATATATATATATGTATATGTATATATATATGTATATATATATGTATATATATATATATATATGTATATATATATATATATATATGTATATATATATATATATGTATATATATCATCATCATCATCATCATCAACGTTTAACGTCCGTGTTCCACGCTTGCATGGGTTTGGACGGGGGTAGTCCCACTTGAGGCAAGAGTGATTGTCTTGCTCGCATAGGACTGTCTGGCAGGTTTTCTACAGTTGGATGCCCTTCCTAACACCAACCACATTTACAGTGTAGGTCTGGGAGGTTTTTACCGTGTTGCCTACACGGCCACATTACAGCGTGGACTGTGTGTTTTTTTGTCGTGACACCTACACGATCTCATTTGTTTCGGCCTCGATGGCGCGGCACCAACATAACTTTACATAGAACGGGGTGGTGTGGATCGGGTGGGGGTGGTGGTGGTGGGACGGGGTGTATTTTGTTAGAGATGCCTACTGGCTGGAGTAGGTTTTACTATATATTTAGGTAAGGCGGGTCTTCTCTATTACTGAGTACCGCCAAAGGTCTCGGTCCAGTGACATTGTCTTGGAGAGGTGTAAGTGTGTGATGTCGGAGTTTATCAGCTCGTCCCAGGTTTTTCTAGGTCTGCCTATTCCGTGACTACCGTCTATCTTTATTGCCCTGCACTTTGTTATACAGCTATCGACTTTCATGCGCATCACGTGTCCATACCAACGTAGCCTTCTCTCGAGTAAACAACATCTGATCCCTCTTATCTCTAATTTTTTCCTTAGTTCGTTTATATATATATGTATATATGTATATATGTATATATGTATATATATATATATATATATATATATATATATATATATATATATATATATAAGTATGTACACGTACATACATATATGTATACAGACGTACAGTAGTATGTATATATATATAAATACATGCACACACATATATATATATGTACGTATGGATTCACCGAACATTTATTATAATAAATGTTCGGTGAATCCATACGTACATATATATATATGTGTGCATGTATGTATATATATATATACATACTACTGTACGTCTGTATACATATATGTATGTACGTGTACATACTTATATTTAAGTAACAACCGTAGTAAGAGTGTGAAATGAAATTTTGTTTCATTTTTTCCGTTTATATATATATATATATATATATATATATATATATATATACACTTATTAATATATACTTGTATTTATATTTGTATATATATTTGTATATACATACATCATATGTAGGTTAGACTGTAATTTCGTTGAGTACTGGATGTGACACCAATATGAGAACTCGATATGCAATAAAGACATTTTAAAGTGAAACTTCATCATCTCATACATTATATATATATATATATATTTTTTTTTATATAAGGAACTGTTTCTTTGTTTTTATTCATTGTTTTTATTAATTTATATATATATATACATATATATTAGAAAGTGAGATTTTTTTACAAAATGAAAAGAAAACGAATGGCCTACACGAGTGAAAGTATAAGGAAAAAAGATGAAATCGAAAATGCAACTGGAGTCTTTTTTAAGTAAATATATATTTATTTGGTTCCTTTACCGGTTTCGCAGTTCTTGTGCTTTTCAAAAGTCGAATTGAGATGGAGGGTTTGTGGTTTTTCTCGCACAAACCCTCCATCTAAATTCTACTTTTGAAAAGCACAAGAATTGCGAAACCGGTAAAGGAACCAAATAAATGTATATTTAAAAAAAAAAGACTCCAGTTGCATTTTCGATTTCATCTTTTTTCCTTATATATATATATGAGTACTCAATACTGAAGTAGAGTTTAAATATTTTTCATTATGGCTGAGCCTTGTCACTCTGGAGTTTCACCTGAATACTCACAGGATCACGAGGCAAGCCCATTTTGATTATTGGGCTGTGACCTTACAAGGGGAATACGGATATACTATGTCAGAACGGGTCAATTCGATTCTGCTGACCAGTGCCTTGCTGATGACGGCTGGTGTCTGCAGAAATGGTTTGAAGCCAATCGTACTTAGTCGCACAGTATCTATGACTTCCAATAGCGGCGGTGACACACAATTACCCCAATAACTAGTCGCAAAACTTTATTTTGTCATTTAACACTTTCAAGAGAACCCCAGCGTGTCAGAAATAGCATCTAAAATCTCACTCAAAATTAGAAAGAAAGGTCATAATTTCGGATACAAAAATAAAAAAATGAAGATGGGATTATCATGGCTGTAATGTCGTAGGTTCGTCAAGATGGAGCTAATACAAAGTTAATATGAACAACTATTTAAAATAAACCTCAGTTAGGTTCTATGGCTTAGTGGAAGTGCGTGGCCTAGTGGTAAGGGTTTTGGACTTACGATCATAATGTCGGGGGTTAAATTCTTGGGCTCGGTTGCGTGTTGTGTTCTTGAGCAAAATACTTCATTTTACGTTGCTCCAGTATACTCAGCTGAAAATGAGTACCAGTAATAGGTGGGGGTTTAACCCTGCGATGGACTGGCATCCTGTCCAGTGGGAGTTTTGCACTCAGTCGCTTCACACCACTAGACCGGGATAAGCACCGGCCTAACGAGCTTTCTGACTTTAGATCTTTTAGATTTAGAGGTTTTATGGCTGGTAGGATAGGAAAATTAAACTTTTGTTTAATTAAAAAAAAATCAGAATATTGGTTTCTTAATTTATCAAATAGTTTTAAATACATTTTTTGAAGAGGAAATCCACTTTATTTGTTTAAAAATTGTTTAATAGACAAAGGAATGCATAGCGTTTCATGT
>OZ024742.1:309799125-309801625 GCA_964016885.1 Eledone cirrhosa
ATGTGTGTGTGTATCAGCGTGTGTTTTATATATGTGTATATATATTGTCACACAGACACACATTTACCTGTGAGCCCATTTTCGAAAATATTTTGTTTTAAATTTTCAACATATTTTAAAAACTAGCTACTCTTTACTCCCACTAGTACAACATTGAAACAACAACACTAGGTAATGTTAGTCTTATTGTACTTACTAATGGATATAACATGGTCGTGTGGTTAAGAAGTTCGCCTCGCAACCATAGGGTTTCGGGTTCGATCTTACTACCTGGCATTGACCAGGTGTCATTTACCATGTCCACGGGTCGACACACCTTCCGTGAATGTCTCTAGGTAGACAGGAACTGTTTGGAAGCCCATCAGTTGGACTATGCCTGCAATTTCAGGGACCAGTCGTGTAACATATTTTCTCATGTTGAATCGCATCGAGAATTAAGTTAAGGGGCACACGAGTCTGTGGAATGCTCAGCCACTTACCAGTAAATTCCACGAGCAGGACGTTTTGATCAAAGAACTGGAACTGCCATCGTCGAAACCGATGTAGGTGCATTTATATTTTAACATATTTAATGCAGTGAGCATTAAAAAGTTAAAAAACAAAAAATAATAGAAAACTCGCCTATTTTTTGTACAGGTATGCAGAGAATCTGTAAGACTAAGGATGATAGAGGTTGAAAGTCAGGGAAAAAAAGGGAAAGGGATACAAATATTTCGATATTAAAGGAATTTTGTGATACCTAATAAATAACTCCCTCAAGATTAACTGCGGAACTCCATCCTCATAACTGAAGCTCATTTATATTCAGAAAACAGCCTGATGGATTTATGAGACAGAGTTTGTAGTTTTGGCGTTATGTGTTTGTTTAACATTTCTAGAGCAACTATTGCTGTAGGAATTGTTTGTTTTCATCATCCACATTCGGGTTACTTCTATCTCCAGATCCACCACCACTACCACAATCTTCTTCTTCTTCTTCTTCTTCTTCTTCTTCTTCTTCTTCTTCGTAGTAGTAGTAGTAGTAGTAGTAGTAGTAGTAGTAGTAGTAGTAGTAGTAGTAGTAGTAGTAGTAGTAGTAGCAGCAGCAGCATAAGTAGTTTATTACGGTGGATACATGACAGGACAACATCCAAATTACGCTTTTAACTCCATTCTGTAGTCTATAAAATAAGTCAAATAATTACAAATTAGAGTTGATGCTTCTGCCAAAACTGGAAACCAATCAGTAGTTGATTTTCTAACTGCTAACAACAGAGGCTCAATTAGTAGATCTTCGCTCAAACCGCCAGTAAGAGCGGCTCAATTAGAAGTAGGTCTTCGCTCTACCTGCTAGCAACAGCGGCTCAATGAAATGTAGGTCTTCATTCTATCTGCCAGCGACAGCGACTCAATTAGAAGTAGGTCTTCGTTCTACCTGCCAGCAACATCGGCTCAATTAGAAGTAAGTCTTCATTCCAACTGCTAGAAACTACGGTCAATTAGATGTAGGTTTGCGCTCCAACTGTTGGCAACAGCTACCTTCAAATCTGAACATTATCAGGGACAGGAAATCTTGAATAAATCTAGTCTTTATTGATATTACTAAAAGGACAGGAAGCTCATGGATGGAATCGAGGCTGGAAAACAACCATATATATATAATATATATATATATATATATATATATATATATATATATATATATATATATATATATATATATATATATATAGCCAACAGTTGGAGCGCAAACCTACATCTAATTGTATGTATGTATGTATGTATATATATTTACATATACACACACGCACATCACGGATGTCTCCTAATCTACTCCGTTCTTCTGCTGTCTCCCTGTGTATCTGTAGAGATAGCGGAAGGACGAAGTAGATTAGGATTCCAAGTTACTCTAGTGTCACGTAGACTAATCTGTTCATAGGGTCTCTCCGTATATTGTTGTATAGCTTTCGATCAGCCATTCTTTGAGTTCCAGACATATGAAGAAAGTCATTCCTGTCATCACCATTTAGACATTTTGTACGCTGAACTACATTAAACATTTTGATACCAAACCCTCTAAAACCGCCCTTGATTCTACTATAAAACGACCATGTCATTTTTAAAGAGTTTATCTGTATCTGAAAATATTGAAATATAATTTTAGCAAAGAAATTTTGTTCTCTTATGTTCCGAATATCAGTTTAATAGTAAGAAAGTTAATTAATTAAATTGTTAAATCCTTCCAAATTCTTGAATATCAAAACAGCATATTTGAAACATCAAGCAGCGTCTTTTATTAAAAATTTACTAAGGTCGCGAAACAATATATAGGGGCTCGCCATTTTGTTTCTGGAAGGGGAGAGTAACAACATTAACATCCGGGTAATCTAGACCAATCTCCTTGACATTTCATGGCTGTCAATATGCGCGGGAACTCCCCATACCCTTTCCTGTTCAAGTCAGTGTTAGCTGAAGAAGAGTTTTGTATACAAACTACAAACACATGTTCCTACTTACTGAA
>OZ024742.1:309816625-309819125 GCA_964016885.1 Eledone cirrhosa
TTCAGGACCCCGACGGCTGAGCTCCGGCCGTTTCGACAGCTAGATCCGATCTAGTTTTCGAAACGGCCGGAGTTCAGTCAACGGGGTCTTATATATATATATATATATATATATATATATATATATATATATATATATATATATATATATATATATATATATATATATATATATATATATGTGTGTGTATATATGTATATACACACACACATTGACCAAGCATCGGGACTCTGTCGAGGCATGTAGGCGCATGGTTAGTGGTTAGACCATTTGACTTACAATCGTGAGGTTGTGAGTTTAATTCCAGGACCGGGCTTTGCATTATGTTCTTGAGCAAGACACTTTATTTCATGTTGCTCCAGTTTACTCAGCTGTAGAAATGAGTTCCGGCGTCACTGGTGCGTTAACGGCCTTTGCCTTACCCTTGGACAACATCGGTCGCGTGGAGAGGGGAGACTGCTGGTCTTACACAAACAGCCTTGCCCAGAATTATGTCATGGAGATATACGTTCTAGGTGGCCATTCGTGACTGAAGGGGGTCTTTACACACACACACACACACACATACATATATATATATATGATTTTTCATTCTTTTTTTTACTTGGACTCCCTTTTATTTTCTGTATCTATTCTTTGTGATCCTGTCTCTATTTTTGTACTCCCGAAGAAGGGCTAAAGCCTGACACGTCAAACTTTCTTCCTTTTTTCATATAAAGTGTGAAACTAATAAGAATTTTGTACCTCTATTTGTCGTTTCCTTGAACTATATATATATATATATGTAAAAGGTAAACAGAAATAACAACACAATCGGAACAATATATGGAAGGTACATATTAGGTTAACGCTTGATATAGCAGGAAGAGGGTCTTAACGTTTCGGACGCTAGTCCTTCATCAGAAGAAAGAATAAGAAATTATATATATATATATATATATATACGAATACCTGATGATGTCACCGGATTCATACTGAACCCGGTCATTGAAATGTTCATATTATAATAAACCTTTAAGGAATTACACCAGTCCAACCTCCTGTTATTTTATAATATATATATATATATGGAGGCACATGGCTTAGTGGTTATAGCATTGGGCTTGCAATCGAAAGGTTGTGAGTTCAATTCTCAGACCGGGTGATGTGTTGTTTCCTTGAGCAAGACACTTTATTTCACATTGCTCCAGTTTACTCAGCTGTAAAAATGAGATGATAGGGACCCCAGTCCCTATCATTCCACTGCAAAGTGGTAGTGGAGGTGCCACGGCAAAAAAGCACCCAGCACTCACTGTAAATGAGGTTGGTGTTAGGAAGGGCATCCAGCTGTAGAAATCAAGCCAGAATCAGTTCCCGTCCCACCCTTGCAAGCGGGGAAAAGTGGACGTAAAATGAAATGATGAAATGATGATGATGATGATGATGATATATATATATATATATATATATATATATATACGTATTGATGTTTACATATACAGGTACACGCGAAACCCATATCTATTAGGTATTGTGACGGATGTCTTGTGATTCTACGCTTTAAAGAAAAGGCAACTGATGAGAGGGGCTGATATATATATATATATATATATATATATATATATATATATATATATATATCCATTATTACGTAAATACATATAAAACCATGATTGTTAAGTGGACGAAAAAGGAAACTCCCTTAACTATATTTAAGTGTATGTT
Organism: Eledone cirrhosa; assembly: GCA_964016885.1. Classification (NCBI taxonomy): domain Eukaryota; kingdom Metazoa; phylum Mollusca; class Cephalopoda; order Octopoda; family Eledonidae; genus Eledone; species Eledone cirrhosa. The sequence continues at coordinate 309,818,330 of OZ024742.1, forward strand.
AAAACAGTTTATAATTAATCTTATATAATCAAATAATTGTTTCTACATTTGGCACAAGGCCAGCAATTACCCAGTACATTACTGGTACTTTATTTTATCGACCCCGTAAGGATGAAAGGCAAAGTTAACCTCGGCGGGATTTGAATAATCAAATAATGACATGACGTCATGGCTGTCATCCTAAATTCTAACTAAATTGAAAGCCCTGTGAAATTTTATAACATATGTTTAGATTCGGAAATAGTAAGAGAGTCACAGTTTTTATTTGGTACTTTATTTTGTAGAACCTTATATTGATCATCATCTTACTACTGCTGCTACTACTACTACTACTACTACTACTACTACTACTACTACTACTACTACTACTACTACTACTACTACTACTATTTTTTGTAAAAGTATTTAATGAAGATACGATTCACATATAGTGTATGTATTTCGGATAAATATAAAAACACAATATGTATAATATGTGATTATATATATATTATTTTATGTATAAATAATTGTTTCTACTTTTGGCACAAGGCCAGCAATTATCTCAGTACATTGCTGGTACTTTATTTTATCGACCCCGTAAAATACATGTTAAATATATTTGTGTGTGTGTGTGTGTGTGTGTGTGTGTGTGTGTGTGTGTGTGTGTGTGTGTGTGTGTGTGTGTGTGTGTGTGTGTGTGTGTGTGTGTGTGCGCGCGTGCGCGTGCGCATAACTATATCTATGTAAAACTATTCCTGTTCTCCGTGGTGCCAACTAATTATAACGCCTGTATATAATACAAGCATTGTAAAGT
>OZ024742.1:309824125-309829125 GCA_964016885.1 Eledone cirrhosa
ATTACGTGGACGGAACATGGCTGAACGGTTAATGAATTTGCTTTGCAATCATCAGGTCCCGAGTTCAATCCCTCGTGTGGCAATTTGGGCAAGTGACATTCACCATAGCCTCTTTTCAACCCACGCCTTGTGAGTGAAATTGGGTGAGCATAAACTATTTGAAAGCCAGGCAGATAGAATGTATTTGTAATTCAAAAAGCCAGTCACTGTGTCGCGCTGAATCTCCAAGAGAATTATGTGAATGGTACACATGTCTTTGGGATGCTCAGCCAATTACACGTTAATTTGATTGGCAGCTTGTACCATTCATCGAAAAACTGGAATATTCATTGCCGCAACTGACGGAGATCCATTCCATTCCATTTACTGGCAGTTTTACTTTACGAATTAGCAACTAATTCCAACACTTATTACATTAGAAACGAAATAAGTGTGTGGATAAGTTTAAGCCCACACCTACATAAGTGTGTGGAGAAGTCTAAGCCCACACCTACATAAGTGTGTGGATAAGTCTAAGCCCACACCTAAATTTGTTAAGTTCATATTAATTGCAGAGATTTCATTATGCATTGTGTCAACTCTGACGTAATGTATTTAGAACAGGAAGTGTCTGAACAGCCATGTGGCATCTTATACGATTTACAATTACATGCCCTAGGTAGTGGAATGATAGGGAACCCAGTCCCTATCATCTCATTTCTACAGCTGAGTAAACTGGAGCAATGTGAAATAAAGTGTCTTGCTCAAGGAAACAACACATCAGCCGGTCTGAGAATTATATATAATACATATATATATATATATAATACATATATAATACATATATATATATAATACATATATATATAATACATAATAAAATACATATATATATATATATATGTATGGATATATATATATGTATGGATATAGATAGATATACACGCATACATACACACAGTAATGTATACAGGTGAAACATGTAATAATTATGTATGATTTTATATATGTGAAGAATATGTGTGTGTTTACTTTATTTTATATATTATTTACTCGTCTGTGTATGCGTTGAAATCTGTGTCTAAGTGGAGCTGTTATATGTAAATGGTGTAAGGCAACTCGTAGCTGCCGATTTCGACTGTGTTGAAGAGGACGAAAGTGAAGCCATATCGGCTGCAGCTGATACCCAACCGGAAGAAGTTAAAACCAACATCCGGACCTCTCACAGCTTAAAGCTCCGAGCAGCCACTGCCTAACACGGAAACAACGACTAACAGAGAGATTGAGAAAAAGAAGAAAGATAAAGTTAGAGATAGAGTGGGTGAGAAGGGTTTGGGAGATTTAAGAAAACAACTGCATATTACCAACCTATTATTATATTTGTGTGTGTATATATGTTTATATATATAAACACACACACACACACTCACATATATATATATATATATATATATATATATATATATATATATATACACATACAGACACACACACACACACATATATATATATTGATGCCGGCGTTTTGTATATATATATATATATATACATACTTAAAAAACGCCAGTATCAACAGTTTTCCAAGTGATGGCAACATAAATGGACCTGTTAATTTTCTCTAAAAAGTTTATTTCCGATTCCGCCCTGTTCCTCCCTTCAATATTCTGATGAAGGACTAGCGTCCGAAAAGTTAGGACACTAATCCTGTTATTTCAAGCGCTGTTCCGATTGTGTTGTTTTTTTCTGTTTACCTTTTACACACACACACACACACACACATACATATATGTGTATATATATATATATATATATATATATACATATATTCATGCCAATTCTCTGCGAAATGCGCGTAACAAGCCGATACACAATAAAAAAAACCTAAATACATGGTACATGTAAACGAAACTTTTTCTTTATATATATATATATATATATATAGTTAGATAGATATAGTAGCAATCCAGGCGGAATAGTTAAAGTCGGATATATATACATATATCCGACTTTAACTATTCCTCCTGGATTGCTACTATATCTATCTAACTCCAAATATACATGTTCGAGGAGGATATTTAATTACATGCATATATATATATATATATATATTTAAATATATATATATATATAATAACATAAACGGAGAAAGCCATTAGCGATACTCCGACCAATTTCCAACTCACTCAACAAACATTAGGAAATACCGGAGTATATTCCCAATTAAACGTTTGGGGTGCTAACTATATTGTATTGAGTGGATAATTGGCTGTATTATTTCATGAGCTATATTAAAAAAATCTCATTCCCCATACGATCGTTTCATTATAAGATTTCTACATGGTTGGTGAAATTATACTAAGTTATGTAGAAGCTTGTGTAAAATCAATGGATTCTTATGCAAGTGGGCTCTTATAAATCTTCAGTGGGTGCCCAATATATATATATATATATTATCATTAAGTACCACAACGAAGACAATAAGAACACGCCTTTCATTGGCTGGACCAACGTTTCAATCGATGTTGGGGAAAAAGATCCGGAAGTTACTTCCGGGTCTTTTTTCTCCCAGCACAGGTCTTAATGGCAATATCCTAAAACAATATACTAAACATGAATATTGTTGCTTGTTGATTTATTATAATTAAAAAAAAAAGCGATTTTACGCTTAGTATTTCAATAAATACGCAATATGTCGGATTTGTATCACAGTAGGCATCCTTATTTTTAAAAATTAAAGAAAGTTTAAGACTTCCAATTCTAGAGTTACTGTTGTGTACTCATGGAGTCATATATCTATATTCATAAATACGTGTGTGTGTGTGTATATATATATATATATATATATATATATATATATATATATATATATATATATATACAGGGTGTTCCCCAAAAATGTATACACACTTTGATTATATTTATGTTGAAATGTGTATACATATTTTGGGATACCCTGTATGTATAGATATATAGACATTTATTCACACACACACATGTATATATATATATATATATATATATATATATATATATATATATATATATATATATATATATATATATATATCAAGAGAGTGGAGGGAGACAGTGAGAGATTGGTGTATGCAGATGTATATGTTCACACAATTATACAATACATGCACACGTACACACAACAGTTGGTACTGTGTTTAAGCATGCAAGCTTCTTTAAATAAAAATAGGTTTGGTTATCTTGGGTTTACACTGGCCTGTACAGTAAACTATAGGGTCACAACCGGACCTAATTCCATCATAAACTCTCCCGGGATAATTTATGTATGAGATTGCTTGACCTGCTACAAGTAACAGTCAGTTCACTCCCAAATCCCATCCACCCATACCCAAAGCTTGTAAAATGAAGGACATATTGAATAATGGATTCTAGGAAAAATAGGGGTGCGTCATGGTTGAAATACTTTTGATCATATGTTTGTTCATCCAAGGCAGAAAACGGAATAAACAAGAAAACACACCACCACAACCATCACAAATCATCATACACACACATTCACTATCGGGGTTTAGACAAATTGCGTGGAGCCGTACCTTCATAATAATAATAATGATGATGATGATGATGATGATGATGGTGTTGATAATTGCAGAGTGGTGAGGTGAGATGTTAATGATGGTGATGGTTGAGCAAGTGGTGAGAAGATAATGATAATGATAATGATAATGATAATGATGATGATGATAGCTGTAGAGTGGTGAGGTGATGCTGATATTGAAAGTTGTGGAGCGGTGTGGTGAGATGGTAATGATAATGGTTGCGGAGTGGTGATGTGATGGTTATGGTGGTGGTGGTGGTATTGAGGACATCAGATTTGTGTGGTACTTGTATGAAACTGATGGTGACCGACCAATTGAGAATGTCCAGTGTGTCGGATTTCACCTCACTTTAGCACCACTTAATCACATGGCCATGTACTTCCGTACGATACATTCACTTCAGTCAAACAGTCTCTCATGTACACTAACACACGCATATATGTGTGTCCTATGTATTTACACATGCATGTGTAATTATACGTTTATATATATATGTATGTATATATATATATATATATATCATATAGATGTACACAAACATATTTATTAATGTAAGTTTATCTTTCTCTTTCTATACATATTTCTATACATATATGTAATGTGTGTGTATGTATGTATGTATGTATATATATATATATATATATATATATATATATATATATATATATATATATATATGGCCTGTGGCTGAGTGGTTAGAGAATTGGATTCGCAATCGTAAGGTTGTGAGTTCGATTCCTGGACCGGGCAATGCATTGTGTCCTTGAGCAAGACACTTTATTTCACGTTGCTCCTTCTACCTGGAGTTGCGACCGATAGATAGTATTAGCAATTGGAAAGACCAACGGAAACATTGTTCCCTCGGTCCGATTTGACAAAAAAGTCGATCGTTCCTATCATATATATCTGTGTGTGTGTGTGTATGTGTATGCATATATATGTACCTATTGATGTATGCATATATATGTACATATTGTTGCATGTATATACGCATACATATACACACACACATGCATATATGTATATTTTATATACACATACAAGAATCTCTCTCTCTCTAGGTATATATATATATATATAATGTACTGGTTCACACATATACATTCAGTAAAAGTAGCCAGCGGTCACGGTGGGGCCTCGCCTTGATTTTGTCGACCATGTCAACCTCTTCTTTGTTTCAAGTCTGAAATATGTATATATTATCATTAAGTACCGCAACCATATATTTATATATATATATATTACCATTAAGTACCACCAAACAATTGTTTTTCCTCCCTTTTCTCTCCCCCACTTCTTTTTTAAATGTTCCCCCCCCCCCCCCTCGGAACTCTCTTCCTACCAACTGTTCTCCTGATGAAGGGCTTATGCCCGAAACGTCGTCCCCCACCCCCACTCTCAAGCGTGAAACTAATACTAATATCATTTGTATTGCCTCTCTGTTTTTTG
>OZ024742.1:309834125-309841625 GCA_964016885.1 Eledone cirrhosa
TGTAAAATCTCCCCATTTTGCCTCATTTCTCTCCGTTTTGGGCGCCTTTTTCATGGTACTCCCGTTTAGGTCTTTAGAGGTTGGCAGGTCTAGTTTTGTGTATGCGTGGATGTGTGTTTAATGTATGTGAACATTTGTACACTGATGTTTTTTTCATGTAACTGGTATATAAAATTGTTAGTAATAACCATTTCTTTCTACTTGTTATCACAGGTCGAAAATGGAAAGAAATGAAACAGGAGCAGCGAGATCCATTCTTGAAAGAGGCCGAACGACTCCGTCTCTTGCACATGAAGGAGCACCCGGATTATAAATATCGCCCGAGACGGAGAAAAAACCCGAAACGGAACATAAAACGACCCGGAGGGTCAAATAGTGGTTCTGGTACTAACCACAGTCCGCGGCCTGGTGCTAATAACCACCACCATCCAAACAGTAACAGCAACAATAACAATAGTCATAGTACAGGTTCTGCTGTGGGCAGCAACTCCGGAATTTCTTCTAACAGCACTTCGTCCCTCATGATGCAGACCCAGTGTTCTCGAAGTAATCGTGGAATGAACAGCATCACGGCAAGCGCCCCGATACTGTCCAATTTGCTAAACACACCAGATTCCTCACCTTGCTCCACTCCACCAAATGAAGGCCTGGAGAAATGCCGTACTATCGGTGAGAAGGGTGTTGTCTATGATCGCACCTCAAGCAGTGGTGTTTTAACCCCAGAGATGTCACCACACAACAATTCTGATGGTAAGTATTCATTATATAATATATATATATATACTATGTTCATTTCGCCTTTCATCTTTCCGAGGTCGAAAAAATAAAGTACCGAGGTCGATGTAATCGGTTTTCCTCTTCCCCTAAATGTTTAGCCTTGTGTCTAAGTTAGAAATCATTATATAATATATACCAACTATTTATTATATATATATATATATATATATATATATATATATATGTATATATATATATACATATGTATGTGTATATATGTATATATATATATACATATGTATGTGTATGTATGTGTATATATATATATATATAACGAAGGAATTGTGGTAAGGAACCAGATGGACCATAACGCACCAAAGTACTCAATACTTAGGGTAGTAGAGTGGGTAATAGGAACAAGTAAGACCCCGACGGCAGATCTCAAGCCGTTTAGACGGCTATTTCAGGAAATAGCCGTCGAAACGGCTTGAGCTCTGCCGTCGGGGTCTTGTTCCTATATATATTTTTATATATTTATATATATAAATATATATATACTTCTCCTTGCTATCAGGGAAAACATACATTAAATGATGATGGTACTGTTATGTAGCGTCTTGTATTGTAGAAAAGGTCATTTGAATTTTTTAAATTTTAAATGAAAACTCCATAAGTTAGTGTTTAACGTATTTAATGGTATTAGCATATGAATTCTAATTAAAAATAATTATGCGCTGAGAAAAGATAACATTAGCTCCTTGATATATAACTGTAATGATGAAAAAATAACTCCGACATTAAAATAGTAAATATTTCTAAGAATTACAAATAAATCAACTATATTTTTTTTCTTCTTCTCTCACAGGCATGTTTAAATTCCCACCGAATGATGATCCCTCATTTAGACATTTTTACCATAACAATCAGTTTACGAACAACCCGAGTAACGGCAACAACAGTAATGGTGTTGGAAACAATAATAGTAACATAATGGGAAATATGAGTTACAGTGAATTCCTTCGACAGCAATTCGGACCAAACTCCACTACGTCTCGGTTTGCTCCAAACGACTGGGTATGTTCAGTTCCAACCAGTTTGAGTTTAGATTCTCGGCCGGGCGATTGTACAATGCTGCGAAGTCTCATTACACAAAACCACGGTATCGGTCCACAGCGACGAAGCCCGTCTGTTGTGACATCACATACCTCACCAATTAGCAGCATCGGTGGTTATAACAATCAACTGCCACCTCCTCCACCACCTCCACCGCTTGCAGCAGTTCAACAACAACAACAACAACAACAACAACAGCAGCAGCAGCAGCAGCAGCAGCAGCAACAACAACAACAGCAACATATGCAGCAGCAACAATTGCATCATCATCATCAACAGCAACAACAACAACATTCACTTCCTCCTCATTTGAATCATTTTAGCAGTAAACTTCAGCTGCATTCAGCAGAACAAGACCTTACAAATCTACAACAACAAAATCACATTCAACAACAGCAGCAACAACAACACCATCTAGTGACAACTCCCAATCTACATCACCAATCTCCTCATCCACAGCAGCAACCACAACAATCGCGGCAGAATGGTCAACTAAGATCCCAACAAACAGTGGTTGATGGAAATCAAGGTCTTTTACAATCCAGCCCGTACGGTGCAGTAATGCCGTCAAATTTGATGACGTCACCAATGATGGAGCTTCGGTCGAACTCCGCTATGATGAACGGCCTTACCGGCAATGCTATTGGTCATATATCTAATGGAAACGGTCTAATGAACGGGGTACATGCAACTGATTCCGACCTGGATTCTCTCTTTCTATTTGACCCACCTGATGGTTCAGAATTCGACGAGATTTTAAATAACTGTGATCCACAGAATGCTGTTATCAATGAAGAGGTCGGTGTTGTAGGTGGTGTGCCGAATGTCATTAATCCAAATATGTCCGCCGGTGGACTTCCCATGCATATGTCACAACTGAACTCTATGCCACAATCTCACATGGACGTCAATCGTCAATATTATCAGTCGATGCTTCCGCCATCAATGACATCACCCATACAACAACAACAACAGCAACTCCCACCACCTCCATACAACAATACCACTGCATTAGAAGAACAACACCAACATCATCGTCAGCAACAACAGCAGCAGCAGCTTCAACTTCAGCAGCAACATCAATTAAATCGAAACAACAGCAACAATAACATTGTTAGTGCTGTTGGTAATTGTACGACTCCCACTCCAACTACAATTAATACAAACAATAACAACAACAACAGTATTCCTAACGGCAACATTAACAACAGCAATGCTGATTTCTCAAGCTTTTATGACGACGGAAATTATGAATTCTCATGCTATCTTGTTTCGGCTTTTACTGTATCGGAGAACGAAGATCTGTTTGCAAGTTAGGGATTGGTGAATGAATAAATAAAAAAAGATGCTAATGAAGCTGAACAGCAGCAACAGTCGCAACATCAACAACAGTTTAGTGAAATATACAGACCACTCAATGAAATTAAACTTGTTGATTTTAGCGATAAATTTTAGCGACAATTCGAATGTCAAACGAAGAAAATATAGAGATTATGAATGCGTGTATATATATATATATATATATATATATATATATATATTATAAGTATGTATATGTGATATAAATGTGTGTGTATGTTTGCATGTATATAATCAGAAAGAGGGTTGAATGGAATGTTTGTTACCAATTCTTGGTTTATATGTTGGGACCAATTGTATGTAGAAACCATTAAAAAATGTTACCAAGATGAAATTATGAACTAAAAAATACATATAAATAACTGAATAAAATGAAAAAAAAAAATGTCAATGGCTAAGACAAAAAGAAAATGTAAAATAACAATAATCAAAAAATCCTATTCAGCGGCATTTTGGCATTAGTTTAATCCAATGCTCATCTCGTCTGGTCTAATGGCTCAAAACGTAGAGTTTTATTTGCAGCAGCTATTTTGATCGGAGATCAAAAGAAACCGAAGAGAATATAATATAATACACACAAAAAGAGAAACAAACAATAATTTTATTATTAATATTATTATCATTATTATATGTACAGAAGTAGAACTATGTTCTAAGCTACAAATGAAATGGCTACATGCCTCCGAAGTAGCAATTTCACAGCACTGTCACAATATGCATCACTTCTCCACCATCACCCCAGTGTTTCTTTCATTCGACTATCTTAATTATCTTTAAGAGGCCACGCTGATTCCACTTGAGAATTATATTATGGGTACACGTGCCTGCGGAATACTCAGCAATTTTGCACGCAAATTCAATGAGCAGTTGACCGAACAACTGGACCACACATATATCGTGCTCGACGGGAGAGTTCACCACAATATATATATATATATATATATATATATATGGACATATATGGATATGTATATATATATATATATATATATATATATATATATATATATATATATATATATATATATATATAAAAAACATGAGAAGAAAGAAGAATACTGCGTGGTTGCACATGGGTTACATATGAGTTGTATATATATATGGATATATGTATATATATGTAAATATATATATGTATATATGTGTATGTATATATATATGTATGTATATATTTATGTATATATATATATATATATGTATATATATATGTATATATATATATATATATATGTATATATATATGTATGTATGTATGTATATATATATATATATGAGTATATATGTATATATATATATATGGATATGTGTGTATATATATATATATTATATATATATTTTATATATATATGTATCTATATGCGTGTGTGTGTGTGTGTGTCTGTATGTATGTGTGTGTGTGTGTCTGTATGTGTATGTGTATGTGTATATGTATGTGAGTTTATATATATGTGTGAGAAAACGGAAACTTCCCTACAGCGGCACCACTACTCATTTTAAAAATGCATTCATCCATAAACCAAAAAAACTGTTTCCATGTCCTTCACATTATTATCACTATTATCACAAACTTCAGCATTATCACGACCATTATTTTCATCATCTTTATGATATACTACCACACCTATTAAGAAAAAGTAAAAAAAAAAAAAAATAAAATAAAATGACAAGAAAAATAACCATAAAAAAGACTGTTATATCTATAAAAACTGTTCACCGGCTTTTTGGACTTTCTCCCGTTTTATTAAGACATCTGGGACAGAATGATCAGCTTGTTCAATGAGCCATGTGTAACATCGTTAGACTATATAAAACCAAAAAACGAAGACAAAAACTATATAAAGAAAAATAAGAAAAAAGTTAAAAGCAACCTAATAAATAAATATAAATATTAACAAGGCTTCTGATTTTATTTTTTGGGTGTTGTTGGGAAGAATGTACAAATCAAAACTTGTGTGCCCTATGCATATATATATATATATATATATATATATATATATATATATATATATATGTTAGGTAATTCTGAAGGAAAAGCAAAGGAAAAAAGAGTGCTCTATATATAGAATAGATTTAATTATAAAGTGAACAACACAAAATATAACTACTCCAATACCAAAGGTTTCTAGATGCCAGGAAATGATAATATACGTCTGGATCGGTCATCAGACAGATAACATCTCTGTCTAATGACCGATCCAGACGTATATTAATAGTGTCTGGGATCCAGAAACCTTTGGTAGTGGAGTAGTTATATTTTGTGTTGTTTACTTTATAATTATAATTATATATATATATATATATATAAAAATATATGTATATCATCATCATCACCGTTTAGCGTTCATTTTCCCTTGCTTGCATGTGTTAAGACGGGTTGTCTACGTCAAGAGACAAGTCTGGCCAGAACTGGCCACACCGTACTATGCTCCGACGAGGACTGTAAATACTTCATTTATATATATATAGATATATAATTTTTGTATTTCTTTTGCAAGATTTCTTATCTGAAAACGTGTGTTGAAACAGATAATGTTATAATTTGGAAGAGTCTTGCTGCCAATAAAAACACACGCACCTGTGATTTTCACTTTAATTTATTATAAACTGTAGATGTAGAACAGAACAAACAAGAGAGAAAATAATTGTACTGTGTTCGTTGCTTTGTTGTTTCTGTTTACTTTTTGCATACATATGTATGTATATATATATAGTGTGTGTGTATATATATGTCATATATCTATATATCTATCTATATACATATCTACATACATAACAATTCTCAGACCGGGTGATGTGTTGTTTCCTTGAGCAAGACACTTTATTTCACATTGCTCCAGTCTACTCAGCTGTAGAAATGAGATGTTTGGGACTGGGGTCCATATCATTCCACTGCAAAGTGGTCATGGAGGTGTCACGGAAAAAAAGCACCCAGCACTCACTGTAAATGAGGTTGGTGTTAGGAAGGGCATCCAGCTGTAGAAATCAAGCCAGAATCAGTTCCCGTCCCACCCTTGCAAGCAGGGAAAAGCGGACGTAAAATGAAATGATGATGATGATGATGATGATACATACATACACACACATATATATATATATATATATATATATATATATATATATATATATATATATCATCATTATCACCATCAATGTTTAACGTTTGCTTTGCTTGTTATCAAATATTGGACGAGTCGTAAAAAGATCGGGTTGGTGTTCAAGTGGAGCTACTTATCCTGCGGATGAGCCGGGGGCCTGTACCTCGCTTATGTTCGTACTTGGTGTCTAAATATTTGCTCGGGTTGTGACTTTCGGCGTTCTTGGTCCCCAAACCACATCAATACTCACTGTTATTGAGTGGTTTTGGCTACTCGCCAGTGAGAGCCCCGCGCGGTGGAGTGGCTGCTTCAGGCATCTACCCCGCCATCCTCCGGGTCAATGTCTTTTCCACCTTGTCCTCCGGGACTACGAGGTGGACTGACCCCTAAGCTTCATTTATGACTGTGGCCTGTAGACTAACAAATTCTTTCCAAACTATTAAGAAAGAATAATCTCGAATGGTTTTTAATTCACTATTCTTCAAAGTCATATAGCTTTGTTTCAGCTTTATAACATTAAGTGGATAAAATTTAATCTATCGAGTTTGAGCTGAAAAAAAAAAAAATGTTCGGTAAAAGCAACGAAGCAGCATAATAAAACGTAGCCGCGAGTAAAAACGTTTAGTTCAGGACAATTATGTATAGAGGTTTGATCTTCCGCTACTACGTGATTTATATTAATGTGTTGTGTATAACTGTAATTATGTGTTTATCTTTCTTTGATACGAATGTTATGCGTTTATACGCGTGTGTGCCTTAATTTTACAATGTATGTGTGTTATTTCATCATCATCATCACCTTTTTATGTCCATTCTTCCACGCTAGCATGGGTTAGGCGAGCTGTCCTTCTGTGGGCATTACTAGGTCAGGTGACCATATCTTGCTCATACAAAACTGATTTTGGCTTGATTTTTACAGCTGCTCTCCCTAACGCCAACCTCATTTACAGTGAGTGCTGGGTGCTTTTTACCGTGGCGCCTACACGACCACTTTACAGTGTGGATTAGGTGCTTTTTAGTTTTGACACTTACACGACCACTTTACAGTGTGGATTAGGTGCTTTTTAGTTGTGACACTTACACGACCACTTTACAGTGTGGATTAGGTGCTTTTTAGTTTTGACACTTACACGACCACTTTACAGTGTGGATTAGGTGCTTTTTAGTTGTGACACTTACACGACCACTTTACAGTGGCAGGGTGGTGGTCGCATAC
>OZ024742.1:309854125-309861625 GCA_964016885.1 Eledone cirrhosa
TACTAAATCCTCTTTTCAAGGATCAGATTAATGCTGATTTAATAACCAACCATCATTTATTATATAGTATATTATCTTGGTTAGAATACATTATTTCTAGTTATGCCTCACTTGGTTGAAGAAACTAGTTATGACCATAGGGATTTTAAGTATTAGGTGGGTTTATAGTATTTAAAAGTTTTCAGGATTTTATGATTACATGAGGTAATCAATTCCTGCTTTTTATATAGTAACCTATCCTTAGATTTCATGATTTGGAACAGTTCCTAAGAATATAATTGGCACTTCCTTCTTTCACCTTGATATGAGTTAGTTCTCTTCAGGACACTCTATTTTAGGTTATATGCTATATTTTTCATTTTAAAATTGTTAATAGTTTCCGCTAGAGAGGTGGTGTTAGCTAATTTAGTATTTTTAAAAGAATGGGTATGGGAATAAAACCTTTTCTTAAATGAATTAGAGTTAGCACCTATGTAGGATTGTGTAGTGTCCTAGTAATTACCTTACCTTACGCTATACTGCTAATTAACCAATTGCCGTTAAGGGGGGGGGGCAGTTAGCTTTAATCCTACAGTTGCATCTGTTTGTTTGGGATGTGTTATATAATCTAAGATTATTATTTATGTTATTACTATTATTTTGTTACTATCATTAATGGTATCATTGCTTGTATTAGTGTCTATTTCGTTGGTAATGCGACTACTTGAGGATGGTATTATGGATAGAGAATTGCTAGATATTAAGTTTGTTTGCGCTAGATTAGTTGGTGTTGGGATGGTTGCTGGTGCATTTTCAATTAAATGACCAGTGGAGGAGTTTATTACATCCCGATGTTTGCTGGATACTTCATTTAGCTGACCTAAGTTAGCAGGTATTTTGCAGGTTGTGGATGTGTAGTTAGTATTATTAGATGTGTTTTGATTTACGTTGTGAGTAATATTTGGTGTAAGACCCATTCCGTCTATTTGTGGGGGGGGGGGGTGATTTTATGGGTGAATTACTTGCTAACTGATTACATTGAGTTCTAACTACGGTATAGACCCTACCACGAATTTGAATTTCCCTCCTCTGTGCTATTCTCGAACTGACTTTTGGGAGGCTCCCGTACAGTTCTGAGTTCTTCATTTTCAATATATACTGATTAATGTTCAGAGACATCCTCAGCATTCTTGTGTAGCACTCATCCACCATCTGAGTGAGTTTCTTGGTCAGTGTCCAAGTCTCAGACCCGTACAGCAGCACCGACTCCACTACAGAGTTGACACTGCACTCAGTGCTCCTGTGGAAGCCCCTGCATGGACACACTGGAAGAGGGAGACCGAGGTTGATATATGTTGATGCCCTAAGGACAGACACTGGTCTCTTGGAGATGCAGGACATGGCAGCTATGATGAGGGTCAGAGACCGCTGGAGAGAACTCGCCCATGGATAACGAGAATTTTACCCGCCTTAGATAAATATATAAATATATAATCCGTTATAATAAAATCCACGGGGTATAAACAAATTCGTTGTAACAAAAAATTCTTTATAACGAGATCGACCTAACACATCGAGCGTGTGGCCAGGGATTGAAAAAAATTCGTTTTACTGAAAAATTCGTTATAAGGGTATTCGTTATAATGGAATTTTACCTGTATATAGTTCAAGGAGACAAGAAACAGGTAAAAAATATCTTATTAGTTTCACGCTTTATATGGAAAAGAAGAAAGAAAGTTGGACGTGTGGGGCTAAGACCTTCTTCAGGAGTACAAAATAGAGACAGGATCACAAAGGAGAAACAAATCGACGTAGAGGTCCACTCCATGTATGTGTATCTGCATGTGTTTGTGTGGCTGAGTGTATATATGTGTGTGTGTGAGTGTGTGTATATGTGGTGTATATAAGTTTGTGGGGGTGTATATTTGGTGTATATATTTTTGTTAGGGTGTAAATGTGGTGTATATATGTTTGTAAGGGTGTAAATGTGGTGTATATATGTTTGTGGGGGTGTATATATTTTTATGGGGGTGTATATGTGGTGTATATGTTTGTGGGGTGTATATATTTTTATGGGGGTGTATATATGTTTGTGGGGGTGTATATATTTTTATGGGGTGTATATGTGGTGTATATATGTTTGTGGGGGTGTATATGTGGTGTATATATGTTTGTGGAGATATATGTGTATGTCTATATGTGTATGTATGTGTGTATGTGTATGTGTGTGTGTTTCTCTACTTACTGTTCATAGTTTACAAATAATTTTATCACGTGCCTGATTCAGTAATTAACCTAGTTTGACACTGACCCTGGTTTAGTTGACCCACAGGCGTGAGGATGTATGCAATGCAATAGAAATTGTTCTATCTACAACATACATTCTGCTTTTATTATTGTCGTATGTTGACATTTAAGCGGCGAAGTGGCTGAGTCGCTAGAATGTCGGATGGAATGTTTTGCAGTATTCGTTTCGGCTATCTGCTCTCTGAGTTCAAATCCCACCAAAGTCAACTCTGCCTTTCATCCTTACGGGGTCGATAAAATAAAATACCAGTCACGCACTGAGGTCGATTTAATCGACTTTCCCCTCCTCCAAAATTGCTGGCCTTGTGCCTATATAAGAAACCATTATTGTCATATGCTGACATTTAGGCCGCGAAGTGGCTGAGTCGTTAGAATGTCGGATGGAATGTTTTGCGGTATTCGTTTCGGTTCTCTGCTCTCTGTGTTCAAATCCCACCAAGGTCAACTTTGCCTTTCATCCATTCGAGGTCGATAAAAAAAGTACCAGTCAAGTACGTGACTGGTACTTTAGTTTATCGACGACGGCGGGATTTGAACTCAGAACGTACAGTGTAGTAAGTAAATTCTGCAAAGCATTTAGTACAAGGCTCTAATGATTCTTACCAATTCACTAGCCTTAATGTATATATAGAGAATATATATATATATATATATATATATATATATATATATATATATATATTGGTGTTACACACACACACAAACTAACAAACACACACACACCTCTATCTTAAGAAACACAAACAAACGAATGCACACACACACGCACACATGTTTTTTATATGTAGGTAAACATGATTAAATATCTAGAAATCTTTCAGGGTTCCTGAAATCGACCTTAGTTCTCAGTAGATTGGTAAGAAGAAGGAGAGGAAAAAGAAGATGAAGTAGTAGTAGTAGTAGTAGTAGTAGTAATAGTAGTAGCAGAAAAAGAAAAAGAAGAAGCGGTCCTAGATATTCCCAATTTTGAGGACTTTTATGTTTATGTACCACAAAATAAACACACACATATATGTAGGTATGAATATACATAGTTATGATTGTGTGTATATATATTAGGAAACCTAAATATATATACACACACACACACACGCACACACATACACACACGCACACACACATATATATACGTATGTGACGCTCGCAAGTGCATGTGTGTGTGTGTGTGTGTGAGAGAGAAAGCGATATATATATATATATATATACACACATATATATATAACATATATATATACAGAGAGAGAGAGAGAGAGTGAGAGAGGGAGAGAGGGAGAGGAGGAGAGTGAGAGAGGGAGAGGAGGAGAGTGAGAGAGAGAGAGAGATTGTGTATGTATGTAAGAGTGTATGTTTATATGTATGTATCTTCCCCCCTCCAAAAAAAAAATATATATATAGAGAGAGAGATAGTGATATATATATATATATATATATATATATATATATATATATATGTATAGAGGGAGAGAGAGAGAGACAGAGAACGAGAGACAGAGAGTGTATATGTGTGAGTGTATGTTATGAATGTGGGATGGAATTCTTCATATGGAGATAAGAAATTTCTTTGAGAAATAAGCAGAAATATATAGAAAAGATTATCTCAGGTGATAATAAATACATAAATACACAGATGATTGCTTGACGTGAGATCGAATTTTATGGAGTTATCGTCAAAATAATGGCGATAGCTACACACACATACACATGCATGCGTGCATATATATATATATATATATATATATATATATATATATATATATATATATATATATATATATATATATATATATATATATATATATATATATATATATTTATATATATATATTTCGTTTCTGAATTTGTTTAGCAAGATTCTTTATCTGAAAACGTGTGTTGAAACCGATATTGTTATGCTTTGGGAGGGTCATGTTGCCAATAAGAAATACACGCACCAGTTGCTTTCACTCAAATTTATTATAAATTAAATTTATAAATTTCCGGTTGGTTGGTTGGTTCCACAACCGGACGGTTGTTCATATATATATATAGTCTAAAGAAAACGAAAAATCAGACACGGGTAGTTTTTATCATGTGATAAAATTTTCTCCGAACGAACTACCCGTGTCTGAAGGAACCTGCAGCCGTAGAATCAGCCAGATCCATACAGGGACCATGTCTCGGGCTACCTGCCGGCGAAACAATTGTAACACGCAATAAATTGAGTCCAGATGCATCACTGATTTTTCGTTTTCTTTATACTATCTACACTCTACTCTGCTGAATATTGAGTGCTAATTTTGGCATACCGCCTATGGAAGCACCATTGCTACCATTATACACAAGTATATATATATATATATATATATATATATATATATATATATATATATATATATATATATGCCAATATGGGTTTGTTTTTATTGATTTATTATTTTAAATCGAGACAGGCAAACTATATTTATTTGAATTAGTTTATTTCATTCTAGCTAACTTGGTCATTTACAATACAAACACGTATGTGTTTATCATATATTAATTTATATTAACTTGTATTTCACGGCTCAGAAATGCTTCTTTCTTTGAGCTAATTAATTGTAAAAGACTGTTTGAGTTTAGAACTCTAAATATAATATAATATTACGGCTCCTTTTGTTGAGCTAAATTTTAATCCCATATAAACGGCTGTTATTTCTAGCACCATGAGTATGGGGTTAGCTGGTGAGCTGGAAAACCACGTGCGTTTGCGCTTGTACGCCAGACCTCCAAAAATATTTCGAGGTGAAACATCCTAATTTTCTGGATACTTGTTGATGAACACAGAAAATGGAATCTTTCACTTTTTTATACTATCGTTGCGAAACTTATTTGGGTTTTGAAATTCAAATTTGTCTGCGGAACAGGTTTGGATTTTGAAATTTAAATTTGTCCAGGTATCACGGTTATTGCCAATATGGGTTTGTTTTTATTGATTTATTATTTTAAATCGAGACAGGCAAACTATATTTATTTGAATTAGTTTATTTCATTCTAGCTAACTTGGTCATTTACAATACAAACACGTATGTGTTTATCATATATTAATTTATATTAACTTGTATTTCACGGCTCAGAAATGCTTCTTTCTTTGAGCTAATTAATTGTAAAAGACTGTTTGAGTTTATAACTCTAAATATAATATAATATATATATATATATATATATATATATATATATATAAAACAAAGGAAATGTGGTAAGGAACCAGATGGATCATAACGCACCAGAGTACTCAATACTTAGAGTAATAGAGTGGGAAATAGGAAAAAGTATGACCCCGACGGCAGAACTCAAGCCGTCGAAACGGCTTGAGCTCTGCCGTCTGGGTCATACTTTTTCCTATATATATATATATGTTATTGTAGGTTCACTTCTGTGTCGAGGTGTAGAGCTAGACAGAGTGTAGTATACAGAGTGTGTGTGTTTATATACTATTTGAAACTCTTACTGATTTCAGTCATGAGATTCCAATACTTACTTTTCAAGTGTGGTACTTATTTTATCGATCTTTATTTGTCGGACTGCTATGTTACGGGACATAAAAAAAAACAATTAACGTTAATACAGATACGAATAAATAACCACACACGCATATAAATACACACACACACACACACACACACACACACACACACACACACGCACGCGAGCGCGCGCACACACACACACACACACACACGTATATATATATATATATATATATATATATAAACATTCATTATGAGCCGGAGTTTATTGTAGAAAACTACGTACATGAGGTGCCGCGAGGCGGCACTGAAACCGAAACTACGTGGTTATGAAAGGGGCTCCTTAACCACCCCATACATACATACATGGTGGCTGCCAACGCGTTTTCGAGTACGGCCACTACTTTATATCCATGCAGGAGAACCCTACCGATGGGCTGAACGAATGTGACTTTTTAGTCCGGCCAGCAACTTGAAAACTCTGGTACAAACACTACACTTGTGACAATTATTGACACATAGTGCTGGGCCCATGGTACCATGTGACGACAAGTGCTGAGAGATCTCCAGATATAAAGCAATGCCTGTGCCGTGAAGCTTTTATAGTGAGCAAAGGCACTACACAAAGCCAGTCCCACTCTCTTAACCAAGATGATATTTACCAAAAAGAAGAACAAGTCAACGTCATCGGATACCACCACCAGGGTTGCAGGGGTTATATCAGAGTTTTCCGTCTCCTAGAATTCTGCCTTGACAAAGGCTAAGGGGTCATCTCTCCCGCTGATTTTGGATGGCCATTGACTCTTAAGAGCTCCTTTGCCCTTTGAGAGGTTTTGTTTTTAGTCTTGCAGGATGTCCAAAGTCACCTTCCTCACCAAGAAACCTTGGTGGGGTGGCCAGTTTAGTCGCATACATACTTACATGCATACTTACATACATACACACATACATACATACATGCATACATGCATACATGCATACATACATACATACATATTCACATACATACATGCATACATACATATATACATACATACAAACATACATACATACATATATACATATTTACATACTTACATACATTGATACATGCATACATATATACATACATGCACACATATATACCGTGCATACACATGTATAATATATATACATATATATGTGCACTAGCAGTGGTACCCGGCGTTGCACGGGATAATGTATTTTGGAAAGCGGGCCGCCAACAGACCTAATCGTGGAAAAACTGCATGCCTGGACAATATGTAAAGAAAATAAACCGAATACTCTGATGGCTGGATAAGCTGTAAGATTTTTCCCGATGAAGCAGGAAAAATGCAGGTTTTCACCTAGGGGATCAAAAAAATGAATTTTCTTTATGAGCACAATATGCCTTGAAATTTCGGGAAAAATCGGTGAGGCGTAACGCCTCCAAAATGCCCTAAAAAGTTGAAAAAATGAAGTTTTTCACCTAATGCGGGCCCTAGGCCATAAAAAAGTTGGATTTTCTTTGCTCACGGTATGAAGAAGAGACTGACTAATACATAGTTACAATTTCAAGGAAATCGGTATGACGTAACGCCTCAAAAACCCATAAAAACCTGAAAAAACGCAGTATTTCACCTAATCCGGGCCCTAGGAGATCAACATTTTTTTTATGTGCATAACACTCCCTGAAACATAAGTAATACACATGTAAAGTTTGAAAAAAATCGGTTGGTACTTCTCGAGT
>OZ024742.1:309864125-309914125 GCA_964016885.1 Eledone cirrhosa
ACATCTTAAGACATTTGCAATAAGCAGGAGAATTCAGACGAAGCGTTCACAGCAAGCGAATGTGGGTTTTAACAATTCAAACAACGGTAAAAGCCAAACAATATTCTGTCTAGTGAATCTGCATGTCCAAACAGCCAAGCAATTAAGAAATGTCTCAAGGTTCTTAAAAGTATCATCAAGCGTGGCAATTTCTTCCTCCAAGTTGTATTTTCATCTCCAGAGAAGAGGAAGGCAAATAAACACGCTTCTTGTTTCAAAGTAGGAACAATCTGTTAAATCTGACTGCTACTTAGCGATAATGTTTCAAGCAGAAAAATTAGAGTTAATAAAAGAAACTTCTGGCTGTGATTTAGAAATCAAACAAGGAAGCCTGGGTGACAAGACAATACAAATTTTCCCAAAATTGTTTTCTACATCTTCTTGTGACACTTAACTCCGCCAGTTGCAGACTGCGCATCAACATGTGATATCCCTCTCTACAAAGTTCGACCACCAGCAGGAGAGTTCAAAGAGCAAAGAGCAAAGATCAAGTCCAGTTCATAAGTTGATATTGTCAAGCCATCGTTTTAGCTGCCGGCCTCTGCTTCTCTTACCAGCTAACTTTCCTTCCAGGCATAACCTACTCATACTCATATTCAATGCTGAAACATAATTACGTAGAACATAAGCTAAAGCAATTCTGGTTTGGTTGATAAAAATCTACGTAGAATATTGATATCCTTCAGACTTTAGGCCGTTGTTCGATGGGCACAAAGAAACGAACCAGAACGAAGTTGCTGGTCCGGCTGGGGAAAATGCCGTCAGAAGCGCTCGGAATATTGCAGGAAGTGTATGGAGATGAGACGATGTCGCGTACACGGGTTTTCGAGTGACACGAAGGGTTCAAAGGAGACACGAGGACGTGGAAGACGATCACAGGAGAAGAAGCCTTCAACGAGAATGACTGAAGCTAACATTGAGCGCATGAATCATGTGATGCCTGTCGATCGTCAGCTAACTGCTTGACTGATCGCAAGTGAGCTGGGCATGAA
Organism: Eledone cirrhosa; assembly: GCA_964016885.1. NCBI lineage: Eukaryota > Metazoa > Mollusca > Cephalopoda > Octopoda > Eledonidae > Eledone > Eledone cirrhosa. Next base: position 309,865,157 of record OZ024742.1, read on the forward strand.
CCGCAACAGCGTTTGGTAAATTATCACCGAAGATGTGGTCATGCAGATCTGCGCGAAGATGGTGCCGAAGCTGTTGAACGATGACTAGAAGGAGCAGCGCATGCAGGTGTGTCAGGACCAGACCTGCTGGGAAGAGTCATTACCGGTGATGAGTTATGGACCTTCAAATACGAAGGTGGGGTCGGGCAAAAATGGAGAAGGGAAGGATAAAATATATATATAAATATATATATATATATATATATATATATATTTATATATATATTTATATATATATATATAAATATATATATATATATATATATATATATATATATATATATATATATATATATATATATATATATATATATATAGTAATAATAAATATGAAGACTAAAATCCGAAGAGGGCTCGATAAGGATTATATATATATAAAAAATATATATAAACCCGTAGAACAAATATTTATTATAAGAACAGATTAAAGTTGAAGCAAAGAATCGCTGCTTTCGTCCTTAACGGAATCTTCTGAAACTAAAAGAATCAATCTGTGGATGCAGAGGTAAATATTTCGAAAAACGTTACAACCGAAGGAAAACAGGAAGACGATACTTTGGTTCGTGAAGACGTTCCCTGGCAAGGAACGGAAAAAAAAGCGAGGACAATTTCTTGCAATTTTAATAACCTCTGTCATTTTCGTTTACAACTTTATTTACATTATTCTGGCCAAGTAGAAACAATTATTCTTAAACTCTGGAGCTGGAAATCATTCTGTTATTCTAAATAGAATATTAGTCTAACGTCTCCTTTCATACCATAAACGTGTTTTTGTCTTTGCAAGAAATCGTTCTCATCGCTCCACATAACAGCGTAATTATCCTCGCTTATTCCCCGTTCATTGCGAGGGAACGTCTTCACAATATCGGTTTCAACACACGTTTTCAGATAAAGAATCTTGCTAAACAAATTCAGAAACGATATATATATATATATATATATATATATGTATATATATACACACACACACTCAGAATGTATGTACGTTTCGTTAGCTATATACTCCAACCATGTCAGTATACATGTCTATTTGCATAACATGTTATAACTATCATTACACACACACACACATATGCACACACTAGCACGTCCATACACAACAAAATACTTTATCCAGATATATGCTGTGTGTGTTTATGTGTATGTTTAGGTATGAGTAGGTCTTGAAAACTAAACACGTTCTGTCAGTGATTGTATTAGGTATTTGTACAGCTAACACAGGCTTACATAAATACAGATACACACATACACACACTCGCACTCACACATACATAGACACACACACACACCCAAACACATATATACATACATTCACACTCTCATAAACACACATGCACGAACACACGCACACACACACAGACACACACACACGCATGTATATATACATACACACCCATATACACAACCACATACACAAACGTATACAAACATATATATATATATATACATACACACTCTCACACACACACACACACATATACATACATACACATTCACACACACACACTCGCACACACACACACATATATATATACACAACCACATACACAAACGTGTATGAAACTTTCTCATATAAATACATTCTTTTCTTTTGGCAGCGAACTTATAGTCGTTATTTTTGTTACTGTTGTTGTATTTGATGTTGTTGTTGTTGTTGTTGTTGTTGCTGCTGCTGCTGTCATTGTTGTTGTTATTGATGACGCTGTTGCTGTTGCTGTTACTGTTGTTGATGCTAAAGTTGTTGTTAATAACGTTGTTTTTGTTGTTAACGTCGTCGTCGTAGTCGTCGTCGTCGTTGTTGTTGTAGTTATTGATGCTGCTGCTGATGCTGTCGTTGTTGTTGTTGTCGCCGTTGTTGTTGTTGTTGTTGTTGTTGTTGTCGCCGCCGTCGTCGTCGTTGTTAATAGTTATTCTACAGTCCAGGTCGATTTAACCTTATCAATATAGAACCAACTTCGGTGAAGAAAATATTCGGGATTTACCCGGAAACATAAACACAAATGTCATATATTGACGTAACATAGCTGAGAAACAAAACAAAACAACAACGATAACAACATTATTATTATTATGGTTATGGTAGATTGGCAGTATTGGTAGTATTGGTAGAGCGTCGGACAATATGCTTTGCGACATAGAGTTACGGCCCTTTACGTTCTGAGTTCAAATCCCGCCGAAGTTAACTTTGCCTTTCATCCTTACGGGGTCTCAATAAAATAAGGCACCAGTAATGCACTGGGGTAATTGCTGGCCTTGTGCCAAAAGTAGAAACAATTATTATTGCAATTATTATTGACTACTGACGTGGAAGCCACGCTTAACATCAGCTCCGGAAATTTCTATTGATTTTATTTATTTTAACAGTCTTTAATATTTTGATATAGTTTTAAACTTGACAATAGTCTGGAGCAACTGATCTGCTTGGTACAGGTGGGGCAGTCGTGTTGATACGACGCCCCACTATGGGGGTATCGGGTTTGTGAATTTTGCAAAAAGATTTTAAGAAAAAGTTTATAAACATGGGAACTGCAACCGAGCTGGAACAACGCAGCGAAACATGTCATATATATATATATATATATATATATATATATATATATATATATATATATATATATATATATATATATATATATATATATATATTAGAAAGATCGAGTATCGAAAAATCGGCGCACGAGTTCACGATAAACAATATTCGAAATGAGCGGCAGAGGGCTCAATAATTCAGATGAATCAGAGCTATAACTATCGTTAAAATACCGTCACATATAGAACAAGTCTACAATCAACCATACGATAAAAAATCGATAATAGAAGATTCGGGACAAACAGATAAAAAATATCAATAAAACAATACATCAATAATTTAAATGAATGTAAAATATATATATATATATATATATATATATATATATATATATATATATATAGAGAGAGAGAGAGAGAGAGAGAGAGAGTCGTTATGTACAGCTGAAACGAAGAGAAGGGACGACAGCGCCTCTATAATGGAGATGGACTAACAAAATCAAAACCATATTATTTTTAATAATATGGTTTCAAATACACAAAATACAAATAATGTGAAAACATCCAACAAGAATAACAACAATGATAACAACAATAACAACACCCACATGCATCCGCACACACACACACACACACACACACACACACACACACACACACACACACACACACACACACACACACACACACACACACACACACACACACACACACACACACACACACACACTAAGAACAATATATCTTCAGTGACAGTTATGATCAACGCAATGTCGGTGGCCCGACTGAGGAAGGAGCCACGTGAGGTGAGGTGGCTGCTGCAATGCGTGTAGCTGACCATTGTTCGCGGGAACGCTTTTACGGTCTTGTCCGCATGGTGCAGCCCCATTACAATCGCACCCTAGGCCTGGAGCCCATCACCTTCCCCCTTTCCCCTTCCCCATTCTTCTGTGACATTAGAGCTCTTGCTTTCCCCTTCCTTTCCCGTTTTTTAAAACTACATTACACACACTGCATTGAAACTTACATACATCTATAATTATTTGTTAGAGAGTTTTAGCATTACCGAAATGTGTCTAACGTTATCAATATGCTTACAACAGATTAGATTCATTTCACATTGCATTCATCCATTCAACATTTTATTAATTTGAATTTTAGAGTTATCTCTCTTACCTTTCTTCATAAGCATTATCATTAAAGCTATTGATTTTTCTCTTGATTATAGATCTAATTTTAATCAATCAATTTTTTTTATCTTACTACATTAAATATGCTAGTCCCGACTTTACTATATGTTCCACACGCAGACGATATCTGAAGGAAATTTCCCCAGTAATTACTTTATAAATTGCTATAAAACTGTTTTTTAAAGCAAACAATTTTAAGAGATTTTCAGAATGACTGCTTAAAATTTTTTAAAGACTAATTTTGTAAGCACTGTTTTAAAACTGTTTTAAAACTATCTTAGGTTGTCCTAAATCTGTTAACAAAGTGCTTCTAAAACAGATTTACAAACAGATTTCTTTAAAACAGTTTTACAAACAGACTGTTTTAAACTGTTTTACAAATACTTAAAGGGGCTGCTGTAAAAATGTTTTGCAAACAAACTTTATAACTATTTTGTAAATAGAATGCCTCAAAACTGTTTTATTAACTAATTTATTTAAACTGTTTTATAAACTACTTTAAGTGGATTTACAGAATGTTGTAAAACTATTTTACAAACAGATTGCTGTAAAGTTATTTTGCAAACATATTGTTTCAAAACTGTTTTACAAACATACTGCATTAAAACTGTTTTACAGGTAGACTGAACCTGCTATAAAACTATTTTACAGACAAACAAATTGAAGACTAGTAAACAGACAGTTTTAAAACCATTTTGCAGACGACTTTAAAACTGACTTTAAACGAACTCTTATACTATTATCAAAACTGCATCTGTCATAGACAGATTATGTATAAACGGAGATGGTATAGTAACTTTGTGTTGTATCAGATGAAAGAATGGTATTTAACTAATGTATTGGTACGCGATGGGGCCCACCCACAGCCCCGGCGGACAGAATGGAGAAGGCGTTTCCCCGGAGGACGGCAAGGGAGACGCGATGGAAAAGCCACTCCAACTCGCGGGGCTCATGCCTGGGACGTGTGTTATAATTTTGCGCATGCAGGCCGAAACTAGATCTAAACAGCAAAATTATCAAAATAAAAATAACTATTTACTATAAAAGCCAGAACAGACGAATGGGCTAGGTAGACAAGTTGGTATTGGCCTACGATTTTAAGGGCATACTGACCTCAAGTTTTAGTCTGTTCTGTTACTTGTATATACATCATACCTACTAAATATACATCTATATACTCGTGGCCCATACATAAATCATATGTTTTAACACTGATTAATAAAATATTTTATAGGAATTAATATCAAAAATTGTGTGCTCATGTGTGGAGGTGCTATAAACAGGGGCGGTGGAAGCATTTCTAAATTTGGTGGTAGTGGTGGGGGTGTGTGGCACATTTGGAAAGTTTAGTTGTAGTGATTAGTTTAGCTCTTTGCACTCTAAAATGGTGAGAAAACATCGATATGCGATAAACATAACATGTACATAAATTTGTACATAAATATATATATATATATATATATATATATATATATATATATATATATATATATATATTTCTTTAAGTCGTTTGGAAGCCTCGACAATGCAGATATATAATATATATGTATATATATTCATTTATTATGGCTATTGGTGAAATTTGTTACTCTAAAGATTCAACTGCGCACTCACAGGATCACCAGTCTTGTCTGGTGAGTACGTAGGTGAGAGTAATAAGGCTTAGCCATAATAAATGAATATTTAAACTCTACTTCGGTATTGAGTTTTCATTCTTACGCCCGTCAATAATTGCTCTCACCCCCCGCTTATTAATTTGTCAGCATGGTTCCCCTGGCCCCCACCAGTTGCACCGCCCCTTATAAAATAGGCTGAAAACCCTTAAAGACATAAAAAGAAGTTGTCATCGGCCGCTGATAGCAACTTCTTTTTCCACCGTACCAGCTTCTGTAAGCTATTTTATAGCATCACTGCGCATGGGCACACCACTCTTTGTATCAACTTTATCCCTTCAGCGCTTCGTAAAAGTTCGAATGGTTGGTTTCGTATTCACGATGTGTGTTGACACTTGATAAGAAGTTTCAAATGGGTTCGCAATTTCACGCATGGGCCTCTACCCTACTTTGTACGAGTCGGGTCGGCTTGTATCAATTCTCTTCACTTACATTATATAGACTATGGAAAAGGCATGAATGTTATGAAGCACATGAAACCTTTTGTTATAAGCACCTGAAACCTTTTGCATATGTAACACATCGATATCATTTTTGTTTGACGTCATTGTTACTGATAACAACCACACTTTGGAATCAATGACACCCTGGGTTCAAACGATAATCGAGTACACATGCACACCTTACACTGTCACAATCTTATACACACGCACACAGCATACATACATACACATACACAAATACACATACTCACATATACACACTCATATACTCAACTTTCAGTCAGATACACACTCAGATATTGAAACTTCAGTCACACAAACACACACACCCTTTCACACACACACACACACTCTCACACACACACGTACTCAACTTTCAGACACCCATATTCAAACTTCAATCACACAGACGCACACACCCATACACACATTCACACACTCTCTCATACAGACACGTACTGAACTTTCAGACACACGCACACATACACACACTTAGTTTTTAACAAATTCAAGTTTCACACACCACACACATATTGAAATACACTATTTTTCAGACACCTACACACCAGCTTATATACTCAACTTTCACATACGCACACACGCACACAGATATAGACACACATATACACATACTGAACTGTCAGACCCCTCTCCACCCACACACACATACATGCACTCATTTGCGAATATACACTCAAATAGACACTCAGTCATTCACATCTCACACTTTCAGAAACATACACACAACATGTATACATATTTACATATAATCTGAGAAACACACATGCATACACATTCTCACATACATGCATACATCCACACGCACCTTTACACAAACATACACACACATGCATACTGTCACACATACACCCACACGCACACACACATACATAGATACTGTCACACATACACCCACACACACCTTTACACACACACACACAGACACACATACATACTGTCACACATACACTCACACACAGCTTTACACAATCACACACATATGCATACATACCGTCACATATATATCCATAGGCACCTTTACACTATCACACACACACATACGTACTGTCACACATACACCCACATGCACCTTTGCACAAACACACACACACACACATACACATACGTACTGTCACACATACACCCACACACACCTATACGCAAACACATACACACATACATACTGTCACACATACGTCTACACACACCGTTACACAAACACACACACATATATACTGTCACACATACACCCACACACCTTTACACACACACACACACACACACACACACACACTCACACGTACTGTCACACATACGGCCACACACACTGCCCCATTCTCACTCATATACTATTTATACACCCATACCACATACACACACGCAGACATATTCACTCACAAATTCGCACACGCATTCTCATACATTCATATGCTCACGCCTACACACACACTCTCCCATACATACTAACACTCCATATATACACACTCACATGCTCACACACACAAATACACATTCACACATAATACCCCATACGCACTAACACCCTAATTACATACACAGACATATACCTACACACATTCAGTTACATACATACACAGGCCGGGGAGTTGTTACGCCAGTCACATGTTATGTTTATATTGGTAGATTGGCAGTATCGGTAGAGGTTAGGACGCCATGCTTTACAGCATAGAGTTACGACCCTTTACGGCCCGAGTTAAAATCCCGCCGAGGTTCACTTTGTCTTTTATCCTTACGGGTCGACAAAATAAAGTACCAGTAATGTACTGGGGTAATTGCAGGCATCGTGTCTAAAGTAGAAACAATTATTATTCATTATACAGCGTCGGATACTCTGCTTCGCGGCATAGAGTTACGGCCCTTTATATTCTGAGTTTGAATCCTGTCGAGGTTAACTTTGCCTTTCATCCTTACGAGGTCGATAAAACAAAATACCAGTAATGCACTGGTGTCGCGATATAATTGACTTTCCCCTCCCTCAAATTGTTGGCCTTGTGCCTATAGTAGAAACTATTATTATTCACTATACAGGGGGCGGTAGATTGGCAGTATCGGTAGAGCGCCGGACTCCATGCTTCGCAGCATAGAGTTATAGCCCTTTACGTTTTGATTTCAAATCCTGCCGAGGTTAAATTTGCCTTTCATCCTTACAATGTCGTTAAAACCAGTAATGCACTGGGGTCGATTTAATCGACTTTTCCATCCCCGTCAAATTGCTGGCCTTGTGCCTAAACTAGAAACAAGACCCCCTCGCGAAGTTATTGTGCAAAGTGGCTTAGTATTCGACAGACACGTATACACCAGACCTGTCAACTCTCATCGTCAAACGGGGAGATCTCGCACCTACTTTGTGAAAATAGGTATAGCTTTCATTATGTAAAATCTCCCCGTTTTGGAGCACTTTTCTTCATGTTACTTCCCGTTTGGGTTTTTAGAGGTTGGCAGGTCTGTATACACTTAATGTAATTCTGAAGCCTACTCAGTGAGATGTAATGTAATAATGGTTTCTTATATAGGCACAAGGCCAGCAATTTTGGGGGAGGGGAAAGTCGATTAAATCGACACCAGTGCGTGACTGTTACTTTATTTTATCGACCCCGTAAGGATGAAAGGCAAAGTTAACCTCGGTGGGATTTGAACTCAGATCATAAAAGGCTGTAACTCTATGCTACAAAGCATGGCGTCCGACGCTCTACCGATACTGCCAATCCGCTGTTATGAGATGTAATGTAATAATAACTGTTTCTACTTTAGGCACAAGGCCAGCAATTATCCAGTGCATTACTGGTACTTTATTTTATCGATCCCGTAAGGATGTAAGGCAAAGTTAACCTCGGTGGGATTTGGACTCAGAATGGCGAGGGCCGTAACTCTATGCGTCAAAGCATCGCGTCCGACCTTTTACCGATACTGCCAATCAATAATACACTGTATATGAAATGGTTGGTTGTGTAACTTTGGTATATTTCTGAATGTTGTCAAGTTAATGTTTGACCTTCCGGTAAATGAGAAATTGAAACGGTTTTAAATTTAATGGTCCTAATATTTCAATTCACATCATTGACATCTTTCTGGACTGAAGAGAGAAGCGGAGTGAGGAGATGAGGAAAAGTGAGTTTGATGTCATACACCGATATTTGGCTTCTAGAGGGAGCTTTTGTGTGATCGATCAACCGGCTAGAAATAGCAACCAAATTTCCATCAATTCGTACCTTAATGTTTAAAAAGAAGAAGGACATCTGGCAGCAGACTGAGCACCTCACTAGTGGAAGGCGTCATTTCCACAAGAAAGGAAAGAGCAGACGCCCCATGCTGGTGTGACGAGAACTGGGATTAACGACGGTCAAGCGGTAATATATCACAGAAGCGACGAAAGCGTTCGTCACCCCTGCCCAACCTTTCAGTGTTAACTTCCTTTTATCCCATTTCTGAATGTGACTGGCCGCCCTGCTCATTACTTTAACCCAGTTTCAGTCCATCTGGAGGTCTGAAATAAACTAGACCCCTAACATGTTAACGGGAATGACCATCCAGTACCCAACGACATTATCTGTCGGCGGCATGGACATGCATCTCCAGGTACTGACCTGCCCGCCTACCGACATGTTTGCGATATTTTTTGCTCCTGTCAACGTTTTTTTTTATTCCTTTGAGCAGATACCGACCATCTTGATTTCAGAGGTGTTCTACACCATAACGGTAACGTTGTTTGTATATGCCAATGCAGCTCTTCTACAACCTGGTTAAATTGGGATGCCTTTCAATAGCTCCATCATACCTAGTTAGCTTGAGAGTCAACACATACAGACGGGAGGAAAGAGGGCATCCATTACGGACCGAGTGCATGATCTGAAACGGTTCCAATACGTGGCCTTTTACCTTGACCATCGAGCAGATGCCGATGTGCATTGAAGTGATCCAACCTCTGAAGCGGGATCAAAACGGACTGCCTTGAGGACAACAACAAAGTATCGATGGTCAACCATATGGAAAGTTTTCGATTGATTCATGTTGATAAGAGTTCCACCGAAGCGACATTTACTCTTTACATTCTCTACGTTGTATCACATAAAAGGTACGCATGTCTGAGCTTTACTGATCATACGTTCGACGACAGGCACCAGCTTCCTTGCTAGCACGTTAGTCACAATCTCAAAGCCCGTGTTGAGCTGAGTTATGGGCCGGAAATTTTCAGTTACGCTCAACCCCATTGTTCATATCCTTCCACAGCGTTACCACCCCCCAGCTCAAAATCGAGTAGCAATCACTCATTCTAGTCCGTCAAAGACCGAATATTGGATTTGTTGCACGCTCTACTGCTTCGAATCCAGAACGATGTGATTTCTAAATTAACTTCGTTATCACATAGACGCATTCAAACTCATACACTCCACCCCGATTTATCTAGCTCTCTCTCGCAGACCTCGCAGCTATTTTATATGTTTATAACTGCTCTCCTTGTTAGATTTTATTCCAAGGAGCTTCTCCGTGTCACATCTTACAGGTTTCTTCAATTCTAGGGCAAATTTCCCGCATCATTGCCACCATGGCTATATATCTTCATAATCTCTAATATTTGAGCGGGAAATGAGATACATAACTTACATGAAAGAGATATCTAGATTTTAATATTGTTTCAAGATAATATTAAATTTTTTTTTTTTCTTCACTAACTTAAGACAGTCTACATTTTAAAAGTATAGAGTTTTTAAAACAAAATTCAGCGAAAACCAGGGTTTCAGATAAAAATCAAAACAAAGCCTTCTATTTTGTTTGTAAAACGAGAAGCTTCTATTACTATATTTAATCTCTTCAAACCGTCTTGACATTGCAATAATTGGTTGAACATCAGTAATTTGAATTTTAGAATATATAGATTTGGATTCTTGTTTTGTGAACCTTTTATATATATATATATATATATATATATATATATATATATATATATATATATCATAATATCATAAACCACCCGTTCTCCCCTCTCTCTCTCTATATATATATATGTATATGTATATGTATATATATATATATATATATACATATATATATACATATATGTATATATATATATATATATATATATATATATATATATATATATATATATACATATATATATATATACATATATGTATATATATATATATATATATATATATATATATATATATATACATATATATATATGTGTATATATATATACATATACATACATCTAGTTACCAAGGGCCAGTAGGTTCAGTTCACTTCTGTAAACACTGGGAGAAACCAGTGTAATTTGATGAGTACAACGAAAGTTTGTATCCCTCGGTTGAGCTGAATATGTGTGTGAAACCCTCCCCTTAGTTTAGCTTAGTGAAGGATTGGCTTATTAATTGAGATTTGATTATTCTTTGTGATTGTGGAGTGCACACACACACACACACACACACACACACACACACACACACACACACACACACACACACACACACACACACACACACACACACACACACACACACACACACACACACACACACACACACACGCGCACGCACACACACACACACACACGCACATACGCACACACACATACACACACACCTTTATATTTATCTAGCTATCTATTGGTATGTCAGCCTATCTGTTTGTCTATCTATCTATAGAGAGGTGCTACACCCCAGCCGTTTTTATGAAAGATGGGTGAAAGTGGCGAGAATGGCCCGTGTGAATGGGCCTTCACTCTACATCAGACTATAGGTGAGGAAGATGAAAGACCAAGGGAGCACCCCTTCTCTGTGCTCCTGAGGAGAAGGGTTGCACACTTTTTTTCGGGAGTGTGTGCGACCCCCCAAGGCGCCTCCTCTCTATTGAGGACTTTGTTATAAATTTTATTTTTTGTTATATTTTATTTTATTTTTATATATTGTTATTGCCTCCTCCTTATTGAGGACGCCTTGTTTTGTAAACTCCCCCCATTGTACATGTCCCGCTTTTGATGCCCTGGTGGCAAATAAAAGAAACATATCTATCTATCTATCTATCTATCTTGATAGAGTAAGACACGCTTCGCATCGGCTCCGCTATTCCATCGGGATTTACCCTTACCATTGTAAGTACCGGATAAATTTTTTAGTGCAACACATTTGGAACACTAACCCCTGTTATTTAGGGAAACATTTTTGCATTTACCCCCTTTTTAGGGGGTAAAATAAATATCTATTTTTGCCGAAAAATTTCTTTCTTGGCAGCATGGCGGAAAAGATGGCAGACATGTCTGCCATTAGCTCTGCCACGCCCCCCAAGTCTGAAGAACAAAAAGTAATTACAACAAAATTAGACATTGAAACAAACAAACAAAATGAAAAAACAAATGTTAAGGAAAATGAGCAAACAGAAAACAAACAAACAGAAAATAATACAAATAACGACAGGGCAACTTTCGCCCAGAAAACAAAACAATCCATTACATACACACCAATTGACCTAACTGCCGCCAGAGAAAAACTGGCCGAAGCAAAGAAACACATTGTTTTGGGGGAGAACGGAATGTTTTCCATTAACTCCCCCCCAGAATTCAAGAAAGCCAGAGCAGAAAACACAGTTCTATACAGAACTATACTGAACCAGACAAGAAAGCCAGCACAGCCCAGCCAAATGGAAATAGAGTTAGTCCTAAAAGACTATATGAAGAATATTCTCTTCATACGAAAGGACCGACTCTATGGCAGCATTTCGGTCCTAACAAGAGACAAAGAAACGGCGGAGAAGCTTTCCCTAAGCCCACTCTCGTCGACAACATATAGCTTCTATCCCTCCTACATGGGTAGAAGAACACAGAGAGTAAAAGTAAAAACAATGCTGCCCACAATGGACTTCTGGTGGGCTATTGCTGGCTTCATTGATATGGGCGAAGACACTATGCTGTCAATGGGGAAGGCAACTGGAGATGCGTTCCTGGGAATGGGCCTCGACATACTAGTCCAAATGAGGCCCGAAAGAATAGCACAAATCCCGGATCACATCTGGCTGGATGACCTTACCCCAATAGACATAATTGTAGAGGGGAGAAGACCAGCATGCTATTTATGCATGGAAAGGGGACACGTTAAGGCTAACTGCCCGAAACGTATCCCCCAAAAAGGACTATTGCCCACACCCACCACAAACAGTACACCAGCACCACCCACCTCCAAAAATACACTAATACCACACACAGCAAACAAAATACAGACACCACCAACCACAAACACAACACAAACATCACCACCACCAGCACCAAACACAAGCACGACACAAAAATCACCACCACCAACCACAACACAAACATCACCACCACCATTACCAACCACAAGCACGACACAAACATTACCACCACCACCACCACAAAACCCATTCCAAACAAATAATAAAAAAAACAGTAACAAATCTACCCCTCCCGCAAAAAAAAAACAACCACACAACACGTCCCTCCCACCTAGCGCTGAAGAGTTTCCCCCAACTTCTGAAGAAGAAGGAGGAGAAGCCTTCAGACAAGTTAAAAGAAAAAAAAGAAAACACACACCCAGCACACCACAAATAACCCACACACAAACACCAACTCCAATCAAAAACACCCCACCCTCAACAAACAAAAATAAATCTGCGCCTCCCCTCTCCGAAACATTGACAGCATCACAAAAAAAGACGTTGCAATACACATATATAAATAAAGAAAACAAAAAACTGGTTAAATTAATAAACAATAACCCTATGGTGCAGACCGAAGGGCCAAACTTTATCTCAACAGAGAACTTCACCCATTTAAAAATGATAAAGGTCCCTCTGGACCTTTATCGTTCCTTAAAAGAACAATTTAGACGGGACGTGAGCCCCCCCTGTTTAAAACCGTTGAATCGCGTCCTCTTGAAAGATTTCCCCATAACCGCCCCTCTCCCTGACACAACTCCAAATACCCCAACCCCACCACACACGTGTACCCCCACACCACCACAAAACATCCCTCCACCCAACACACCTGATGCCATGGAAATTACGCCACCCGGAGAGGTAAGTGCTTTTCTTTCTTCACTTTCAACACCAAAATAGATCAATTGAGAGTTGGCTGTTTGAACGCGCGTGGCCTGAGCTCAGCTTGGAAGCAAGCAAAGCTTCTAAGTGACCTCAGGTCACAAAGTATAGATGTGATGGTTGTTTGCGAGAGTCGGATCAGCAGCGTGAGACAGCTGGCGCCCGCCTTCGATGACTTTGAGATGCACGCATCTCTCTGTCAACCCGGAGGCGGGGGGGGAGTTGCCGTACTGCTGGATAAACGTCTGACTCTCGACGTACAGATTGTTCACTCGGACCCGGGGGGTCGATTACTGGTGCTGGACGTCGGAGGTGGTGAAGGCGGGGCTTTCAGACTGGTCGGTCTTTATGCTCCCTTCGGGGCGGAGAGAGCCGACTTCTTCCAACGTCTGGAGACTTTTCTAGGAACGTCGCGTTCCCTGCTTTTAGTGGGGGACTGGAATGGAATCCTAGATGCGCGTTGGGACTATGCAGGGGCATGTCCCGATAGAGGGGGGTGTAGCAGCCTCAAGGGGTTACTCGATCGATTCGACCTGGTCGATAGATTTCGACTAGATTGTCCAACTGCGCCAACCTGGACCTGGGCAAACCGCAGTGGACAATCTAGATCGTACCTAGATAGGTTTTTGGTTAGGAGTAAGGATAGGGACGTATTTAGTTGTCCAGAACTGATCATGGTTGGCTATTCAGATCACAAATTAGTGACCTGCGTGGTCAACCTTGATAGAACGCATAGACAGGGTCCCGGTTACTGGAAGATGAACTTGTCCTTACCGACAAAGAAAGATTACAGAAACCGGATTAGTAGCTTAGTTAAGATGCGGTTGACGGGAGCGATCGTCAACAGTAGGTGGTGGATATCTCTAAAGAGAGAGATTAGAGTAAGTTCGATAGGTTACAGTAAGGAACTAGCGGCGAATACAAATAGGAGGGAAAGGGAGTTAACAGATAAACTAGAAGAGGCGATTAGGAGCGGAGACGTAGCCAGAGTGTTAGCGACGAGAACGGCATTGAGCCAGTTCTTTGACGCGAAGCACGAAGGCTGCGTTGTCCGAAGTAAAATACGTGCTTTAGGAAACGAGGGGACCAAAGCTGTTAGCTGGGCCCGCGTGACAGAAGCCAAGAGTGGGATTAAATCCACCATTCGGTCTTTGCGAGACCAGGATGGACGGGTGATCCTTGAACCTGAGCGAATGTGCGAGACCTTTCAAAGGCACTTTGCTCGACTGTTCGGAGGTGGCGGGGGGCCGGACGGGGATGTGGACTTCGGTCCATACCTCGACGGTCTACCGCGTCTTTCGAGCGGCGAAGCGGAGTGCTGCGAAGGGCCAATCACAGCCACTGAAATCGGGGAAGCGCTCAGCCAATGCAGCAGACGCAAATCCCCGGGTCTCGATGGTCTACCATACGAACTTTATTTAGCTATGCCGGTCTTGTTCTCCGAACTCCTCGAGGCTGTCTATTGCAACTGGCAACAGAACGGGAGAATTCCCTGTTCTGTGACCAAGGGCGTGGTCACGCTAGTGAGGAAGGACGAGAGCAAGGGGGACGACTTAAGTAACTTTAGGCCCATAACTCTGCTGAATGCAGAGTTACAGATTTTGGCCAAGGTGTTGACGAAGAGGTTGGCGCTTGTGGTGGGTGGTTTGGTGGGAGACGCGCAGACATGCGCTATCCCGTCCAGGTCCATTCACGACAACCTCCACCTCATGCGATACATCATAGAGAGGGTTGGCTACGAACCCGGCTTTGGTGGGGCCCTGATCAACTTGGATCAATCTAAGGCGTTCGATAGGGTCGACCATGGTTACCTGGATGCGGTGCTAGCGGCGGCGGGCTTCGGACCCGTTTTCAGGGGCTGGATTTCTGCCATGCACAGTGGCAACATCTACTCTAGGATTAAAGTAAACGGCTACCTCTCGGAGCCGTTTCAAATCACCCGATCCATCAGACAGGGGTGCCCCCTCTCCTCCCTTCTGTACGTATTGACTCTCGAGCCACTGCTGCGGAAGTTGGAGTTGCTGCGGGGCATACCCCTGGAACCGGGATTGCACAAAGCGGTCTCGGCCTATGCCGATGACGTAACAGTAATGGTGGCGGACGCCTCGGAAATCGGGGCGATCGCCACCCTACTGGAGGAATACGAAAGGCTGACGGGGGCTAAGCTGAACCAGGACAAGTCAGTCGGTTTGCAACTCGGAACGTGGAGGGGCAAACCGATGCCGTTAGACGGTGTCGTCGGGCGGTGGACGGAGGGCCCGGTGAAGCTGCTCGGGGTCTGGTTCGGACCGGACCTCCAGGTGGAGAAGAATTGGGGCGAGGTGACGAGCAGGGTGTTTGCGCTGACCCAGAAGTGGGCCAAGTGCAAACTATCACTGAAAGGTCGGGCGGAGGTGACGAACGCTTACATAGCGTCCGTCATCTACTACCGCCTGACCGTCGTGCCTTGCCCCAAGGAAAAGCTCACCATCATGGAACGCATGCTCTTCCAGTTCCTCTGGAAGAAGCGGCCTCCCATGGTGAGGAGATCCATCTGCTGCCAGCACCCTTCGAAAGGAGGGCTGGGTATGCCGTGGCTGTTGATGCGTAGGCACGCATTGAGGCTACGGCATCTACAGGTATTCCTCAACGGTCAGCCGGTGTGGGCCCCGTTTGTGAGGCGAGCCTTCCCACAGCTCGTCTCGCTCACCGAACTGCAATCCTGGGTGAAGCAAAGACCGAGAAAAATGGGCAACTGGCACACTGAGTGTGCCCAGGCGCTCACGGCTATCTGGCAAGCGGACCCGACTGTCAGTGGAGAATCCACCTCGACATTCTATAGAGGGTTGGTGGCTAGCAGGGGCGACGACACCCTTGGAGAGTCGCTAGGCATGGAGGAGGACGAACTGGCCAGCCTGTTCGGTAGAACTTTCGGCCCGGGACCCATGGACAACTTCCAGAGGTCCCTAGCCTGGCAGTGTTACCGGGGGGCTCTGCCCGTTCGAGAAAAGCTCTACAGACACGGGCGCCCGGGCAGGGATCCCGCGAAAAAGATCTGTCCCAGATGCGTGCGCGACGAGGAAACCGTTGCGCATGCACTGGTACACTGCCCGGGCGTTGCCGATCTGTGGGGCTACGTCGAACGACTGCTGTCGCGTGTGGCGCCGATTCGATTAACCGCCGAGTCTGTGGTGAACATCAAGCCGCCTCCTCCCTTCAGAAATGAAGCAGAGGCGGTCTTTCTGTGCGTAATAGCCATGATGAAAGAGGTTGTGTGGTGGACGCGCCTGAAAGGTCTGAGGTCGGGTGACTTTCTCTCCGGCCATCACCTGGTTTACTTCTTCCGATACCACTTCGGAAGAAGAATCAGGATGGAGAGAGAAGTGCTTGGTCCCAGACAGTTTTATGAAAGGTGGGTGAAAGAAGCGAGAATGGCCCGTGTAAATGGGCCTTCTCTCTACATTGTTCTGTAGGTGAAGAAGTGAAGAGGAAAGGGGGAGCGCCTCCTCTCTGGGCTTCCCCCGCGAAAAGAGTTGCACACTTTTCGGGGGTATGTGCAATCCCCAACACGCCCCCTCCCTTTTGAGGACTTTTTATTGTTATATTATTATTGTTATTCCTTTTTTCTTTACTCGATTTATGTAAACTCCCCCACTGTGTAAATGTCCCCTTCTTTTGTGCCCTCGTGGCAAATAAATAGAAATTTATCTATAGAGAGGTGCTACACCCCAGCCGTTTTTATGAAAGATGGGTGAAAGTGGCGAGAATGGCCCGTGTGAATGGGCCTTCACTCTACATCAGACTATAGGTGAGGAAGATGAAAGACCAAGGGAGCACCCCTTCTCTGTGCTCCTGAGGAGAAGGGTTGCACACTTTTTTTCGGGAGTGTGTGCGACCCCCCAAGGCGCCTCCTCTCTATTGAGGACTTTGTTATAAATTTTATTTTTTGTTATATTTTATTTTATTTTTATATATTGTTATTGCCTCCTCCTTATTGAGGACGCCTTGTTTTGTAAACTCCCCCCATTGTACATGTCCCGCTTTTGATGCCCTGGTGGCAAATAAAAGAAACATATCTATCTATCTATCTATCTATCTTGATAGAGTAAGACACGCTTCGCATCGGCTCCGCTATTCCATCGGGATTTACCCTTACCATTGTAAGTACCGGATAAATTTTTTAGTGCAACACATTTGGAACACTAACCCCTGTTATTTAGGGAAACATTTTTGCATTTACCCCCTTTTTAGGGGGTAAAATAAATATCTATTTTTGCCGAAAAATTTCTTTCTTGGCAGCATGGCGGAAAAGATGGCAGACATGTCTGCCATTAGCTCTGCCACGCCCCCCAAGTCTGAAGAACAAAAAGTAATTACAACAAAATTAGACATTGAAACAAACAAACAAAATGAAAAAACAAATGTTAAGGAAAATGAGCAAACAGAAAACAAACAAACAGAAAATAATACAAATAACGACAGGGCAACTTTCGCCCAGAAAACAAAACAATCCATTACATACACACCAATTGACCTAACTGCCGCCAGAGAAAAACTGGCCGAAGCAAAGAAACACATTGTTTTGGGGGAGAACGGAATGTTTTCCATTAACTCCCCCCCAGAATTCAAGAAAGCCAGAGCAGAAAACACAGTTCTATACAGAACTATACTGAACCAGACAAGAAAGCCAGCACAGCCCAGCCAAATGGAAATAGAGTTAGTCCTAAAAGACTATATGAAGAATATTCTCTTCATACGAAAGGACCGACTCTATGGCAGCATTTCGGTCCTAACAAGAGACAAAGAAACGGCGGAGAAGCTTTCCCTAAGCCCACTCTCGTCGACAACATATAGCTTCTATCCCTCCTACATGGGTAGAAGAACACAGAGAGTAAAAGTAAAAACAATGCTGCCCACAATGGACTTCTGGTGGGCTATTGCTGGCTTCATTGATATGGGCGAAGACACTATGCTGTCAATGGGGAAGGCAACTGGAGATGCGTTCCTGGGAATGGGCCTCGACATACTAGTCCAAATGAGGCCCGAAAGAATAGCACAAATCCCGGATCACATCTGGCTGGATGACCTTACCCCAATAGACATAATTGTAGAGGGGAGAAGACCAGCATGCTATTTATGCATGGAAAGGGGACACGTTAAGGCTAACTGCCCGAAACGTATCCCCCAAAAAGGACTATTGCCCACACCCACCACAAACAGTACACCAGCACCACCCACCTCCAAAAATACACTAATACCACACACAGCAAACAAAATACAGACACCACCAACCACAAACACAACACAAACATCACCACCACCATCACCAACCACAAGCACGACACAAACATTACCACCACCACCACCACAAAACCCATTCCAAACAAATAATAAAAAAAACAGTAACAAATCTACCCCTCCCGCAAAAAAAAAACAACCACACAACACGTCCCTCCCACCTAGCGCTGAAGAGTTTCCCCCAACTTCTGAAGAAGAAGGAGGAGAAGCCTTCAGACAAGTTAAAAGAAAAAAAAGAAAACACACACCCAGCACACCACAAATAACCCACACACAAACACCAACTCCAATCAAAAACACCCCACCCTCAACAAACAAAAATAAATCTGCGCCTCCCCTCTCCGAAACATTGACAGCATCACAAAAAAAGACGTTGCAATACACATATATAAATAAAGAAAACAAAAAACTGGTTAAATTAATAAACAATAACCCTATGGTGCAGACCGAAGGGCCAAACTTTATCTCAACAGAGAACTTCACCCATTTAAAAATGATAAATGTCCCTCTGGACCTTTATCGTTCCTTAAAAGAACAATTTAGACGGGACGTGAGCCCCCCCTGTTTAAAACCGTTGAATCGCGTCCTCTTGAAAGATTTCCCCATAACCGCCCCTCTCCCTGACACAACTCCAAATACCCCAACCCCACCACACACGTGTACCCCCACACCACCACAAAACATCCCTCCACCCAACACACCTGATGCCATGGAAATTACGCAACCCGGAGAGGTAAGTGCTTTTCTTTCTTCACTTTCAACACCAAAATAGATCAATTGAGAGTTGGCTGTTTGAACGCGCGTGGCCTGGGCTCAGCTTGGAAGCAAGCAAAGCTTCTAAGTGACCTCAGGTCACAAAGTATAGATGTGATGGTTGTTTGCGAGAGTCGGATCAGCAGCGTGAGACAGCTGGCGCCCGCCTTCGATGACTTTGAGATGCACGCATCTCTCTGTCAACCCGGAGGCGGGGGGGGGGGAGTTGCCGTACTGCTGGATAAACGTCTGACTCTCGACGTACAGATTGTTCACTCGGACCCGGGGGGTCGATTACTGGTGCTGGACGTCGGAGGCGGTGAAGGCGGGGCTTTCAGACTGGTCGGTCTTTATGCTCCCTTCGGGGCGGAAAGAGCCGACTTCTTCCAGCGTCTGGAGACTTTTCTAGGAACGTCGCGTTCCCTGCTTTTAGTGGGGGACTGGAATGGAATCCTAGATGCGCGTTGGGACTATGCAGGGGCATGTCCCGATAGAGGGGGGTGTAGCAGCCTCAAGGGGTTACTCGATCGATTCGACCTGGTCGATAGATTTCGACTAGATTGTCCAACTGCGCCAACCTGGACCTGGGCAAACCGCAGTGGACAATCTAGATCGTACCTAGATAGGTTTTTGGTTAGGAGTAAGGATAGGGACGTATTTAGTTGTCCAGAACTGATCATGGTTGGCTATTCAGATCACAAATTAGTGACCTGCGTGGTCAACCTTGATAGAACGCATAGACAGGGTCCCGGTTACTGGAAGATGAACTTGTCCTTACCGACAAAGAAAGATTACAGAAACCGGATTAGTAGCTTAGTTAAGATGCGGTTGACGGGAGCGATCGTCAACAGTAGGTGGTGGATATCTCTAAAGAGAGAGATTAGAGTAAGTTCGATAGGTTACAGTAAGGAACTAGCGGCGAATAGAAATAGGAGGGAAAGGGAGTTAACAGATAAACTAGAAGAGGCGATTAGGAGCAGAGACGTAGCCAGAGTGTTAGCGACGAGAACGGCATTGAGCCAGTTCTTTGACGCGAAGCACGAAGGCTGCGTTGTCCGAAGTAAAATACGTGCTTTAGGAAACGAGGGGACCAAAGCTGTTAGCTGGGCCCGCGTGACAGAAGCCAAGAGTGGGATTAAATCCACCATTCGGTCTTTGCGAGACCAGGATGGACGGGTGATCCTTGAACCTGAGCGAATGTGCGAGACCTTTCAAAGGCACTTTGCTCGACTGTTCGGAGGTGGCGGGGGGCCGGACGGGGATGTGGACTTCGGTCCATACCTCGACGGTCTACCGCGTCTTTCGAGCGGCGAAGCGGAGTGCTGCGAAAGGCCAATCACAGCCACTGAAATCGGGGAAGCGCTCAGCCAATGCAGCAGACGCAAATCCCCGGGTCTCGATGGTCTACCATACGAACTTTATTTAGCTATGCCGGTCTTGTTCTCCGAACTCCTCGAGGCTGTCTATTGCAACTGGCAACAGAACGGGAGAATTCCCTGTTCTGTGACCAAGGGCGTGGTCACGCTAGTGAGGAAGGACGAGAGCAAGGGGGACGACTTAAGTAACTTTAGGCCCATAACTCTGCTGAATGCAGAGTTACAGATTTTGGCCAAGGTGTTGGCGAAGAGGTTGGCGCTTGTGGAGGGTGGTTTGGTGGGAGACGCGCAGACATGCGCTATCCCGTCCAGCTCCATTCACGACAACCTCCACCTCATGCGATACATCATAGAGAGGGTTGGCTACGAACCCGGCTTTGGTGGGGCCCTGATCAACTTGGATCAATCTAAGGCGTTCGATAGGGTCGACCATGGTTACCTGGATGCGGTGCTAGCGGCGGCGGGCTTCGGACCCGTTTTCAGGGGCTGGATTTCTGCCATGCACAGTGGCAACATCTACTCTAGGATTAAAGTAAACGGCTACCTCTCGGAGCCGTTTCAAATCACCCGATCCATCAGACAGGGGTGCCCCCTCTCCTCCCTTCTGTACGTATTGACTCTCGAGCCACTGCTGCGGAAGTTGGAGTTGCTGCGGGGCATACCCCTGGAACCGGGATTGCACAAAGCGGTCTCGGCCTATGCCGACGACGTAACAGTAATGGTGGCGGACGCCTCGGAAATCGGGGCAATCGCCACCCTACTGGAGGAATACGAAAGGCTGACGGGGGCTAAGCTGAACCAGGACAAGTCAGTCGGTTTGCAACTCGGAACGTGGAGGGGCAAACCGATGCCGTTAGACGGTGTCGTCGGGCGGTGGACGGAGGGCCCGGTGAAGCTGCTCGGGGTCTGGTTCGGACCGGACCTCCAGGTGGAGAAGAATTGGGGCGAGGTGACGAGCAGGGTGTTTGCGCTGACCCAGAAGTGGGCCAAGTGCAAACTATCACTGAAAGGTCGGGCGGAGGTGACGAACGCTTACATAGCGTCCGTCATCTACTACCGCCTGACCGTCGTGCCTTGCCCCAAGGAAAAGCTCACCATCATGGAACGCATGCTCTTCCAGTTCCTCTGGAAGAAGCGGCCTCCCATGGTGAGGAGATCCATCTGCTGCCAGCACCCTTCGAAAGGAGGGCTGGGTATGCCGTGGCTGTTGATGCGTAGGCACGCATTGAGGCTACGGCATCTACAGGTATTCCTCAACGGTCAGCCGGTGTGGGCCCCGTTTGTGAGGCGAGCCTTCCCACAGCTCGTCTCGCTCACCGAACTGCAATCCTGGGTGAAGCAAAGACCGAGAAAACTGGGCAACTGGCACACCGAGTGTGCCCAGGCGCTCACGGCTATTTGGCAAGCGGACCCGACTGTCAGTGGAGAATCCACCTCGACATTCTATAGAGGGTTGGTGGCTAGCAGGGGCGACGACACCCTTGGAGAGTCGCTAGGCATGGAGGAGGACGAACTGGCCAGCCTGTTCGGTAGAACTTTCGGCCCGGGACCCATGGACAACTTCCAGAGGTCCCTAGCCTGGCAGTGTTACCGGGGGGCTCTGCCCGTTCGAGAAAAGCTCTACAGACACGGGCGCCCGGGCAGGGATCCCGCGAAAAAGATCTGTCCCAGATGCGTGCGCGACGAGGAAACCGTTGCGCATGCACTGGTACACTGCCCGGGCGTTGCCGATCTGTGGGGCTACGTCGAACGACTGCTGTCGCGTGTGGCGCCGATTCGATTAACCGCCGAGTCTGTGGTGAACATCAAGCCGCCTCCTCCCTTCAGAAATGAAGCAGAGGCGGTCTTTCTGTGCGTAATAGCCATGATGAAAGAGGTTGTGTGGTGGACGCGCCTGAAAGGTCTGAGGTCGGGTGACTTTCTCTCCGGCCATCACCTGGTTTACTTCTTCCGATACCACTTCGGAAGAAGAATCAGGATGGAGAGAGAAGTGCTTGGTCCCAGACAGTTTTATGAAAGGTGGGTGAAAGAAGCGAGAATGGCCCGTGTAAATGGGCCTTCTCTCTACATTGTTCTGTAGGTGAAGAAGTGAAGAGGAAAGGGGGAGCGCCTCCTCTCTGGGCTTCCCCCGCGAAAAGAGTTGCACACTTTTCGGGGGTATGTGCAATCCCCAACACGCCCCCTCCCTTTTGAGGACTTTTATTGTTATATTATTATTGTTATTCCTTTTTTTACTCGATTTATGTAAACTCCCCCACTGTGTAAATGTCCCCTTCTTCTGTGCCCTCGTGGCAAATAAATAGAAATTTATCTTGATAGAGTAAGACACGCTTCACATCGGCTCCGCTATTCCATCAGGATTTACCCTTACTATTGTAAGTACCGGATAAATTTTTCAGTGCAACACATTTGGAACACTAACCCCTGTTTTTTAGGGAAACATTTTTGCATTTACCCCCTTTTTAGGGGGTAAAATAAATATCTATTTTTGCCGAAAAATTTCTTTCTTGGCAGCATGGCGGAAAAGATGGCAGACATGTCTGCCATTAGCTCTGCCACGCCCCCCAAGTCTGAAGAACAAAAAATAATTACAACAAAATTAGACAATGAAACAAACAAAGAAAATGAAAAAACAAATGTTAAGGAAAATGAGCAAACAGAAAACAAACAAACAGAAAATAATACAAATAACAACAGGGCAACTTTCGCCCAGAAAACAAAACAATCCATTACATACACACCAATTGACCTAACTGCCGCCAGAGAAAAACTGGCCGAAGCAAAGAAACACATTGTTTTGGGGGAGAACGGAATGTTTTCCATTAACTCCCCCCCAGAATTCAAGAAAGCCAGAGCAGAAAACACAGTTCTCTACAGAACTATACTGAACCAGACAAGAAAGCCAGCACAGCCCAGCCAAATGGAAATAGAGTTAGTCCTAAAAGACTATATGAAGAATATTCTCTTCATACGAAAGGACCGACTCTATGGCATTTCGGTCCTAACAAGAGACAAGGAAACGGCGGAGAAGCTTTCCTTAAGCCCACTCTCATCGACAACATATAGCTTCTATCCCTCCTACATGGGTAGAAGAACACAGAGAGTAAAAGTAAAAACAATGCTGCCCACAATGGACTTCTGGTGGGCTATTGCTGGCTTCATTGATATGGGCGAAGACACAATGCTGTCAATGGGGAAGGCAACTGGAGATGCGTTCCTGGGAATGGGCCTCGACATACTAGTCCAAATGAGGCCCGAAAGAATAGCACAAATCCCGGATCACATCTGGCTGGATGACCTTACCCCAATAGACATAATTGTAGAGGGGAGAAGACCAGCATGCTATTTATGCATGGAAAGGGGACACGTTAAGGCTAACTGCCCGAAACGTATCCCCCAAAAAGGACTATTGCCCACACCCACCACAAACAGTACACCAGCACCACCCACCTCCAAAAATACACTAATACCACACACAGCAAACAAAATACAGACACCACCAACCACAAACACAACACAAACATCACCACCACCATCACCAACCACAAGCACGACACAAACATTACCACCACCACCACCACAAAACCCATTCCAAACAAATAATAAAAAAAACAGTAACAAATCTACCCCTCCCGCAAAAAAAAAACAACCACACAACACGTCCCTCCCACCTAGCGCTGAAGAGTTTCCCCCAACTTCTGAAGAAGAAGGAGGAGAAGCCTTCAGACAAGTTAAAAGAAAAAAAAGAAAACACACACCCAGCACACCACAAATAACCCACACACAAACACCAACTCCAATCAAAAACACCCCACCCTCAACAAACAAAAATAAATCTGCGCCTCCCCTCTCCGAAACATTGACAGCATCACAAAAAAAGACGTTGCAATACACATATATAAATAAAGAAAACAAAAAACTGGTTAAATTAATAAACAATAACCCTATGGTGCAGACCGAAGGGCCAAACTTTATCTCAACAGAGAACTTCACCCATTTAAAAATGATAAATGTCCCTCTGGACCTTTATCGTTCCTTAAAAGAACAATTTAGACGGGACGTGAGCCCCCCCTGTTTAAAACCGTTGAATCGCGTCCTCTTGAAAGATTTCCCCATAACCGCCCCTCTCCCTGACACAACTCCAAATACCCCAACCCCACCACACACGTGTACCCCCACACCACCACAAAACATCCCTCCACCCAACACACCTGATGCCATGGAAATTACGCAACCCGGAGAGGTAAGTGCTTTTCTTTCTTCACTTTCAACACCAAAATAGATCAATTGAGAGTTGGCTGTTTGAACGCGCGTGGCCTGGGCTCAGCTTGGAAGCAAGCAAAGCTTCTAAGTGACCTCAGGTCACAAAGTATAGATGTGATGGTTGTTTGCGAGAGTCGGATCAGCAGCGTGAGACAGCTGGCGCCCGCCTTCGATGACTTTGAGATGCACGCATCTCTCTGTCAACCCGGAGGCGGGGGGGGGGGGGGAGTTGCCGTACTGCTGGATAAACGTCTGACTCTCGACGTACAGATTGTTCACTCGGACCCGGGGGGTCGATTACTGGTGCTGGACGTCGGAGGCGGTGAAGGCGGGGCTTTCAGACTGGTCGGTCTTTATGCTCCCTTCGGGGCGGAAAGAGCCGACTTCTTCCAGCGTCTGGAGACTTTTCTAGGAACGTCGCGTTCCCTGCTTTTAGTGGGGGACTGGAATGGAATCCTAGATGCGCGTTGGGACTATGCAGGGGCATGTCCCGATAGAGGGGGGTGTAGCAGCCTCAAGGGGTTACTCGATCGATTCGACCTGGTCGATAGATTTCGACTAGATTGTCCAACTGCGCCAACCTGGACCTGGGCAAACCGCAGTGGACAATCTAGATCGTACCTAGATAGGTTTTTGGTTAGGAGTAAGGATAGGGACGTATTTAGTTGTCCAGAACTGATCATGGTTGGCTATTCAGATCACAAATTAGTGACCTGCGTGGTCAACCTTGATAGAACGCATAGACAGGGTCCCGGTTACTGGAAGATGAACTTGTCCTTACCGACAAAGAAAGATTACAGAAACCGGATTAGTAGCTTAGTTAAGATGCGGTTGACGGGAGCGATCGTCAACAGTAGGTGGTGGATATCTCTAAAGAGAGAGATTAGAGTAAGTTCGATAGGTTACAGTAAGGAACTAGCGGCGAATAGAAATAGGAGGGAAAGGGAGTTAACAGATAAACTAGAAGAGGCGATTAGGAGCAGAGACGTAGCCAGAGTGTTAGCGACGAGAACGGCATTGAGCCAATTCTTTGACGCGAAGCACGAAGGCTGCGTTGTCCGAAGTAAAATACGTGCTTTAGGAAACGAGGGGACCAAAGCTGTTAGCTGGGCCCGCGTGACAGAAGCCAAGAGTGGGATTAAATCCACCATTCGGTCTTTGCGAGACCAGGATGGACGGGTGATCCTTGAACCTGAGCGAATGTGCGAGACCTTTCAAAGGCACTTTGCTCGACTGTTCGGAGGTGGCGGGGGGCCGGACGGGGATGTGGACTTCGGTCCATACCTCGACGGTCTACCGCGTCTTTCGAGCGGCGAAGCGGAGTGCTGCGAAAGGCCAATCACAGCCACTGAAATCGGGGAAGCGCTCAGCCAATGCAGCAGACGCAAATCCCCGGGTCTCGATGGTCTACCATACGAACTTTATTTAGCTATGCCGGTCTTGTTCTCCGAACTCCTCGAGGCTGTCTATTGCAACTGGCAACAGAACGGGAGAATTCCCTGTTCTGTGACCAAGGGCGTGGTCACGCTAGTGAGGAAGGACGAGAGCAAGGGGGACGACTTAAGTAACTTTAGGCCCATAACTCTGCTGAATGCAGAGTTACAGATTTTGGCCAAGGTGTTGGCGAAGAGGTTGGCGCTTGTGGAGGGTGGTTTGGTGGGAGACGCGCAGACATGCGCTATCCCGTCCAGGTCCATTCACGACAACCTCCACCTCATGCGATACATCATAGAGAGGGTTGGCTACGAACCCGGCTTTGGTGGGGCCCTGATCAACTTGGATCAATCTAAGGCGTTCGATAGGGTCGACCATGGTTACCTGGATGCGGTGCTAGCGGCGGCGGGCTTCGGACCCGTTTTCAGGGGCTGGATTTCTGCCATGCACAGTGGCAACATCTACTCTAGGATTAAAGTAAACGGCTACCTCTCGGAGCCGTTTCAAATCACCCGATCCATCAGACAGGGGTGCCCCCTCTCCTCCCTTCTGTACGTATTGACTCTCGAGCCACTGCTGCGGAAGTTGGAGTTGCTGCGGGGCATACCCCTGGAACCGGGATTGCACAAAGCGGTCTCGGCCTATGCCGACGACGTAACAGTAATGGTGGCGGACGCCTCGGAAATCGGGGCAATCGCCACCCTACTGGAGGAATACGAAAGGCTGACGGGGGCTAAGCTGAACCAGGACAAGTCAGTCGGTTTGCAACTCGGAACGTGGAGGGGCAAACCGATGCCGTTAGACGGTGTCGTCGGGCGGTGGACGGAGGGCCCGGTGAAGCTGCTCGGGGTCTGGTTCGGACCGGACCTCCAGGTGGAGAAGAATTGGGGCGAGGTGACGAGCAGGGTGTTTGCGCTGACCCAGAAGTGGGCCAAGTGCAAACTATCACTGAAAGGTCGGGCGGAGGTGACGAACGCTTACATAGCGTCCGTCATCTACTACCGCCTGACCGTCGTGCCTTGCCCCAAGGAAAAGCTCACCATCATGGAACGCATGCTCTTCCAGTTCCTCTGGAAGAAGCGGCCTCCCATGGTGAGGAGATCCATCTGCTGCCAGCACCCTTCGAAAGGAGGGCTGGGTATGCCGTGGCTGTTGATGCGTAGGCACGCATTGAGGCTACGGCATCTACAGGTATTCCTCAACGGTCAGCCGGTGTGGGCCCCGTTTGTGAGGCGAGCCTTCCCACAGCTCGTCTCGCTCACCGAACTGCAATCCTGGGTGAAGCAAAGACCGAGAAAACTGGGCAACTGGCACACCGAGTGTGCCCAGGCGCTCACGGCTATTTGGCAAGCGGACCCGACTGTCAGTGGAGAATCCACCTCGACATTCTATAGAGGGTTGGTGGCTAGCAGGGGCGACGACACCCTTGGAGAGTCGCTAGGCATGGAGGAGGACGAACTGGCCAGCCTGTTCGGTAGAACTTTCGGCCCGGGACCCATGGACAACTTCCAGAGGTCCCTAGCCTGGCAGTGTTACCGGGGGGCTCTGCCCGTTCGAGAAAAGCTCTACAGACACGGGCGCCCGGGCAGGGATCCCGCGAAAAAGATCTGTCCCAGATGCGTGCGCGACGAGGAAACCGTTGCGCATGCACTGGTACACTGCCCGGGCGTTGCCGATCTGTGGGGCTACGTCGAACGACTGCTGTCGCGTGTGGCGCCGATTCGATTAACCGCCGAGTCTGTGGTGAACATCAAGCCGCCTCCTCCCTTCAGAAATGAAGCAGAGGCGGTCTTTCTGTGCGTAATAGCCATGATGAAAGAGGTTGTGTGGTGGACGCGCCTGAAAGGTCTGAGGTCGGGTGACTTTCTCTCCGGCCATCACCTGGTTTACTTCTTCCGATACCACTTCGGAAGAAGAATCAGGATGGAGAGAGAAGTGCTTGGTCCCAGACAGTTTTATGAAAGGTGGGTGAAAGAAGCGAGAATGGCCCGTGTAAATGGGCCTTCTCTCTACATTGTTCTGTAGGTGAAGAAGTGAAGAGGAAAGGGGGAGCGCCTCCTCTCTGGGCTTCCCCCGCGAAAAGAGTTGCACACTTTTCGGGGGTATGTGCAATCCCCAACACGCCCCCTCCCTTTTGAGGACTTTTATTGTTATATTATTATTGTTATTCCTTTTTTTACTCGATTTATGTAAACTCCCCCACTGTGTAAATGTCCCCTTCTTCTGTGCCCTCGTGGCAAATAAATAGAAATTTATCTTGATAGAGTAAGACACGCTTCACATCGGCTCCGCTATTCCATCAGGATTTACCCTTACTATTGTAAGTACCGGATAAATTTTTCAGTGCAACACATTTGGAACACTAACCCCTGTTTTTTAGGGAAACATTTTTGCATTTACCCCCTTTTTAGGGGGTAAAATAAATATCTATTTTTGCCGAAAAATTTCTTTCTTGGCAGCATGGCGGAAAAGATGGCAGACATGTCTGCCATTAGCTCTGCCACGCCCCCCAAGTCTGAAGAACAAAAAATAATTACAACAAAATTAGACAATGAAACAAACAAAGAAAATGAAAAAACAAATGTTAAGGAAAATGAGCAAACAGAAAACAAACAAACAGAAAATAATACAAATAACAACAGGGCAACTTTCGCCCAGAAAACAAAACAATCCATTACATACACACCAATTGACCTAACTGCCGCCAGAGAAAAACTGGCCGAAGCAAAGAAACACATTGTTTTGGGGGAGAACGGAATGTTTTCCATTAACTCCCCCCCAGAATTCAAGAAAGCCAGAGCAGAAAACACAGTTCTCTACAGAACTATACTGAACCAGACAAGAAAGCCAGCACAGCCCAGCCAAATGGAAATAGAGTTAGTCCTAAAAGACTATATGAAGAATATTCTCTTCATACGAAAGGACCGACTCTATGGCATTTCGGTCCTAACAAGAGACAAGGAAACGGCGGAGAAGCTTTCCTTAAGCCCACTCTCATCGACAACATATAGCTTCTATCCCTCCTACATGGGTAGAAGAACACAGAGAGTAAAAGTAAAAACAATGCTGCCCACAATGGACTTCTGGTGGGCTATTGCTGGCTTCATTGATATGGGCGAAGACACAATGCTGTCAATGGGGAAGGCAACTGGAGATGCGTTCCTGGGAATGGGCCTCGACATACTAGTCCAAATGAGGCCCGAAAGAATAGCACAAATCCCGGATCGCATCTGGCTGGATGACCTTACCCCAATAGACATAATTGTAGAGGGGAGAAGACCAGCATGCTATTTATGCATGGAAAGGGGACACGTTAAGGCTAACTGCCCGAAACGTATCCCCCAAAAAGGACTATTGCCCACACCCACCACAAACAGTACACCAACACCACCCACCTCCAAAAATACACTAATACCACACACAGCAAACAAAATACAGACACCACCAACCACAAACACAACACAAACATCACCACCACCAGCACCAAACACAAGCACGACACAAAAATCACCACCACCAACCACAACACAAACATCACCACCACCATCACCAACCACAAGCACGACACAAACATTACCACCACCACCACAAAACCCATTCCAAACAAATAATAAAAAAACAGTAACAAATCTACCCCTCTCGCAAAAAAAAACAACCACACAACACGTCCCTCCCACCTAGCGCTGAAGAGTTTCCCCCAACTTCTGAAGAAGAAGGAGGAGAAGCCTTCAGACAAGTTAAAAGAAAAAAAAGAAAACACACACCCAGCACACCACAAATAACCCACACACAAACACCAACTCCAATCAAAAACACCCCACCCTCAACAAACAAAAATAAATCTGCGCCTCCCCTCTCCGAAACATTGACAGCATCACAAAAAAAGACGTTGCAATACACATATATAAATAAAGAAAACAAAAAACTGGTTAAATTAATAAACAATAACCCTATGGTGCAGACCGAAGGGCCAAACTTTATCTCAACAGAGAACTTCACCCATTTAAAAATGATAAAGGTCCCTCTGGACCTTTATCGTTCCTTAAAAGAACAATTTAGACGGGACGGGAGCCCCCCCCTGTTTAAAACCGTTGAATCGCGTCCTCTTGAAAGATTTCCCCATAACCGCCCCTCTCCCTGACACAACTCCAAATACCCCAACCCCACCACACACGTGTACCCCCACACCACCACAAAACA
This sequence comes from Eledone cirrhosa, assembly GCA_964016885.1. NCBI lineage: Eukaryota > Metazoa > Mollusca > Cephalopoda > Octopoda > Eledonidae > Eledone > Eledone cirrhosa. Next base: position 309,896,407 of record OZ024742.1, read on the forward strand.
TCCCTCCACCCAACACACCTGATGCCATGGAAATTACACAACCCGGAGAGGTAAGTGCTTTTCTTTCTTCACTTTCAACACCAAAATAGATCAATTGAGAGTTGGCTGTTTGAACGCGCGTGGCCTGGGCTCAGCTTGGAAGCAAGCAAAGCTTCTAAGTGACCTCAGGTCACAAAGTATAGATGTGATGGTTGTTTGCGAGAGTCGGATCAGCAGCGTGAGACAGCTGGCGCCCGCCTTCGATGACTTTGAGATGCACGCATCTCTCTGTCAACCCGGAGGCGGGGGGGGGGGAGTTGCCGTACTGCTGGATAAACGTCTGAATCTCGACGTACAGATTGTTCACTCGGACCCGGGGGGTCGATTACTGGTGCTGGACGTCGGAGGCGGTGAAGGCGGGGCTTTCAGACTGGTCGGTCTTTATGCTCCCTTCGGGGCGGAAAGAGCCGACTTCTTCCAGCGTCTGGAGACTTTTCTAGGAACGTCGCGTTCCCTGCTTTTAGTGGGGGACTGGAATGGAATCCTAGATGCGCGTTGGGACTATGCAGGGGCATGTCCCGATAGATGGGGGTGTAGCAGCCTCAAGGGTTTACTCGATCGATTCGACCTGGTCGATAGATTTCGACTAGATTGTCCAACTGCGCCAACCTGGACCTGGGCAAACCGCAGTGGACAATCTAGATCGTACCTAGATAGGTTTTTGGTTAGGAGTAAGGATAGGGACGTATTTAGTTGTCCAGAACTGATCATGGTTGGCTATTCAGATCACAAATTAGTGACCTGCGTGGTCAACCTTGATAGAACGCATAGACAGGGTCCCGGTTACTGGAAGATGAACTTGTCCTTACCGACAAAGAAAGATTACAGAAACCGGATTAGTAGCTTAGTTAAGATGCGGTTGACGGGAGCGATCGTCAACAGTAGGTGGTGGATATCTCTAAAGAGAGAGATTAGAGTAAGTTCGATAGGTTACAGTAAGGAACTAGCGGCGAATAGAAATAGGAGGGAAAGGGAGTTAACAGATAAACTAGAAGAGGCGATTAGGAGCAGAGACGTAGCCAGAGTGTTAGCGACGAGAACGGCATTGAGCCAGTTCTTTGACGCGAAGCACGAAGGCTGCGTTGTCCGAAGTAAAATACGTGCTTTAGGAAACGAGGGGACCAAAGCTGTTAGCTGGGCCCGCGTGACAGAAGCCAAGAGTGGGATTAAATCCACCATTCGGTCTTTGCGAGACCAGGATGGACGGGTGATCCTTGAACCTGAGCGAATGTGCGAGACCTTTCAAAGGCACTTTGCTCGACTGTTCGGAGGTGGCGGGGGGCCGGACGGGGATGTGGACTTCGGTCCATACCTCGACGGTCTACCGCGTCTTTCGAGCGGCGAAGCGGAGTGCTGCGAAAGGCCAATCACAGCCACTGAAATCGGGGAAGCGCTCAGCCAATGCAGCAGACGCAAATCCCCGGGTCTCGATGGTCTACCATACGAACTTTATTTAGCTATGCCGGTCTTGTTCTCCGAACTCCTCGAGGCTGTCTATTGCAACTGGCAACAGAACGGGAGAATTCCCTGTTCTGTGACCAAGGGCGTGGTCACGCTAGTGAGGAAGGACGAGAGCAAGGGGGACGACTTAAGTAACTTTAGGCCCATAACTCTGCTGAATGCAGAGTTACAGATTTTGGCCAAGGTGTTGGCGAAGAGGTTGGCGCTTGTGGTGAGTGGTTTGGTGGGAGACGCGCAGACATGCGCTATCCCGTCCAGGTCCATTCACGACAACCTCCACCTCATGCGATACATCATAGAGAGGGTTGGCTACGAACCCGGCTTTGGTGGGGCCCTGATCAACTTGGATCAATCTAAGGCGTTCGATAGGGTCGACCATGGTTACCTGGATGCGGTGCTAGCGGCGGCGGGCTTCGGACCCGTTTTCAGGGGCTGGATTTCTGCCATGCACAGTGGCAACATCTACTCTAGGATTAAAGTAAACGGCTACCTCTCGGAGCCGTTTCAAATCACCCGATCCATCAGACAGGGGTGCCCCCTCTCCTCCCTTCTGTACGTATTGACTCTCGAGCCACTGCTGCGGAAGTTGGAGTTGCTGCGGGGCATACCCCTGGAACCGGGATTGCACAAAGCGGTCTCGGCCTATGCCGACGACGTAACAGTAATGGTGGCGGACGCCTCGGAAATCGGGGCGATCGCCACCCTACTGGAGGAATACGAAAGGCTGACGGGGGCTAAGCTGAACCAGGACAAGTCAGTCGGTTTGCAACTCGGAACGTGGAGGGGCAAACCGATGCCGTTAGACGGTGTCGTCGGGCGGTGGACGGAGGGCCCGGTGAAGCTGCTCGGGGTCTGGTTCGGACCGGACCTCCAGGTGGAGAAGAATTGGGGCGAGGTGACGAGCAGGGTGTTTGCGCTGACCCAGAAGTGGGCCAAGTGCAAACTATCACTGAAAGGTCGGGCGGAGGTGACGAACGCTTACATAGCGTCCGTCATCTACTACCGCCTGACCGTCGTGCCTTGCCCCAAGGAAAAGCTCACCATCATGGAACGCATGCTCTTCCAGTTCCTCTGGAAGAAGCGGCCTCCCATGGTGAGGAGATCCATCTGCTGCCAGCACCCTTCGAAAGGAGGGCTGGGTATGCCGTGGCTGTTGATGCGTAGGCACGCATTGAGGCTACGGCATCTACAGGTATTCCTCAACGGTCAGCCGGTGTGGGCCCCGTTTGTGAGGCGAGCCTTCCCACAGCTCGTCTCGCTCACCGAACTGCAATCCTGGGTGAAGCAAAGACCGAGAAAACTGGGCAACTGGCACACCGAGTGTGCCCAGGCGCTCACGGCTATCTGGCAAGCGGACCCGACTGTCAGTGGAGAATCCACCTCGACATTCTATAGAGGGTTGGTGGCTAGCAGGGGCGACGACACCCTTGGAGAGTCGCTAGGCATGGAGGAGGACGAACTGGCCAGCCTATTCGGTAGAACTTTCGGCCCGGGACCCATGGACAACTTCCAGAGGTCCCTAGCCTGGCAGTGTTACCGGGGGGCTCTGCCCGTTCGAGAAAAGCTCTACAGACACGGGCGCCCGGGCAGGGATCCCGCGAAAAAGATCTGTCCCAGATGCGTGCGCGACGAGGAAACCGTTGCGCATGCACTGGTACACTGCCCGGGCGTTGCCGATCTGTGGGGCTACGTCGAACGACTGCTGTCGCGTGTGGCGCCGATTCGATTAACCGCCGAGTCTGTGGTGAACATCAAGCCGCCTCCTCCCTTCAGAAATGAAGCAGAGGCGGTCTTTCTGTGCGTAATAGCCATGATGAAAGAGGTTGTGTGGTGGACGCGCCTGAAAGGTCTGAGGTCGGGTGACTTTCTCTCCGGCCATCACCTGGTTTACTTCTTCCGATACCACTTCGGAAGAAGAATCAGGATGGAGAGAGAAGTGCTTGGTCCCAGACAGTTTTATGAAAGGTGGGTGAAAGAAGCGAGAATGGCCCGTGTAAATGGGCCTTCTCTCTACATTGTTCTGTAGGTGAAGAAGTGAAGAGGAAAGGGGGAGCGCCTCCTCTCTGGGCTTCCCCCGCGAAAAGAGTTGCACACTTTTCGGGGGTATGTGCAATCCCCAACACGCCCCCTCCCTTTTGAGGACTTTTTATTGTTATATTATTATTGTTATTCCTTTTTTCTTTACTCGATTTATGTAAACTCCCCCACTGTGTAAATGTCCCCTTCTTTTGTGCCCTCGTGGCAAATAAATAGAAATTTATCTATCTATCTATCTAAACCTATAGGCTGAGGAAGATAAACAGAGGGAAGACAGGAACACCTACAAAACGTATTCCTGGTGTTGAGGGTTGTTCTATCCACGGGGTTAAAAAAACCCTGCAGTAACCTTCCCCCCTATTGGGGATTTCAATTGTTATTTTATTATATACTAGCAGTGGTACCCGGCGTTGCACGGGATAAGGTATTTTGGAACGCGGGCCGCCAACAAACCTAATTGTGGAAAACTGCATGCCTCGACAATATGTAAAGAAAATAAACCGAATACTGGCTGGATAATCTGTAAGATTTTCCCCGATGAAGCAGGAAAAATGCAGGTTTTCACCTAATGCGGGCCTTAGGACACCAAGAAAATGAATTTTTTTTATGTTCATAATACGCGTTGAAATTTCGGGAAAATCGGCTAGACGTAACGCCTAAAAAAAGCCCTAAAAAGCTGAAAAAATGAAGTTTTTCACCTAATGCGAGCCCTAGGCCATAAAAAAGTTGGATTTTCTTTGCTCACGGTATGAAGAAGAGGCTGACTAATACATAGTTACAATTTCAAGGAAATAGGTCTGACGTAACGCCTCAAAATACCCCTAAAAATCTGAACAAAAACGTAGTTTTTCACCTAATGCGGGCCCTAGGGGATCAAAAGTTGAATTTTTATGTGCATAACAGTCCCTGAAACATAATGCGGGCCGCCAACAAACCTTATCGTGTGAAAACTGCATGCCTGGAGAATATGGAAAGAAAATAAACCGAATACTCTGATGCAATTAGTATTAGGTATGCTTCTCCTTCCACGTGAAGAAAATCGGCTTGGTGCTTTTGTACTTTAATAAAGTATCATGAGTCAGCAGGACAGATGTCACCACTTATGTCGGAGGGAAGTCTGCAATGCTTGAGCAAGGCATAACGTGCAATCGGACAGCATGTGGAGCCTTCTCGAAGGAGTCTACCGTACCTTAGTAAGTAAACGCAACTGGACAAATGTTTACCAAACTGTGGGTATAATTTAACAAATTTAAATTAAAATGGGCCCCGAGGCGTGTGCACGTTCACTGGCAGCTCTAAACGGAAGGGTCACCATCAGCTATTTCAAGGGCCCTTAAAAGGGCCGTGTAAGCCATTCACTGACACCCCAGTAAGGAGGGGTAACCATCAACAATTTCAAGTGGTGGCCCTAAAAAGGGCCATGTGAGCGTTCACTTGTAGGCCTTAATAGTGACTTTGCGTTCTCTGACATTTGAAGGAGGGTGTTACGGTTGCTTCCACTAGTAGCCTTTAGAATGAATCAGAATGCGTTCGCGGTCCGTTTAACAACCATACATTGACGCGCCGAGTGCGAAGCGGAAGGTCCATCTCTGAAGGTTGTCACCTGAAACCGAGGGAAAATGTATTTCAGGTAATAGGCCGTATGAATGGTAACCAGATTGCCTAAAGAAATGTTGATAACGAACCTACCTCGTCCTTGTGCAAACGCAAGAAGACTCTCCCAGCTTCCAACTCTAGAGCACCCAACGAACAACGATCCGCTTAACGATCTTTCATTGCCGCACCAATTGTCAAGGGGAAGGTTCTTAGCTGAAGGGTTCACCTTAAAACGTAGAAAAAAACGCATTTAAGTTAGTAGCCCGTACGAATTGCGACCAGATTGGTTTAAGAAAGGGCAATAATGAACATACCTTGTCACTGTTGCATATATAACACCTCGTTGTAAACAATGTTTCTTGTTTTCCCTCGTCGTGCAAATGCAAAAAGCCTCTCCCTGCTGCCAACTCTAGTGAACCCAACAATTGTTCGTGGCAGAAACAGGGCTCCTTCAGTAGAAGTCCGGCCACAGAAAGAGTCTGACCCTGGGACTTGTTAATGGACATGGCAAAACTGACCCGAAGCGGGAATTGCAGTCTTCTGAAGGTAAACGGAATTTCGGCTCCCGAGGGAGTAAGAGGAATTCTCGGAATGAAGACATCGCCGCCTTTTCCGCACCCAGAGAGGATTGTTGCCTCGATAACATGGTCTGCCATTTCCTTTACAGCCAGGTGTGTTCCGTTGCACAGCCTCGGTGGCTCCAAATTCCGCAGCAACACAACAGGAGTCCCTACTTTAAGGCGTAGCATGTGGGGCAGTAATCCCGGAGACTATAAGGAGTTTAGGAATTGTGGTGGAAAGTTCACCACTTCATTTGGATCGGGCATCGTGTCAACAGACTTGTAGTGGCGAAGAGCACCAGGAAGGGAATCCAGTAGCAGGTCGTTGGAATTGTTGACAGTGGCGTTTTATGGAGCAAGCACTGCTCTTTCGCACAACCATGCGTGGTCCTGGAAATGGTGTTGCAAATCTGGAAACACTTTGTCTTTGACCTCTGCCGCAGAATTAACAGAAGTCGCAAATGGCCACACTTCCAGTTCACCTTCAGCGTCAAGAGGCATGTTGCCGTCGTCAAGCTTCAGAATGTCCCCTGCAAAGTCAGCGGACGTTTGGTCACCATGCAATTGAGCCCTCATGTTGGTTGTAAGTGTCAGTTTCCTGACATGGCGCCATAGGGGAGATGGCTTCAGACATGCTTGGACCACGTCAGCTCGTGTACCTTTGGGAATTACGGGGAGGGTCTGCCTGAAGTAGCCCGAAAGCAGAAGCGTAACACCTCCCATCGGATCCTGGCAGCCTCTGATATCCTGGAGGGTTGTGTTCAATGCGTCAAGAGCTCCTTTGTGAGCCATGGTGCACTCATCCCAGACAATGAGTTGACACCGTTTCAGGACCTGGCCCTGGTCGGAATTCCTGCTGATGCTGCAAGTGGGTGTTTCTGACTTCGTTAAATTGAGGAGCTATTTAAAAGTGGAGTGTGCAGTCCTGCTATTGGGCAGCAAAGTTGCAGCAATCCCCGAAGAGGCCACAGCAACCGCAATGTCATTGTGCATCCTGACTTTTGCAAGGAGAAGCCTTGTTAAAAATGTTTTGCCCATCCCCCCAGGAGCATTCAGAAAGAACATACCTCTTTTTCTATGGCGCATATGGTCAGCGACAATGGTGTAAACACGACGTTGATCCGGAAGAAGTTGTGGTTCAGTTTCATGGATGCACCTGGCAAGGTCATCGACGTCGTAGGATGTTTCCCGAAGAAGAGCTGTAGCAAGTACGTTTGACCCGGTACGGAGCGCTTGGGGCAGACCATATGACGGCAAATAATTTCTACCGAGTGATGCAACTCTCTCCTCAATGTCAATCAAAGCACAATTGAAGACCTCATCGCTGGTTCGTTCCATTTGAGAGTATTGCAGTTGCGCCCGGCGTTTGTAGTCCTCGGATATGTCTTCTTTGAACTGCAGCCACAAAGACATAGGATTGCTTAGTTCGCAAGTTTGTAGCATTACTGAAAATAGAGCTCGTAAACGCATAGGCGATTGAGATGCAACGGCTTCGAACAAAGTCGCTTCCCACTGCGCACCGTCTTCCAGCAGGCCACGATTGAAGCAAGCTTCCCTGTAAGTGCTGCACACGCAGCCGTCAAAAGTTCGGAGGTAGTGAAAAGATTGGGGTCCTCTTAACTCATGCAGCAAAAGGCGAAGGTAGAAGCACTCGTGCTGGTTCGGGTGCACAGTGTAAACCCTCCCAAGACAACTGTTAAACTTTATGCCGGGATGTCCAGATTTACCTGCCTTTCTGCGCACCCATTGTTGCTTATTACATGTGTAGTAGGACGGCACCTGGGGGTAAAGCAGAGTCTGTGCAAAAGAGTCGGTCCGACACAGTTTAAAAAATCCAGTGAGGGTTGTTTCTCGTGGGTCCTCCACCATTTGGGCAGCATTAGCGTCGGTGAAGTAGACCCTTTGACCCTTCTGAAGCTGAACCGTGAGCTGTACAATAGCAGGGTGCCTTTGGTGTATTGGGAGGCCAAGATTCCGCCAGAAAGCCTCGTTGCTACTGATGTAACGGCCAGCTTGGTATTGCGAGACCTCATAACGGCTGTGTCCTGCTGTAGACCGAACATAGCAGCGTCTGAACCCTTATTCACGTAGTTGCAGATGTACTTGATGGACTTGACGGAGCTACAGAATTCCACGTTGATGTGGGCACCAAAGGTCTTCAAAAGAAGTGGGCAGTAGGGCACTATCCATCGGTTGTCAACCTCGTGCTGTCCAACTGACGCTGTGAAACCACCGTCTCTGGGTTGCTGTCGTCTGTACAATGGGTATCCGTCCACGCCTGTCTGGGTTTCTTTAAGGAACTTTCGGGGAAACCTTTTGCTGCAGACATTGCTGTTCATGCAAGGTGAGCTCAAATTGAAACCACGCCCACATGAACCATGGACGATGTTTGCCTTCACTATTTCGTAGAGGTCTTTGTCCACAGACGGATCGGGAAGCTCAGCGGAGATGACCTTGTCAATGTCGTTTGGAGATATTCTTGCGGACAGCCAGATGAGGATATGGGCATGCGGTAGGCGCCTCTTCTGCCACTCGACGGTGTACATGTCGCATATAACTGGTCCGAAGACTTGTCCTCTCTTGATGAGCTTCATCAGGTTGATAAGCTTCAGCCGAAAGACTCTGGCCAGGATGTCAAGCCTGTCTTTGGTCTGTTGCCCTTGGAACAGTTCTGCAGCAATCTCCTTCCACTTAGGATTGCAAGTGAAAGTGATGAACAGGTAGGGCTTGCCGTAATGCCGAGCGTAAGTCATGGCATCTTGCGTCCTCTCGTGCATGTAGCGCAGACTTCCGGTGAAAGTGGATGGAAGGATGCAGAGTTTTCCTACGCTGGCTGGCGCTGCATCATTGGTGAGGGCATCTCAGAGGTGGATGTAGCTCTCAGACCGCAATTGCCTCTGGTGTGACCGGATGAAGCACAACCTTTCTGATTGCATTTTCGCACACATGTCGACGGCGAATTTCTGAAAGAGGTCTCTTGATTGGTGCAGGTGGTTGAATAAGTTGCGGCGTAACATTAAGCGGTAAGAGTAGAAACTCATGCAGGAAACAGTTTTATTGGTTGAACGCCCAGGATGTTCGGGATTATCCTGAGGAATACCAAATTTATGACATTGAAATTTGATGCAGGAGCTGCTTCCAATGCATACTTGAAGCTGATGACATAGAAGTTGTATGTGTGCAAAATGTCTTGTAGGTTTTTGATAATGTCAAGGTTGGTGCCAGGTGAAATGGAGTTCCGCATGGCAGCCTATTCGTTCATATTCCCGACGAAGTAAATTTGGAGGAACTGGGGACCTTCGTTGGCAGTAGGTTGGAGCGGTCCGATTCTATGATATACCTGCCCTCGCACTTTAAATGTGGGCATAAATCCACCGTCTCTGACAACATTTGCCCCGAAAGATGTCATCTTGAAGGCGCAATTGTACTTCCGGATATTACTGAGAAAGTGCTTTGAATCGGCAGTTGAGCCTGAAAGGAGGATCTTCAGCAGCTGTGGTGGGTCCTCCAGTGGGTGCAATTTGACCTTCCCGTTAGAGCAGCACATACCAGGGGGTTCCCCCGACCACTTTTTGGCATTGCAAAATGAGCACGTTTTTGACATACTTCCAAGTGTCTTATGTGGGTGGCTGCCGTAATGAAAGTTGGGGCTGTACTCGAAAGCTTTGAAGGCCCATTGTGAGCTGCACGGCTTTGAAACACCTTGCCTAAGGGCTCTTCGTTGGACATTACTCTCTAGACGGTTATCGCGGTCTTGCGCCGTTTTGGAAACTCGAGCAGCAGCAGTGTTCGCAGCATCCGTTGCTCGACGTCTAATGCGCTGTTCTTCGTTCTCCGCAGCCCGTGAAGCAGAAGTTGACGCGGCATCAGATGTTCGGTAACGTTTACGCTATTGGTCTGGCTCCGCAGTTCTTGCACCAGACGTTGAGGCGGCGTTAGCGGTATGGCGGTTTCGACGCTGGTCTTCATTCTCTGCAGCTCTTGCAGCAGATGTTGATGCCGCGTTAGCGGCATGGCGGCTTCGACGCTGGTGTTCAGTCTCTGCAGCTCTTGTAGCAGCAGTCAAAACGGCAATAGTTGTTCGGCGAGCGGTTCGTTGGCACCACTTACGGCACCACGTTCAGCAGCTTGTGACCGTCGGATAGCAGAATCCTCTGATGATTCCTTTGCCCGCCTTGCTCTTGTCATTGCAGCTTTCACAGTTTTTCGTCCGATGGAGTATCTCTTCATTCGAGGCATGACCTAAAATTAGGAGGAAGGGCAGTGAGACTCACTCCTAGAGCAAAGGCTAATTTGTAAGTGAATTGCATTAGATGTTTATGGATTTGTCTACTGGTATGTAGCATAAAGGCAAGGCAACTTGCTTAACTACCCTCAGGGTATTGGGATGACAGTAAGCTTAACATTGCGACAACCGAGGCCAAAAAAGAAGTAAAGGTCAATGATACGATTGTGGGCAGCACTGTAAAAAAGTGTAGGCATTAGAGCCTACGTGCATTAGGTGAAAACTGGAGAGAGAAACTGTGTGTGCGTGTGCGCTTACCAAATGTCTGTTGAATGAGTGGTAGATTTGGCCTTCAGCAGGGGTAGCAGAGCAACAGGTGTCAGAGGGTTGGTGGTTTTTCTGCTAGTCATTTATAATTCTTACAAAGTATAAAATTTACACACCAAAAAATATATACAATACTCTATTTCTTAAGTAATTCGCATAAAATTGCAACACTGTGAAAATTGAAGCTATTATAACGATGTTTTTTTTACCGGCTTTAATTTTTAGTGTTGTGTGAAATATATAACCTGCAAACCTGATTTTTGAATCGCAGGATCGACTTTATTTCACTCGCTCCACTAAAAGTTGGATTTTCTTTGCTCACGGTATGAAGAAGAGACTGACTAATACATAGTTACCGGCTTTCATTTTTAGTGTTGTGTGAAATATATAACCGCCTTAGCTAAGCTTAGTATTGCCACAACCGCGGCTGGCAAAGAAGTAAGGGTCTGGTGGTATGTAAGTAAGCAACATTGTGGCTTAAAACGTGAGGAAGAAGTTGTGTGCACTTACCAACTGTTTGGGGAATGAGTGTGAGATTTGTCTTGAGCAAGGGTGGCGGAATAACCGGAGGCAGCAGACAGAAAGACATACAGGCAGATATTATAAGGGCGCGTTATGGACGCATATGGAATTGTGGGAAGTGACGTAATGCAGATAGCCAGACATACAGACAGATATTATAAGGGCGCGACGTTATATGTATGTATCTATCTAAAAAGAGAAAGACTAAGAATTATAGAGAGAGATCGCTAAATCGCCTAATGCGGTCCCTAGAGCATTGAAAATTTGAGATTTATTTTGCTCAGAACACTCCCTGAAACATAAGTATTACATGTGTAAAGTTTGAAAACAGTGGGTTGGGTGCTTCTCGAGTTTTAGGGATTCAAACTCACACACACAGACAGACATCCTCAGTTTTATATATATAGACTAGCAGAAAACGACCCGGTGGGCGGTTTTCTGCTAGCAAATCTAGTGTATATACTGATATTGTTGAGATTTGGATGAGAAATGTTTTCGGCACCACATGTCCACCGTCTCTCAGTGTGTCTTTTATGCATGTATAAATATATATGTTATCTATACGGTGAAATCTTTGAAATAAATATATGTTAAAACGAAAAAGGAGAAAAAGAGATTAGTGACGGAAATATAAACGTTATGATACATAAACGTTATGATATAACGATGGAAATATATAAACGTTTACGATAAAACGATGGAAATAGAAACGTTTATATATAATGATAAGCCGAAACACTCGTAAGGCGAAACACTCGTAAGTCGAAACACTCGTAAAGCGAAACGTATAAATAAAGATTAATGTAATGAATTTGAAAAGCATAGAGATTTGAAACCGCGTCTATTTGTTTCCTTGGCATTTTTTACAGACGGACAGACAGACAAACAAACAAAGGAATTCCCATTATCTATTATAAGTAGACTTGGCATGGTGTCAAGTCAGAACCGCCTCGAACTGGTTACTTCTGGCTTGTGCAAGGTGTCTCTATAGCAACCAGCGATTCCCTCGGCCTCAGTGACCAAAGTCAGTGGAGAGGGGAAGGTAATGTTTCTATAGCGACAGTGTTTCTCTTGGTAGTACCAAAGTGGAGAAAGGAAGGGGAAGGTAATATTTCTGTAGCACCTACATTTGAGTTTTAGGGAAGGACATACAGACAGACAGACAGACAAACAGAGAAATGCCCATATATTTCCGCGTGTGTGTATATATATATATATTACACACACAGAAATGTATATATATTTCTGTGTGTGTATATGTGTATATATATATATATATTACACACACAGAAATGTATATATATTTCTGTGTGTGTATATATATATATATATATATTACACACACAGAAATGTATATATACTTCTGTGTGTATATATATATATATTACACACACAGAAATTTATATATATTTCTGTGTGTATATATATATATATTACACACACAGAAATTTATATATATTTCTGTGTGTATATATATATATATATATTACACACACAGAAATGTATATATATTTCTGTGTGTATATATATATATATTACACACACAGAAATTTATATATATTTCTGTGTGTATATATATATATATATTACACACACAGAAATGTATATATATTTCTGTGTGTATATATATATATTTCTGTGTGTGTATATATATATATATATTACACACACAGAAATGTATATATATTTCTGGGTGTATATATATATATTACACACACAGAAATGTATATATATTTCTGTGTGTGTATATATATATATATTACACACACAGAAATGTATATATATTTCTTAGAACAAAATTATTAATGTTTTGCTGTTCATAACAATTGGAATTGAAAAATTACGTTTGAAATTATTAGTTATTTTACTAATGCTTAGATATGTAAAAATGAAGCAATGTTTCTAATAATTGTTTCTACTTTTGGCACAAGGCCAGCAATAATTATAAGCATCTTTATTTATGTTATTCTTATACTGAATCTCCATCGTAACTACAAACTACGAATGTTGAGCGCTTTCTCCTGCTTGCTCCTGTTTTTACCAAAACAATCTCTTCGGAATATACGTATATATATACATATTTATCGTATATATATACATATTTACATCCTGAGTGAGATCGGGGGTAACCGCAGTAAATAAGATTCTCAATACATTAGTAGAATGAAAACAACCAAATTTTACGTCTGTGGTTAGATGGAGAACCTGCTTGTTTTCGATTTCTCTTTGAAGTACCTCACGTTTTTGGGTGAAACTAATCCTAGATAATAACTTATAGAAAAAATAGTTTCTGCTTGTAGGACAATCCGTGATGACGCAGTCAACACACACTAAACTCTTGCGACAAGATAACGGTTAAAAGACATTTTTACTTTATCATTATTTTGAAGTCATGATGTTAAATATTCATGACATCGAACCGAAGCAGACATCGGTGAGATCAATGCTTGATATGCTCCATCCAATATTTGAAAATACTATATCTAAGTCATGGTCCTCTAGATAACAACATTCCTTAATTAAATATGTTTTTGCATTAGACTGACCCTACATAACTGGAGGTGGAAATATTTTACATTCTGTTTTGTTAGCTGTCAGAAAGAATGTGAGTGTCAATGCTAAGAAAAATCTCGCAGGACAAGAAAAGCGATTAGATTATACCAATGATAATAACTAATTAAGCATGAGTAGGGGTGAAATCTTGTTGAGGACCATATCAGGTGTGCCTACAGGTGTGCCTACAGGTGGTATCAAGGTTAACAATGATATAAACATCTCGTATCAAGATCAAACAGCAGTTGTACTGTCAGAATGCAATGGACAGTTAGAATGGCCTTCAGATATCAAAGCTCGGAATGATATAAACAGTTTGGATCAAGATCAAATGGCAGCTATACTGTTAGAATGTAACGGATAGTAAGAATGGTCTTCGGATGTCAAGGTCAGCAATGATAAAGACATTTTGTGTCAAGATAAAATAACTGAAATGTCAGATTACAGTGGATAGTAAGATGGCATGTAACATTCTACATTCTTGTACTGCAACAAGGTGATTGGGGGTACTTATTACACTTATGCTCAGCCATGTCCTAGAAAGTTTTGGAACGATGTTTTGCCATTTGAAACTGTAGCAATGACCTCAAGAAGTTGAACTATCATCAACTTTTCGATTGGCTGCGTTATATTTAGGTAATCAGCATTCCACAATGCATCCCATCACCCGAATTAGTTCGGGGAGTGACATTTCATTACAAAAAATGCAACGTAATACATTAGACAACGCTGGAGTCCCTCCTTTTACAACACTGGCAACATTTGAGGTCAGCAATACAAGCTAAGTACGTCTAAGCGATAGAATGTTACTACTAAAGTTTTGAATCTATAATAACACCATCAAATCTTTCTTATTTAATGTCTCAGAAAGCCGGGGAATTATTATAGAAGGCATGAATAAGATCGATGCTTTCTACAAAGAGTGCTTCAGTAAAATGTCCTGCACCTATCCACCCCACCTACCAAATCATCAATGAGTAGCTGTACCGCAAATCTGGTAGCAATAGTATGGTTCTTGAAATAAAACGTCGGCGGCTCAGGTGATAAACTACGCAATCAGAATGGATCAGGAAAGATTACCACAAGTAGTATCAAGCTAGATACTAGCTGTAAAATGAAATCCAAGACGGTCAAACAACATGTAGTGCATAACTGTTGAGGATGAGCCGAGAAATATGCGGCATAGGGTAAGGCATAAAATTGCTAAAGAGCAACAAACATGACGTCGATACTTCGAAGTTTTTCTCAAACGAGAAGACGAGATTTAATAATTGTTTTTAACCTAGGCAAAAAGCCAAAAATTTTGTGGGAAGGTAACAACGATTAAAACGACTACAGTACTTTACTTGTACATTATTTTATCGACTCCAGAAACATGAAAGGCAAAGTTAACCTCAGCGGGATTTGAACTCAGAACATAAAGAATGAGAATAAACACTGCAAAGTATCTATCCGACGCTCTTATAATTTTGTCGACCCTCCATCATTTTCCACATATAATACGTGTGCGTGCGTGTGTATGTGTGTGTGTGTGTGTGTATGTGTGTGTGTGTCTGTATGTGTGTATGTGTGTGTGTGTGTGTGTAAGAGAGTGTGTGTGTGTGTGTGTATAAGAGTATGCGTGTGTGTGTAAGAGAGAGAGTGTGTGTGTGTGTGTGTAAGAGTGTGCGTGTGTATATGTAAGAGTGTGTGTGTGTATAGTGAGTTTATTTTTCTGGTGTTGTCACGATACTAGCAACATTCAGACTCACTCCATACCACATTCTATATCAAATTCATTCAAATTAATCTATTATTTCGTGTCTTACTATATCATACTAACATGTCCGACGCTCTAACGATTCTGCCAATCCACCCCACCGAAGAAAAGACAATAACCATATCTACGTTTGGCACAAGGTCAGCAATTTGTAGGGAAGGGGAAAGTGGATTAAATCGACTAAGAGCGTTACTGGTACTGCATTTTATCAACCCCTTAAAGATGAAAAGCAAAGCTTACCTCAACGGGATTTGAACTCCGAACGCAAAGAGCCGCAACTATATACTGCAAAACACCTTGGCTGACGCTCTACCGATTATAGCCAATTCAAGAAGAAACAATTATGGTTTCTGATTTAGGAACAAGGCTAGCAATTTTGGAGGAGAGGAAAGTCAGTTAAATCGACCTAAAGCGTTTCTGGTACTTTATTTTATCGACCCTTTAAAGATGAAAGGCTAAACTAACCTCGGCGGTATTTGAACTCAGAACGTAAAGGGGCGCAACTATATACCGCAAAAAACCTTGTCTGACGCTCTACCGATACTGCCAATTCACTGCTCTAAAGAAGAAACAATAATTGTTTCTACTTTTGGCACGAGGCCAGCAATTATCCCAGTGTATTACTGGTACTTTATTTTATCGACCCCCTAAGGATGAAAGGCAAAGTTAACCTCGGCGGGATTTGAACTCGGACCATAAAGGGCCGTAACTCTTTGCTGCAAAGTATGGCGTCCGACCCTCTACCGATACTGCCAATCCACCGCCCTAGAAGAAACAATAATAACATATACTAACGTTTGACTTATAGAACTTGATGTAACTAAACCACTTGGGAATGAAATATTTTACCCCTGGTGACCAAACCTGCTCAGTGAATCTCTTAGTTATTGCATCAACTGGCTATACTCCATAATCAGCTGATACATGTCGAATTTAGGAGAACATTCAACAATCTACATCATCTTATTCATATCTTTCGTCATCACTTTTCTTTGCTACTTTCGTTTTTTATTGTTTTACTTCTTTTAATTTTCTCATTCTATTTTCTTTTCTTTTTTCTTTCACTATATTAATTTTTCTTTCCTTCCTTTTTGATTTATTATTTTAAATTTCCCCTCCGTTCTCTGTTTTCTTCAGATGTCCCTTCTTTCTTTCTTTCTTTCTTTCTTTCTTTCTTTCTTTCTTTCTCAATATTCACTACGAAACACCCAAGGGATTCAATGTTTAACGTCGAGCATCGGCAAAAACTACTTGAAATACAAAACAACAAAGCTAAGCAAATCATAAAAACAACTAAACAACAACAAAAACAACAAAAACTAAAATAAACAAAACAAAAACGAAAAACAACAACAGCAAAAAACAAAACAAAGCAAAGGAAAAAAAACGATGACAAAAGCTAAAATCAAAGCAACAATCTGCCTCCATTATCTACCCCCCCCCCCCAGCACACACAGACACCGCAAGGAAATATATAGGGCGTTCTTCACAAAGACCCCACCTCAATTTTCAAATGCTACCAGATTCTTGAACAACTAATGGCTCAGATATATTTTAGGTTGACGCAACCTTACAGTATAGATTTATCTAAGGAACACAATTTTATTACATTCATTCGTTCATGAAATATGGAGTACAATGTGTGTATACACATACACACAAATACATCCCCCTCTCTCTCTCTCTCTCTCCACACACACACACACACACACATATATATATATACCAAAACTCCGGGTGACACTTTACAGAGAAAATCCTAAGGAATACAAACGTTGAGTGCTTTATAAATATATATATGCAGAGGTTATATTTAATTTGTTGGGATTCAACAAGCTTAAACATTTTTATAACTGATATAAAGCACTCATCAAATAAGTGGAGTAAATATACAATATATAATATATTAACAAATGGAAACTATATTTATAATACCATATTTATTTTATTATACATATTTCAAGGGCCACCAAGGCAAATTATGGTGCGCTTTCATCAGATAAAATACAGATTTGTTTTATAAATAAATATTGACATACCCTGAAAAAAAGACAACAAATCTGTATTGTATTTTATCTGATGAAAGCGCACCATAATCTGCCTTGGTGGCCCTTGAAATATGTATAATGAAATAAATCTGGTTTTATAAATGTAGTTTTCATTTGTTAATATATTGTATATATATATATATATATGTATATGTATGTATATATATATATATATATGTATGCATATATATATATATATTTATATTAATACATATATATATATATATTAATACATATATATATATATATATGTATATATATATATATATATATATATATATATATATATATTAATATATATATATATATATATATATATATATATATATATATATATATATATTAATATATATATATATATATATATATATATTAATATATATATATATATATATATATATATATATATTAATATATATATATTTATATATATATATATATATATATATATATATATATATATATATATATATTAATATATATATATATATATATATATATATATATATATATTAATATATATATATATATATATATATATATATTAATATATATATATATATATATATATATATATATATTAATATATATA
>OZ024742.1:309921625-309941625 GCA_964016885.1 Eledone cirrhosa
GACGCAGAAACAGGCGGGTAGCGATCTCTAGACCTACCAGTTCAGAGAAACAATTGTCAGCAATGTGATTAAAGCCCTTATTGTATAGCAAACCGTGTAACTCTTCTTTCTTGATTTACCATTACTCCAAGTGTAAACAACATAGAAATCACCGCGTACTTGGAACATCACTATGGAAACGCCTTGTTGAGTCAAACTTGGCCAAGCGTTGATACCATCCACTCCTCGGAGTACCCTAACTGGACTACACCTAAGTGGACTACCTATAACAATAATCTGTTATCCCGTATATATATATATATATATATATATATATATATATATATATATATTTGAAAGAATAGAGGTGTAACACACGAGTTGTGATATATTAGTAAAAGGAAAAGAAAATGCTGACAAATTTTTCCCAGTGAAAAATAGTTTAATTAGGAATAAGTATAAATTAGTAATAAGTATTGGTTAGTATTCAGCTCTGCCGTCGGGGTTAAACATTTTCATATATATATATATATATATAGGAAAATGTTTAACCCCGACGGCAGAGCTCAAGCCGTTTCGACAGCTATTTCTGGACTAAGTTGAGTCCAGAAATAGTCCAGAAATAGCCGTCGAAACGGCTTGAGCTCTGCCGTCGGGTTAAACATTTTCCTATTACCCACTCTACTACCCTAAGTATTGAGTACTCTGATGTGTTATGGTCCATCCGGTTCCTTACCACACTTCCTTCGTTATATATATATATATATATATATATATATATATATATATATATATTATATATATATATGTATGCATGTATAGTGAACAACTTTTTCTTTCAAACATTCTATATTGACAGAGTAGTTAGAACATCAGATAGAATGCTTTACGTATTCACTACGGTTCTCTGTACTCTCTGAGTTTGAATCCTGCCGAGGTCATCTTGGCTTATCATTCTTTTGAGATCGATAAAAAAAATATCATTCCATTAATGGGGTCGATTCATCCTCCATATCTCTTTCTAATTTCCTTTCTCTCAGCCGCTCTCTCTCCCCTGTTCCGACCGAAAGAGCGAATTGACTCCTCCAAATGTAAACGATGGCGCCCTTATGACTCTATCAGGATTTACGGGCTCATGCATCTATCCATCCACCCAACCATCCATATTGAAGACATGATTGTGCTTGACTTAAATCGTTTTTATTAAAGACTTTTCGTGTTTTATGTTTAGTTTGGAATAACAATAAATCCATTAACATTTCATCACGTCGGTCTCATCTTCTGAATAAAGTGGTCGGTTATTTCCACGTTTTGTAGATAGCAGAATGGGATCATAAAAATAATGGTGTAAGAGATAAACTCGTCATCGTTGGATTTAGAATTGTTTAACAATTAACTTCTGGTTATTTCCATAGTTTATTTTTCTGTACGGTATCTGTGAATAAAGAGCAAATTTGAAAGCAAGGTATATACAACATATTCTTTCTTTGGATCTAGATAAAATATAAATTCTGCTCCACTACCGCCTCAAGTGCGGAGGTGCGTCACCTGGTGGTAGGGTGTTGGACTTACGATCATAATGTCGCGTGTTTGATTCCTGGGTTGCGTGTTGTGTTCTTGAGCAAAACACTTCATTTCACGTTGCTCCAGTATACTCAGTTATAAATGAGTACCAGCAATAGCTGGGGGTTTAACCCTACGATGGACTGACATCCTGCCCAGGGGGGTAGTCTTGTACTCTCCGTTGCTTCACGTCATGAAATCAAGATAAGCACCGGCCTAACGAAGGCTTAAGACAAACTTTAGATCTTTAGACCTCCTCAAGTAAACTTTAAAATTGAAGAAAACTGGATATAACAACATTGCCATAATTCCAAATACCCTTTCCAGCCCCAAATAGGATCATCATAGAACCATCCTGACAGTTGCTAAATGGCAGCCTATAATGATAGGGTAATACCCATTTTGTCATGCAGTGTCTATCTATCATAATCTATAATAAAAACCATCAGCTTAAGCCTGCTTATAGATCAGTGATCTTCAAACGGGAAGTACTTGACTCACAAGGGAGGAATTTAAAATCTAAGCAGAGGAAGTTTACCCAAGAGAGGAATATGAGAGGAGTGTTAGTCAGGAGAGAATCCAAACTGGGAAAGGATAGTGTACGTTGTGTATATATCAAATAAAATATCAATATACACAACTATAAGGACGATCATGAATTAACTGTTCACATACAAAAATTACAAATAAAAAAAAAACAAACAAAAAACACCCCCACAAAAAACAAAACAAAACATGCCCTCCTCTCAAAAAACAAAACAAAACAAAAAAAACCATGCTATTTTTGTACAAATCTCCTTTGGAGCTATATAATTATTAGGGTTGGAAAAGCTTGTTTGTGATAATATGGGGCGCGGGTGAACTAGATGACAATTCAAAATAGACGAGGAATTGAGGAAACCTGGGATGGCTAGGGTAGGAATTTGATAGTCTTACAACTATAAACAAATTGCTATACGACCCTACGTTAGCACCGTCAGCAGTAACACCCAACAAAAACTGACCAATGAAAAATAGAAAGGACAGAGATCGTATTTACGAGCCTTCATTCTTTTTATAGTTTTGGAAGTGTGACAAAGAGAAGCATGAAATTGTAGTTGACAAATATTTTGCTGTGACCATAATGGTAGAACAGTATTATGTTATTATGAGTATTACTAGCGCAGTAGATTGGTAGAGCGTCGGGTAAGATGCTCTGTATATGGCCCTTAACGTTCTGTGTTCAAGTCCTGCCAAAGTTAGCTTTGCCTTTCATCCCTACCGGGTCGATAAAATAAAGTACCAGTCACGCACTGGGGTAGATTAAACCGACTTTCCCCTCCCCTAAAATTGCTGGCCTTGTGCCTGAATCAGAAACCATTATTATTATAAAGTACCAGTAATGCACTGGGATAATTGCTGGCCTTGTGCCAAATATAGAAACAATTATTATTAGTATCACTGACAGCGGTGGATTGGCAGTATCGGTAGAGGGTCGGACACCATGCTTTGCAGCATAGAGTTACACCCCTTTACGGTCTGAATTCAAATCCCACCGAGGTTAGCTTTACCTTTCATCCTTACGGGATCGATAAAATAAAGTACTAGTCACGCACTGTTTAACCGACTTTCCCCCTCCCCTAAAATCGCTGGCCGTGTGCCTAAACCAGAAACAACCATTATTATTAGTTCAAATCCCGCCGAGGTTAACTTTGCTTTTCATCCTTACCGGGTCATAAAATAAAGTACCAATAATACACTGGATAATTGCTGACCTTGTGCCAAAAAGTAGAAACAATTATTTTTAGTATCAAGGGCGGTGGATTGGCAGTATCGGTAGAGGGTCGGACGCCATGCTTTACAGTAAAGAGTTACGGCCCTTTATGATCTGAGTTCAAATCCCGCCGAGGTTAACTTTGCCTTTCGTCCTTACGGGGTCGATAAAATAAAGTACCAGTAATACACTGGGATAAATGCTGGCCTTGTGGCAAAAGTAGAAACAATTATTATTAATATCATTTGCTTGGGAAAGGCTGATTGGCACAGTCGTTAGTACGTCGGACAAAATGATTAGCGGCATTTAGCTACGGATCTTTACGTTTTAATTTCAAATCCTGCCCAGGTCAACTGTGCCTTTCCCCTTTCCGAGGTCGAAAGAAATAAAGTACTAGTCAAGTACTTTGTCTTACCCAAATTTGCTGGCCTTGTGCCTAAATTAGAAATTATTATTAATATTATTTCGCCTGTTAAACTTGGAATCCGTCAAACCTAGGGCTCAGTCGATGTGTTCTCTCTGTGTGTGTGTATATATATATATATACATATATATGAATTTATATATATATATATATATATGAATAAAGTTAGTCCTTCATCAGTGATCTTCCAACCATCATTGGTATTTCATCGCTTTAAAGACCATATACCTCCGGTTGGTGCGAGCAGCGGCTAAAAAAAGTCATTGGGACACGTAAATAAAGGGGACACGAGAGTGTAAACAAACAAAGATGGTGAAACAACGAAAAGTGAGGAAGAACGAGTCAAGTCCCAAATTTCCATGAATATAAGTTCGGTGAAATCGTGAACGAGAGAGAATAATGAGCATCAAACCTGGTTGGAATGTGAGCAAGGAAGGAATTCCCTACAGGTCTAACGGGAGGAAGAAGGAATCTAGTCTGTGAATTCGGTGAACATAAGTTCTGTGAAATCGTAGACGAGAGAGAGAAAAAAAGCGAACCAGCCTGACCAAGAGTGCGAAAGAAAAGAATTACGCACAGGTCAAACGGGAAGAAGGAGGAGGAGGAGAGGTAGTAACAGAGAGTGAGTGAGTGAAGGGTGAGGAAGAGGCTAACAGAGAGAGTAAAGATACAGAGAAAGAGGAAGCAGTAAGAACGAAATAGACGGGTCACAGAGGGGGAAAAATATGTGTAAATATGAGAATAAACGTGCTGCGTGGCGAACTTATATTCATGGAAATTTGGGACTTGACTCGTTCTTCCTCACTTTTCGTTGCTTCACCATCTTTGTTTGTTTACACTCTCGTGTCCACTTTATTTACGTGTCCCAACGACTTCTTTTAGCCGTTACTCGCACCAACCGGAGGTATATGGTCTTTAAAGCGATGAAATACCATTGATGGTTGGAAGATCACTGATGAAGGACTAACTTTATTCATATGTAACCCATTAGCAACCACGCAGCACGTTTATTCTTATATATATATATATATATATATATATATATATATATATATATATATATATATATATATATATATATATATATATATAAATATAATTTCAGCGAGATTCGGATTTCGGCTGTGGTCGAAAACAAAGCGAAACGCAATATCCGAGTTATGCTGGCAAGCGTTCCATGGACAAAATAAAGACCAGAGCAATATATATATATTCTCCTGATGATTTCTCCCGAATGAAACAGTCCCAGTCCTAGTCCTGTAGAAGCCATTTCTATATTAAATATTCATACTCTGCTATGTATTGAGTACCTTATTTACTTCGTAGTTACCTCCAATTGAACCTGGGATAAACATATCTATATATATATATATATACATTTATATATACCTTATATATATATATATATATATATATATATATACATATATATATATATATATATATACATATATATATATATATATATATATATATATATTCATATACTTATATAAATTCACATATCTATCTATCTATCTATCTATCTATCTATCTATCTATCTATCTCTCTATCTCTCTCTGTCTTTCTCTCTCTCTGTCTCTCCCTTTCTCTCTCTCTCTCTCACTCTCTCTCTCTCTCTCTCTCTCTCTCTCTCTCTCTATATATATATATATATATATATATATATATATATATGTGTGTGTATGTTATCTTTGGGTCTAAAGACGCACGAGGAGGTTACTTACTAAGGTTGGCAATGCCAACATTTAATGAGCCGTGCAGTGAGTGCTGCTGCTCAGTAGTAAGTCAGTGATTCAGTGGTAAGACCTCCCAGTTTGGTTGACATCTGCTTCTGCAATTGCATTGCAAGATAGCGAACGCCGCCTAACGACAGATTTTGGAATTTCATCATTCCTTTACTTTTTTCTCTTCCATTTCTTTTTCAGTTGATTGCTGGTGCTGCTGCTACCGTTGTTATTGTTGTTATTATTGTTGTTGTTGTTGTTGTTAACTATGGGAAAATAGGCAATCTGCAATGTTTGGCCGTTGCCGTTAAACGCATAAATAATATATACATATATATATATATATATATATATATATATATATATATATATATATATATATATATATATATATATATATGTATGTGTGTGTGTATGGATATACATACATATGTATGTACGTGTATATATATATATATACATACATACATACATACATACATATATATATATATATATATATATATATATATATATATATATATATATTATACATATGCATTATATATATATATGCATATATGCAAATTACATACACTCATAAATTATGTATGTATATATGTATGTATGTATGTTCTTCTGGTTTTATAATGCATGTGTGTATATATGTATGTACGTACACACACATACATATTGGTTAGCGATATATGAATTAAGTTCTAGAACCTGACACCTTTATCACGCCGCAATGGTCTCAAGGGAGATAATCATTAAGCCCACGTTTCACACGTTTTTCTTTCTCACTCTACTAGCTCAACAACAACAACAATAGGAATATCATCATCATTATTATCAACAGCAACTATATCAGCAACAACTCTGATGATGACAATGACAACAACAATATTTTCAATTAAATCCCTGACTAACCATTTCTAATTACAACTGTAAACTGTGATTTTACCCTACAAATACTTTACTTAATAACTAAGTCCTTGGTATATTATTCTTGAAACGAAGACGAGATAGGCACGGCTAGAACGAAAAAAAAAACATCATACACCTACCTCCTCTATTTTCTAATACTGTTGCTAGATTCGCAATTCTTTCAGCTGTTTTCTGTCTTGTTGCTATTGCTGTCGTCATCGTTGTCGCCATCCTTGTAGTTGTTGTTGATGTTATTGAATGACAAATCTGCATTTGTCATTTCATCTTTCGAACAGTGGGACGTATGCTAATCTGAATATTTCACAAGAAATTTGGTTTAGCTGAATTCACGCCCAATTTCTGCGACTAGATGTGCTCATTCGCAAGGCCGTTAAACGAACTAGAAATAAAGTGGTGGTTTGGTTACTAGATTGATTTTTGGTTTAAGTATTAGAATCATCCTTATACAGCAATGCAATGCGAATCTTTTCAATTCGTCATCAACCAGTAAAGTTAAATTTTAACGGAGAAAAGCCTTTTAAAATATTCAATTTCACTCTTAACGTCTTGTACTGAATGAAACCGCATAAAAAAAAACATTCTTGAAAAGCACAATATAGTGCTATGACCGTATGGCATTAAAAATTAAAGTATTTATTTAGTTTACTGCAATTTGTCACAACAACCTGTCCACCAGAAAAAGATATTTAAACATCTGAATTAACAAACCTGGTTTTAGATATTTTCTACCAAATCATTTCATGGTGTTAAGAGTTAAAGATATCGGTCTGAGTTCAAATCCCGTCGAGGTTAACTTTGCCTTTCATCCTTACGGGGATCGATAAAATAAAGTACCAGTAATGTACTGGGTAATTGTTGGCCTTGTGCCAAAAGTAGAAACAAAGATATCAAATCTACGTTGACGCTTACATTTACATAGGGCACACATTCATACCAATTAACACATTTTTTCTTTTCATTACTTTTACTGGTTTCCATCATTAGGCTGCAGCCATGCTGGGGCAGCGCCAGAATCTAGTCGATCATATCGACTTTAGTACTTATTCTGAAATATGGTACTTATTAAAAAAAAAAATGTCCAGCGAGTCTTTCCCGAGACATTCTAACCACATGTCCGTAATATCGGGTTGTGATCTCTCAATTCGAAAACGTAGCGGCTCTACCTGGAGTGACTTACAGATCTTCAAGCTACGCACTCTATCGAGTAACACTACTCCGAAGACCCTTCGGATGAACCCCATTTTCTATTTGTAATCGTTCGGTCATTACGCAAGATTCATGACCATTGGTAAGGGTTGGCGCGAATACGGAATTGAAGATAGCAATTTTACGGGCAAAACCAACAGGCAAGAGACCCAGGGGTAGATGTTGAGCAGGATGGTTGGATAATATCCTTGAGCTCGGCTGGTCTTGCTTGGGGATCCCGCCGGATTAATTGGAGACGGTTGCTTCAGACAGGATCTGTTGGAAGAAGTGCTTGAGAACTCTGTCCCTACGACTGTCTCTGGTATAAGTGGGAGAAAAAGAAGAAGAAGAAGAAGAAGAAAAAGAAGAAGAAAGAACTAATCTATTGTAGAATATAAGACCCCAAACATACACACACAAACACTCACACACTATATGTATAATGTTTCCTTACACAGCCCTGCCCAACATCAAAATACAACACGCCTAAACCAGCCCAAAACAGACCACACAACATAGTTACCCAGTTAAATAAGATTAAAATTAAAATTAAAACCAAGTGGTACTAAGCGGTCGAACGTCATCAGGTCACAATTGCTTTCAATATCTGGTTTCTGTTGATTTGTAGCTACCAGTTTAATTAGTACAAAATACTCTGTAGAGCACTAAATACTATCAACAGAAACACCCTTCGCACCTCAGACCTTTCAACGGGGAATTTAATCCACAGAAAATCAGATGGATGATACAATATATCATTTTTTTCGTATGCAATTCTGGCCGTCAAAAAGAAAATACAACACATCTAAACTAACCTTCTTGTGATCTGGTTGAGTTTGACAAATATTTCTAGAAGTAAAGAATACGAAAACAACTTAAATCGGTCGAGAAGAAGAGTAAAATAAACATACATAATAGTGAAGTGAGAAACAAGTACGGTGTCAAATTTAGGAGACAGTACAGTAATGTATGTGAAGGCATGTGGCTTAGTGGTTAGAGAATTGAATTCGCAATCGCGAGTTTGCTAGTTTGATTACGGGACCGGACGATGCATTATGCTTTCAAGAAATACACTTTATTTCCCGTTGCTCACTCTGTTCGGGTGTTGGTCCAGCTCTTAAAGCCAATGTTTTCTGCTTACCCATCCATATGTATAACACTGTGTAGCTCTCCCGTTTTCGTTCCAGCGAGTAAAGATGTTTTTCAGTCTCTCCCACTAACTCATATCTTTCAGTCAGATAAGTTCTATATCATTGATATACATTGTCTTCTATTCTTAAACGACCGATAAAATCCCAGACCTGAGTCGCCTATTACGTGGAACTCGTCAAATCAGACAAAGGAAACAATTTTTCCATTGGTTTTTTCCGTTGCTGATACTATCTACCGTCGCAATTCCCGTTGCTCACTCTGCCAGGAATTGCGACGGTAGATAGTATCAGCATAGTGGGAGTATCAGTATAGTGGGAGAGACTGAAAAACATCTTTACTCGCTGGAACGAAAACGGGAGAGCTACGCAGTGTTATACATATGGATGGGTAAGCAGAAAACATTGGCTTTAAGAGCTGGACCAACACCCGAACAGGACATTATACGCAGGACCAAAAGAGTAAGGACCAGATACTGCAAAAGCTATGGGGTGGGGTTCGGTGGGGGCGGCAATTCATTAATATACTACAAAAAACCCTGAGTCATGTACAT
The DNA here is from genome assembly GCA_964016885.1 of Eledone cirrhosa. NCBI lineage: Eukaryota > Metazoa > Mollusca > Cephalopoda > Octopoda > Eledonidae > Eledone > Eledone cirrhosa. Next base: position 309,930,887 of record OZ024742.1, read on the forward strand.
TCTGCTGTCAAACATCTGAGAGATGAGTTCACAGCGTGACAAGAAACATAAATGAGCGCAGCAGTGTCAGACCTCCTCACATATCAATGGTAAAAAAATGAAGGACTGCTATAGAAAGTGTAACAATAATGGCTATGTCCGAACATGGCATCATCCCATAGACTGGGTCAAGTAGAACAACAGATGCATAAATTCACGATGTATAATTGTTTTAGCCTCATATATAATGGTTTTCTTTAGATACTGTAAGCTAACTGATGTCAACGACCATCAAAGTCTTATAGCAGTGCAATGACCTTGCTATAATAATGGGGTCAGTGATTTGCTTAGTTTTGTTGTTCAACCTTGTTTCAGTAGTAGTGATCAAAGAAATAACAAATATGACCGCCACGACTTTTTAAAGGAAAAATGTATTTAAGAAATATATTATTAATGTAGCCTTCAAGGGCGGTGGATTGGCAGTATCAGTAGAGGGTCGGACGGCATGCTTAGCAGCATAGAGTTACTGCCCTTTATAATCTGAGTTCAAATCCCGCCGAGGTTAACTTTGTCTTTCATCCTTCCGGGGTCGATAAAATAAAGTACCAGTCACGCACTGGGGTCGATTTAATCCACTTTATCCTCCCCCAAAATTCATGGCTTTGTGACTATATCAGAAATCATTAATGTAGCCTTCCTGTTTAATACTATATGTTCAGATTCGAGGAAGGTTTGCATGCTATTTCTATTAGATTGATTGACCTTATACCGACACATTTCTATTTCAGATTAGTTTTGAATACTTTCCCAACTTCAGAGTAAGAGATAGAGGTTGGCTTGTTTTTTTAGATGAATATTCAAATTCTGTAGAGTTCTTCAACATCAGTGCAATAAAACGGTTGTTGACATCAATGAAACCTTCTTCCCTTTAACTCAACTGTCACATGCTGCGAGACATAGAAATAGTATATTGTTTGCGAGTTGTCATCTAAAATGCAAATATATCTTCATAAAACTCGCCTTAAATATTTTAACAATGTGTGGGTTGATAAAACAAAATAAATCCCACTTGTGCACATTTCGAAAAATAGTCAACTATAATATTGTGCTACTTTCTAACAGACCTGTCCAAATCCGGACAGTAAGAACTTACTTACAGACTTACACATGCGCATCGATCAATTTGCTGATTAGTGACTAATTAGAGTTATATAAATTATCACGAGCAGGCTATCAAAATTACTTAATGCATACGCGCATGTGAATGTGTGAGTTATCACAAGACGAATATATATATATATATATATATATATATATATATATATATATATATATATATATATATATATATATATATATATAGGAACGAGTAGGACCTACTCGTTCCTATTACCGACTCTACTACCCTAAGTATTGAGTACTTTGGTGCGTTATGGTCCACCTGGTTCCTTACCACATTTCCTTCGTTATATATATATATATATATATATATATATATATATATTACAAGGAAAATATTGGCAGCGACTTCGAAGTTTCGCCTGTCGTTGCCTTCTATATATATGGTGGACTTAATCCGTCACTAGTTTTCAGACTGCCACAGGGCTCTTGTGTGCTTTTAGTGGAGTCCACTCTACTCGAACTAGACATTCGATTTGAGGATATCTTTCTCCTTCCCCTCAATACGGAGGACCTGAAAAGGATTGTGAGTACTACCCTTCCACTCCATTAAGCATTAAATTATTGCGAAATTCAATTTTCCAGCAAAAAAAAAAAAAAAAAAAATCGTTATTGGCTATGTGAAGTGCCATACAAGAAAAATAACCTTTCATCAAACGGAATTTACGATACGGTTTCGGTACCAATTGAAGTTATTATTTTTCACGTATGCCACCATTGCTCTCGTCAAATGCCTGAACACTGCCATCACAATTTCCCTAGTCAAAAGAAAGCATTTGGCAGTATCGGTAGAGGGTCGGACGCCATCTTTGACGCATTGAGTTACGGTCCTTACCATTCTGAGTTCAAATCCCGCCGAGGTTGACTTTGCCTTTAATCCTTTCGGGGTCGATAAAATAATGTACCAGTAATGCACTAGGTAATTGCTGGCTTTGTGTCAAAAGTAGAAACAATTATTTTACATTGCCCAAATCGATCAATATGATAGTAGTATCGTGCAAAAGCTAAATGTCATTGTAAAATCAGACCTGTCAACTCTCCCCGTCCGACGGGGAGATCTCCCACCCACTTTAAGGTGGTTGAGAGATGTGTTCTTTTGTGACAATGGGTATAGATTCCATTATGTAAAAATCTCCCCATTTTGCCGCGTTTCTACCCCTTTTGGGGCTCCTTTATTCATGGTACGTTTGGGTTTTTAGAGGTTGGTAGGTCTGGTAAAATATAGACGTAGCATGTCTGAATGGTTAAGAAATTGGCTCCGCAATCATTAGATCCTCGGATCATCTTTTACCACACCCTCGAGTCAGCCTTGTCAGTGCAATTGGGTGGATGTTAACGGTTTGGAAACCCATCGAATGAACTGTACCTGTAATTCAAGTACACTCTTGGTACACTCTGTGTCAAGCTGAATCTCCCCGAGAATTACGTTAAAAGTAGGCGTGTCTGTCGAAATTTCGGCAACTTACAAATTAAGTTTCATGAGTTGGCTGAGCCGTTGATCGAACAAATGGAACACTTACTGTCGATACCGGTGGAGGTCCATCCCATTGTAGAATAATTGCTACCACTAGTTCATTAATTTCCTCTTCAGGTCGAAGTACGACAAGTCAAGTGACTTGTTCAAGGACAGAACAGAACGCGATGCCAGTCACAAGATAAAAAAAGGATCTCACAACTCCACGAGTGGGAGAGAATGTGTAACTCTATCGTGATGACCGTTGTGTGTTTGTCAAGTGTCGTAAATAGTGTTACCAATTAGAAACTAGGATGTCAAGGTGGATGGATGGCGGTGGGGGTGGAGAAGATGTGAGGAGGAGAAGAAGGAGGAGTGGGAGGTTCAGTGTTTTCCTTTCTTCTTTTCTTTTCAACACCTTTTAACTGATAAGCCTACCTTCGTTGATTAACTCACTTCATTACTCCACCTTATAAACTTACACACTCTGACACACTACTACTTAGGTTTCATTCACTTTATCTATTTATTTATTTACTTATTTATTCATTTATTCATTCATATATTTATTTATTAATTTGTTTATTTTATATTCTTTTACTGCTTTCAGTGATTAGGCTGAGGCGATGGTGGAGCACCACATTCTTTTATCAGTTTCAGTCATTAGTAGTCTGCAGTCATGCTGGGGCACTACGGTGGATTGGCTGTATCGGTAGAGGGTAGGACGCCATGCTTTGACGCATAGAGTTACGGCCGTTGTCATTCTGAGTTCAAATCCCGCCGAGGTTAACTTTGCCTTTCATTCTTACGGGGTCGATAAAATAAAGTACCAGTAATGTACTGGGTAATTGCTGGCCTTGTGCCAAAAGTAGAAACAATTATTTTACTAGTTTCAATCATTAGTCTGCGACCATGCTGGAGCGCCACATTCTTTTACTAGTTTTAGTCATTTGTCTGCTGTCATAGTGGAGGCGCGTGGCCTAGTGGTAAGGGTGTAGGACTTACGATCATAATGTCGTGGGTTCGATTCCTGGGCTGGGTTGCGTGTTGTGTTCTTGATACGCGCCATTTCACATTGTTCCAGTATACTCAGCTGTAAATGAGTACTAGCGATGGAGTACTAGCGATGAGTACTAGCGATGTACTAGATGAGTACTAGATGAGTACTAGCGATGGACTGACGTCCTGTCCAGGGTGAAGTCTTGTACTCTCAGTCGCTTCACGCCATGAAACAAGACATACACCGGCCTAACGAGCCTAGTGTAAGACTAGACATAGTGGGAACAACATTCTTTTACTAGTTTCAGTCATTAGTCTGAGGCCATGGTGGAGTACCACATTCGTTTACTAGTTTCAGTTATTAGGCTGCGGCCATAGTGAGGCACTACATTCTTTTACTAGTTTCTGAAAGCCGGTACAGTGGGTAGAAATATATATATATATACTTCCAACTTCCCCACCCTCACAGGCATTAGCGATTCTTTCCGTATCCACCACTCCTTCACCTGCACATCCTCCCACGCTGTCTCTGCCCTCCGATTTTTCATTTGCTTGTCTTTATACGTCAAACTTGGTAGGTATATTCTCATCGCCCTTCACTTCCGTTTTCCAAGCCACTCATCTCTAAGTGTCTCTGTCCCGGATGTCCTTTTGCATCACGGATCACTGGCCTCACGCACCATGACTGAGCAGTGTATGATGTTCCGCCTTGGGTTCAATTTCTCTAGTGGATTCAACTCCCCTCCCCAATTTCTTTAATCTATATTTACCATTGCACACATACGCTTGCGCTTGCTTCTATAACCCTAACACATGTCATATTTACCCCGTCCGCTGTCACACGTGCGCATACATTCACCCCAAGGTTCTTATGGCTTTGTTACAGTTAGAAAACACACACTCATTAGCTAAAACGATCATAGGCTGACCAAGATACTCTCATAGAATGCAACGAAATGAGTTTTATTTTTTCAACACAGTCCCCGCAACTTCCTCAGTAAGCCGGCATAGTAATCTCCATAGATGGTGTGGCCCTTTTAGAGATAAATACAATTCCTTTATTATCCACACCTCAAACGGAGGCCATCTCCTTCCCTGCAGATGAAACGACATTAGCCTTCTTTGGAGCAGGTGTGGAGGGGCGTTTCCACTGCATTGATTGTCTCTTTGTCTCCGGCTCAAAGAAATGAATCAAACAGTCATCCTAGGTTAGGAAACGTTCAAGGAAGCCAGATGGATCTGCTTCAAACAGTGCTAGATTTTGCCGTAATGTGATCAGCCTGGGGTGCTATTGATCAGGTGGCACCCATCGAGCAGAAACCTTCGTTCTGCTAAGTTCATTGTGCAGAATATTCTCCACTCTCTCACGAGATATGATAATATCATTGGCTATTTGATTTATAGTCAATCACCTCTCATCCATCACCATGTGGTGAACATGATCAATGTTTTCTTCGTTGGATGCAGGACGTCCAGACCTTGGGACTTCCTTAAGACCCTCTCCTCCCGCCCTAAGTTCAATGTTGATAAAGCTGGAGGGTTATCCCTTAATGTGGCAATCATGTCAGCATGAATGTCCTTGGGGGCTAAACCCTTTTTCTGCAACTACTTGATAATATGACAATGCTAAATTTTGTCCATTTCCAAGAGAAGCCGCTAATAGTTATTTTTGAAGTTTTCTTTCAACAGACAGATATCAGTTTATATGGAAAGAGACAATGCAGTTATTAATAAGAGTTGAAATTAATGCAAAATTTCATAGCTCTAGCATCATTCCTTCAAAGTCACTTATGAACTTTTCAGCCCACCCCTCGCATATATATATATATATATAAAACGAAGTAAATGTGGTAAGGAACCAGATGGACCATAACGCACCAAAGTATTCAATACTTAGGGTAGTAGAGTGGGTAATAGGAACATGTATGACCCCGACGGCAGAGCTCAAGCCGTTTCGACGGCTAATTCTGGACTAAATAAGAGTTTTTAGCCTGGTAAATAATAAATAGCCGAACTTCTCAGGGGGTAATTCCTTATATGGGAAGATAGTAATTGTCAAAAGGATTGGTCAAAAATTTGTTGTAAAGACAGATGATTCTATCATGGCATTTGGTGGGAGGTAGGCGTAGCTGAACTTTCCGGTAGAACAAAGGAGTGGGGGAAACCCAGTCAAGCGTTGAAAGTGAAATCTATACAGCAGATTCTAAGGACAGTGGATAGAAGGTCGAAAAAAGTGTACTGGAGAAGGGGGGGGGGGGAGCTGAAAGGCTCATCGAAAAACACTTCCCACTACAACACCGCTACCACAACATAATCAACAAAAACACCATCAAACTCTCCCACAGCACCACACCTAACTTCGCACAAAACATCGTCTCCTCTAACAACAAAAAACTCAACCCTTACGGAAGAAATTACCTAGACAGCAGTGGAGAGCCTACCAGGTGTAACTGTCCTGATAGATCCCTTTTCCCCCTCAACAACAGATGCCGAGATCGTAATGTGATCTACCAGTGCAACGTGAGGACGGACTCCTCCAACAAAGCTTACCTACACCGGAATACCTTCCGAAACCCGGCCCGGCGTCATGCCACTACACTTTCGGGCCACATCTGAGACCTCAAAGATAATAATATAACTTACAATCTCACTTGGAGCTTACTGTCCAGAGCTAACTCTTACACGGGAGGAGCCGTCCGTGTAACTTATGCTCCGAGGAAACATTAGAAATGTTGTTTGCGAAGGACCAACTCCTAAATAAGAAAGACGAACTGGTAACTGCATGCAAACACAGATTGCGTAGGACTTACCTCTCCCTCAAACCTCATAATGACTCAGAGGGAGGGGGGGGGGGGGGGGGGGTAAACAAGGGCTAAAAAAACCCACTTGCAGATTTTGTAAGGGGTAACCTTACCTTTTCCTCTATATTTCCTTCTTCCCCCATCTCTTCCTAGTCCTTCCACCCCAGATCTCTTTCCTTGTCTTTTTTTTTCACCGTTTCGCCTACCCCGATGCAGCCCATCGGTCCTATGTAGCCTCAGTACCCCACCCCCCTAATTTTAAGATAGAATTGGCCGATGACGCTTTTTATAGCAGATGTGTTAGACCCCAGTAAATTGTTTTCTTTCTGGTTGCTGCTCCATTTCTGTGATCTCTAAATTTCTCAGTGGTATTTTTGTATTAGCATTCTTGTATTAGTACTTCTTTATTAGTATTCTGAATTAATATATCGTATTAGTATTTTTGTAGTAGTATTTTAGTATTTTTGATCTCAACTTATTATCCTGTCTTTGTATGATAGCATTGGCTGATTACTAACTAACTATAGCAGAGGTGTTAGACCCCTGTAAAGCCGGCTTTATAAAATTCTTTCACGTATTTAGTATTTTTCTCCACCTATTAAACTTTTCTATAGCTTAGCAATACCAATGAGAGATTTGGTGATTGTGGAGATGGAGTAGTTACCAGAAATTGTTTTTTATATATTTATTTCCTTATTTTTATAATGTTTTTTTTGTTTACTCCCTTTCGATTTACCTATTCTTTCAACTTCCCCCCTCTCCTTCTCCAGTACACTTTTTTTGACCTTCTATACACTATCCTTAGAATCTGCTGTATAGATTTCACTTTCAATGCTTGACTGGGTTTCCCCCACTCCCTCTTTGTTCTACCGACAAGTTCAGCTACGCCTACCTCCCACCAAATGTCATGATAGAATAATCTGTCTTTACAACAAATTTTTGACCAATCCTTTTGACAATTACTATCTTCCCATATAAGGAATTACCCCCTGAGAAGTTCGGCTATTTATTTACCAGGCTAAAAACTCTTATTTAGTCCAGAATTAGCCGTCGAAACGGCTTGAGCTCTGCCGTCGGGGTCATACTTGTTCCTATATATATATATATATATATATATATATATATATATATATATATATATATAATTATTTATTAAAATAACAGTCTTCAAATTTATTATTATTACTATATATATATAATATATATATATATTTATAATATATTATGAAGAGAGAAGAAACATTTAGATATAATTAGTAATAAGATGTATCATACCTAAACTGCTTCTAGATTCCTCGACTACGTAGTTTCGTGGCATAAACAAAAACAATACATCATAAAGATATAGAGCCTTTGCGAGGTCTGCCAACTTATCAAGAGGATACCTCGTTTCACTAGCCTCAAGAACGCGTCTATATGATGTGAGAAAGAATCCCAAAAGGCGGAGGCGGAGACAGTCACGTGATACAACGGTCAAGAAACAGAGCTAAGCCCCTTATAACCCCGAAAAAAATACCACGGAGGCGGAGGGGGTATTTATATCGAAGCCGTAGAAGAGGTGGTTAAGGAGACGAGAAGTATGAGTAATGGCAGCTTTCCAGCAGTCACTACACTTCAAAGATTATTCGACCAGCCGGAGTTATGAACAATATATTGAGAAACCCACAGATACATGCGGACACACACATATACATGAATATATCCACATCCATCCTTGAGTTAATGGTGCCAACCTTAACCGATGTTGCTCTATGAATAACTGGGACAAACGAATCCGAATGGATTAGACTGAACCAGTATCAGAGCTAAAAGTACATTATGAAGAGAGAAGAAACATTTAGATATAATTAGTAATAAGATGTATCATACCTAAACTGCTTCTATATATATATATATAATTATTTATTAAAATAACAGTCTTCAAATTTATTATTATTACTATATATATATATATATATATATATATATATATATATATAATTGGTGTTGGATGCTTAAAGCGTCCGTATGCGGTAGGCCGAATGAGCATTCAATGCCCTCGTAGAGCAGAGTATGATATCACAGGAAAATCTGCTTCGTAGAATCGAGACGTATCCGACGACCGAGTGATTTCAGAGTCAGGTGTGATCACCAAATCGATCGTGCCTCGAGCTGGTCGCCCGAGAAACAATTGTAATATGTCCAATAATTTCCTTTCGTCGCAACACTGATTCTCTTTTTTCTGTGATATATATATATATATATATATATATATATATGTGTGTGTTTAATGGTAGCTATGATGCTTCCATAGGCGGTATGCCAGTTGAGCACTCTATGTTCTTACAGAGCAAAGTGTGATATAATATAAAACGAAAAATCAGTGATGCATCTGGACTCAGTTTATTGTGTGTTACAATTGTTTCGCCGGCAGATAGCTCGAGACACGATCATTGTATGGATCTGTCTGATTCTAGATCTGCAGGTTCTTCGGAGAACATGCAATACTTTCGGAACAAATTTTCTCACTGGGGTGTTAGCTTCAAAAAACATCTTCCTCTCTTGTCTCGCTATTGGCTGTTGTTTTTCTACGTCATCATAAATTCTGGTCAATATTTGCTGCCATACTGGCCATCAGCTACTCTTCGTCCGACACACTTCAATGGACTCATGCTGGGTTTGGTATTTCACAAGTCCGCTCACACACACATATATACCCACACATACACACATATATAAACATACACATACACACACACGCGCACACATACATATATACGCATACACATATCTACACACACATATGTACATATACACACCCATATAGATATACACACACACATCCACACACGCCCACGACCATATACATACCAACATACACGTCGACAGGCGCCTGCCTATATACCCTCCTACATCCGCTCTCACACGCACGCACACGCACACGCACACACACGCACACACACTTACACGCATACAAGGACACATACCTGCGTACGCGTACATTTGCTCATATACAAAAACACGTACAGACATATACATAGACACACACACGCACATATACACACGCCTGTCCTTATAGAGAGGCACAAAGACAGACACGCTCCCAAAGACACACATATACATATATATACATACATATATATATATATACATATATTTATATGTACACGCACATAAACATACTCACAAACAATCCCTACCCTATGTAGGTGCACATGAACACACATACCCCCCCACCCACACACGCACTGGCTCATATACATTCCAACAAATACGCGCCTAATTACCTCCGTGTCCACGTACATCCACAAAGATAGATACACCCACAAATCGCTGTCCGTACCCCAATGTGATATACTCAGAGTAATATAAATCTGCACAAAAGGTCATACAGGGTCATCCATGGAAGGATGCATCCTGTTATACATGCACACATATAAACCATGTAACCATATACATACATCCATACACATACATGCATACATACATACACACATATATAATAAATAAGTAAGCGGACTTGTGAAATACCAAACCTAGCATGAGTCCATTGAAGTGTGTCGGACGGAGAGTAGCTGATGGCCAGTATGGCATCAAATATTGACCAGAATTTATGATGACGTAGAAAAACAACAGCTAATAGCAAGACAAGAGAGGAAGATGTAACACACAATAAACTGAGTCCAGATGCATCACTGATTTTTCGTTTTATATTATATCACACTCTGCTCTGTAAGAACATAGAGTGCTCAACTGGCATACCGTCTATGGAAGCATCATAGCTACCATTAAACACACACACACACACACACACACACACACACACACACACACACACACACACACACACACACACACACACACACACACACACACACACACACATATATATCACAGAAAAAAGAGAATCAGTGTTGCGACGAAAGGAATTTATTGGACATATTAACACACAATAAACTGAGTCCAGATGCATCACTGATTTTTCGTTTTATATTATATTATATTATATATATATATATATATATATATATATATAAATATATATATTAGAAAGTGAGGTTTTTTTTACGAAATGAAAAATAACCGAGTGAAAGTATAAGGAAAAAAGATGAAATCGAAAATGCAACTGGAGTCCTTTTTTTAAAATATATATTTATTTGGTGCCTTTACCGGTTTCGCAGTTCTTCTGCTTTTCAAAAGTAGAATTGAGATGGAGGGGGGGGGGGGGGGGGCTCTCTCATGTTGTTTTTTCATATATGAGTGAAGTTTGGTTGCATCAACCAACCACTTCACTCATATATGAAAAAACAACCTGAGTCTTTGTTTGAAGACAAATATAATAAGAACTT
>OZ024742.1:309956625-309974125 GCA_964016885.1 Eledone cirrhosa
AATCATAATTTTAATCTACTTTACTGTTTATATAGTTTATTGATATTGTCAGTCTGTTGGCATGTGTGTGTACGTGGGGGGGGGGGAATTATGTTGTGTCTAAGTCTGTGTATATATATGTGTGTTTGGGGGCTTTATGTTGTGTCTAAGTCTGTGTGTATATATGTGTGTTTGGGGGTTTTATGTTGTGTCTAAGTCTGTGTGTGTCTGTGTGTATATATGTGTGTTTGGGGGCTTTATGTTGTGTCTAAGTGTGTGTGTGTCTGTGTGTATATATGGGGGATATATGTTTTGTCTTTGTGTGTGTGTGTGTGTACGCATGTTTGTGTTTGAGTGTGTTTGTGTGTGTATACATTTGTTTGTGTTTGCGTGTGTTTGGGTGATTAATGTTTTGTCATTGTATGTGTGTTTGTGTGTGGAGTTGTGTGGGTGTGAGCGTGTGAGTGTTTGTGAATTTGGGTGATTTATGTTGTTTGTGTGTGTGTATATATACGCATGGTTGTGTTTGAGTGTGTTTGTCTGTGTATACATGTGTTTGTGTTAACGTGTGTTTGGGTGATTAATGTTTTCTCTTTGTGTATGTGTATGCGTGAATGTGTGTGTCTGCCTGTGTGTGAGTGTATGTTTGAGTATATGTATGCGTGTGTACATGCGTTAGTGTATGTACACATGTGTATATGTGGTGTGCCTGTGTGTGTGTGTTATGTTTTGTCTGTTTAAATATTTATCTACGTTTGATACAGTGACCCCCTGGTACACTTCTCTGGCAGTAATCAGTGATTCTATCATTATCTGACATCGATAATTGATAAAATGGTAGCCACTTACTCTTTGGTCACTTCACAGCTTATCGAGTTTGGCGTGTCTTTCCACGCATACACACATACATTATTCTTATACACACACGCATAGAGCCGCACATAGTCCTATACTTAACGCTCATACACATACTTATACATATGCTCATACTTATACATATATATACTTTCATACGTACATAAACGCGCACACATACGAGGTGTGTCAGAAAAGTTCCAGGACTGATGTCACAAAAGATTTATTTCAAACCCAAACTTCACACTAAGAGTTTTCTCCTTCAAAGTAATCCCCCTGGAGTATGTAACTGTAATCTTAGCTCTCTGCAGCGTTCAAACCTTTTTCTTCATAATTTTATTTACATGTCCTCTGTTTCAAGTCGTTAAGCAATGAGTACAGAGCAACGAACAAACTTGAAGTTTCTGGTACGATTGGAGAAAACTCCGCTGCAGAAAGTGTATGGAGATGAGACGATGTCACTTTCACGTGTTTTTGAGTGGTGCAGGAGGTTTAAAGAAGGACGCGAGGACGTGGAAGATAACTCCAGGAGCAGAAGGCCCCCAACAACCAGGACTGACGTCAACGTTGAGCGCGTCTGGTAGATGGTGCGTAGCGATCGTCGGCTGACTGTTCGACTGATGGCAAATGAGCTGGGCATGAATCGGGACAGCGTCTGGAAGATTCTCACTGAAGATTTGGACATGCGGAAAGTCTGCGCGAAGATGGTGCCAACACTGCTGAACGATGACCAGAAGGGTCGACGCATGCAAGTGTGCCAGGACATCCTCGAGCCTCTTGAAACCGAACCAGACTTGCTAGGGACAGTCATTACCGGTGATGAGTCATGGATCTTCGATTACGACCCGGAGGGGATCCGTTTTGAAGACGTGGACGACATCAAAAAGGCCGTGACGACGGAACTGCGGAGGATCCCAGAAGAATCCTTCCAGGAGTGCATGCAAGCGTGGCAGAAAAGGATGGAAAAGTGCATTAGACTCCAGGGGGATTACTTTGAAGGAGAAAACTCTTAGTGTGAAGTTTGGGTTTGAAATAAATTTTTTGTGACATCAGTCCTGGAACTTTTCTGACACACCTCGTATATTCATATACTTACAAGCAGAAACACACGCAGAGAAGAGCCACGTACGCCCACATGCACGCAAGTTCCAATAGACACATACGCACACGTACAGACACGCACACACGAATGTACATGCACATACAAACAAGTACAGGTACTCACGCGCACATACACAGAGACACGTGCACTCACTCACGCACACTTTCTCCAAGCCATACACAATTGACACTTTTATATAACAAGTCATCCTATCTTGAAGGTGAACTCGAACCCTTATCCTCCTTCTTCATACAAGCACACCTGCGGCCCGCACAAAGGTTTTCACAACACGAGCATATTTTATTTTCGTAAAATTAGTTGTAATGTGCGCAATTAGTTGTCGTGTGTGGCCCTCAGACAACACATATGTGACCCATGTGGGCCTCGAGAGACCCTCAGTTTGATATGCCTGGTATAGGGTATTTAAAACATGAAAAGCTGTTATATTTACGTTTTGTTATTATTTCAATAGAACGGTTTATTATGAAGTGTTTCAATCGTGAGGTGAGTTTGATTCCCGAACCGAGTGATGCGTTATGTCCTTGGGCAAGACAGTTTATTTCACGTTGCTCCTTCTACCTTCAGCTGCGACCGACATATAGTATTAGCAATTGGAAAGACCATTGGAAACATTGTTTCCTCGGTCCGATTTGACGAAAGACGATCGACCGTTGATTATTACGACTACTATACTCTTTTCTACCAGAGCATTATTGTCCAAATAATGTTCTTTCCTACTTTCCTTTGTGACTGAATGTAACTTCTTCCTTTCGTGATCTGCAACCATTTCCATCATCCGGTCATATATGGTTTTAAGGTACTGATCGAGTCCAATGGTCGATATCCTATGTGAGAGCTCGAGCTGTATCATTCCTCTATCTCCGTTTTATCTAGAGAGATAGAGGTGATCTATTTCGGCTTTTGGGTGATGTATTTTATTGCAGGTTAAAAGTTTCCTGATTTTGGTGTCCATTCCCTTAATTTCATTACCGTTCCAATTTATGATATTGAAAACTGGGATTGCAAACGCATTTATAACATATAGTTTATTTCTCGATTTAAGCTCAGTTTTCAAGACAGGACGAGATTAGCTTTACCTTTCATCCTTACGAGGTTAATAAAACAAAGCGCCAGTAATGCACTGGGGTAGATTTAATAGAATTTTACCTCCCCCCAAATTGTTGGCCTTGTGCCTAAATCAGAAACCATAATTATTATATGTATTTTATATATTTTCTGTTTGATAAAAGATAACATTACTTAGCCTCGTGGATTGAATACTTTTATCAAATATTAAAATAGGTTTTTTTAATCAACGTGATGATAAGTAGATTTGTTCTTTTTGTTGTGTGTTGGGTAGCCGAAATTGTGTTAGAGTGTTATATTAAATTCATACATTTTTTCGAGCCTGGTTGCATTGTTCCAACAGTGAAGTATGAGTAGCGTCATCTCCATCAAACTAATCTTCATATTCCTTTGCTGGTTTCCCAAGTATTGTTTTAATTGGGTTATATACAGTGGTGTGGAGCAAGGACAATACGATATTCATATTTCTTAGTTTCTGTTGTGTTTATCACACTTCTATCCAGAGTGTTATCTACATTTTTTCCCAGAATAGTCATTATATTTTTATTCGACAACTTACCTGTTGCCATCTCGATGGGCTTGTGAGATTTGATCCTAATTCGGTTGGGGACTATCTTAAAGAATATACGAAATCGCAGCTTTTTGTGGCCCATGCAACAGTTTACCGCTCTCATCATACATGTAATGTCGTTATCACTCAAGTTCTACTGCTTAGTTATGATGTTCTCTAAGAGATGCCAATCCTTCGAGTGCAGAAGTATCAGGGTCACCTACCGCTCTTCTTTCTTTGGAGACGTTGGCAATGATGAAGTTTCATCATTTCATACAATATAGATCGATAAACTAAATATCACATAGAAATCAATATAGACGTCAATAAAATCTAGAAAAATCCATTGAAGATGGTACTGCAGAATAACTGCAGCCCATTGACTGATATCACTAAAAGTACATATTTGGCAAGTATCTTGTTCAGAGACGATGTGTTGAAACTTAAACAATTACATCACTGAAAAGTCATTTAGGCCAGGCATGTCAAACGTGTGGCCAGCGAGCTGCATACGCTGCTTTACAAGCACACTTGCGGCCCGCACAAAGATTTTCACAACACGAGCATATTTTATTTTCGTAAAATTAGTTGTCGTGTGTGGCCCTCAGACAACACATGTGTGACCCATGTGCCCCTCGGGGGACCCTCAATTTGACTTGCCTGATTTAGGCTATTTAAAACATGAAAAGCTGTTATATTTACGTTTTGTTATTATTTCAATAGAACGGTTTATTATGAAGTGTTAAAGTGTTTCATTGCACTTTTGTGAGGTGGGTACTGATAAAATTCTACTTATGAATAAACACAATGTCTTTAAATGTATATAGTTTTCAGGAAAATCTGAACAGACCTTAAAATTATGGTCGATGCTTCTACTACTACTACTACTACTACTACTACTACTACTACTACTACTACTACTACTACTACTACTACTAAAAATGATTATGATTTCTTTATTGGTTATTGGGGTTGAAAACATTAAAAGAAATACTCTTTTACTCTTTTACCTGTTCCAGCCATTCGGCTGAGGTCATGCTGGGGCACCACCCTTTAAAATAATTGGCCAGCCACCGTATGCCGAAACCCTCTAACAAACACTGGGTTTTACATAAAAATCGAGTACAAATGAAGAACAAATCGTGTAACAAAGGTAATAAATAAATATACAACAAAATTCACCGATAGAAATGCACCACCCAGAAGAAAACCAAAGAACTCTACAGATCCCAAATCACCCTTATCACCAAGAGCATCATAGGCAAGTGCCCCCCCTCTCTCTCTCTCTCTCTCTCTCATCTATTCATTTTAGCCAACAGGTGCATTCTCGTAGTAGGTCCATTCATTGAAGCCATTCAATCTACATTCACCAACGTTTTAACACACATACGGGCAGCATTTCTATCTCCATCCTAACTTTTCTTTCCAGGCGGAGCTTTAAAACATTCATGAGGACTTGGTCGAAGAGAAATTTGTCTATCTTCATTTTTGCAACATTTTACACCACAAACCTCTTCGCCATAGCTTCTAGACCACTAAGTATCTTTTAAGACTCTCTCTACCCGAGCGCGTATTGTTGCTTCCAGGCGTTCACGTGTGGCTGACACAGAGCAATATAGAATTATTCCTTTTTGGCAATTTTTGCAATCAGTTCAAGTGGTATTGTTAATGAAGTCATTTCCATTTCAATGTTAATATTTTCTTTGCTTCTCTCAATCTTCTAAGGTTAATAAGAAAAGTTCCTTTGTTGTTACTGCCGTGCCAGCAAAGGATCTATTGTTTGTTGTGATGTTGTTGTTCTTCTCTTTGCTGTCTCTTATTGTGGTGATGGTACTGTTGTTGTTTTTATGTTGTTCTCATTGTTCTTGTGGTGATGGTGATAATATTGTTGTTCTTATTGCTGCTTATCGTTGTGGTGTTGTTGTTGTTACTGTTGTTCTTTTCATTTCTGTCTGCTGTTGTTGTGATGTGGCTGTTGTAGTTGTTGTTAAGGCTATTGCTTTCTGTGTCAATTTTGTGTTGTTAATGCAATACCCTCTAATAATGATGATGATGATTATGATGATATTGATCACAAACAAACACAAAGTTGAGAGCAATACGAGTACAAAAAGCAGCACAATACAAAGTAAGGGGGAATCGACAAAAGGAAAACAGTAGTTTTAACAATAATAATAATAATTGTTTCTACTTTTGGCACAAGGCCAGCAATTACCCAGTGCATTACTGGTACTTTATTTTATCAACCCCGTAAGGATGAAAGGCAAAGTCTACCTCGGCGGGATTTGAACTCAGATCGTTAAGGGACGTAACTATGCTGGAAAGCATGGCATCCGACCCTCTACCGATACTGCCAATCCACCAATAATAATAATAATGATTTCATTTATTGGCCACAAGGGCCGACATATAGGGGACAATACAAAAGACTGGGACAGTGGGGTTTTACAGAAAAATTGAGTAAACAATATGAATAACAATAACAAAGTAACAATAAAATTACAACAAGAAAAAATTCCCCAATAGCTGTTCAACATAACTCCACAAGTCAGTAATGCACGGACACTCGACGAGTGCGTGCAGAACGGTTTCGTCGCTCTGCGCGCATCTCGGGCAGGTCCGTCTGACAGCACTTCCGTGCCTGTAGAGTTTATCTCGAACCGGATGTGCCACCCAGTAGCACTGCCAAGCGAGGGATTTTTGGAAATTATCTATCGTCCCCGGCTCGAAAGTCCTCCAGTACAGACTGGTTAGTTTGACTTCGTTGACTCCCACAGCCTCTCCGAGTGCGTCGTCGCCCTTGCCCACCACTAATCCTCTATAGAACTCGAGAGTGGAAGTTCCACGGACCGCATTGCCCGCCTGGCAGAGGGCAGTGAGGTCCTGGCAACATTCCAGATGCCAGTCACCCAGTCTCGGTCTCTTCTTGACCCAGGACTGCAGCTCAGTCAAAGAAAGGAGCTGCGGAAGAGCCCGTCTGACAAACGGCGACCACACCTGTTCACCGTTTAGGCAAAATATCTGGAGATGCCGCAGCCTCAGCGCGTGCCTGCGCATCATTACCACGGCATGCCCAGCCCTCCACGTAAAGGATGCTGGCAGCAGATGGACCGCCTCACCAGCGGAACCTGACCCCTCCACAAGAATTTGAAGAGGAGCCGCTCCAAGATGGCGAGGCACGAACGGGGGAAAGGGACGACGGTCAGATGGTAGTAGATGACGGACGCGATGTACGTGTTCGCCACCTCCGCCCGACCTTTCAGTGATAGCTTCATCCCAACTCATTTCTGGGTGAGACTGGCTACCCTGCCCGTCACCTCGTCCCAATTCTTATCCACCTGGAGGTCTGGCCCGAACCAAACTCCGAGCAACTTTACCGGTCCGTCCGTCCAGCGCCTAACGACGCTGTTGGACGGCATGGCCTTGCCTCTCCAGGTGCCGAGTTGCAAGCCCACCGACTTTTCCGGGTTAAGTTTTGCTCCCGTCAACCTTTCATATTCCTCCAATAATTTGCCGACCACCTCGATTTCTGAGGTGTCCGACACCATCACGGTGATGTCGTCCGCATAAGCCGACACAGCCATTCCGCGTCCCGGTTCGAGCGGGATGCCCTGCAACAGCTCCAGCTTCCGCAGTAAAGGCTCGAGAGTCAATACGTACAGAAGGGAGGAGAGAGAGCACCCTTGACGGACCGATCGGAAGACCTGAAACGGTTCCGAGAGGTGGCCATTAATTTTGACCATCGAGCAAGTGCCGCTGTGCATTGCAGAGATCCAGCTTCTGAAGACGGGGCCTAAGCCAGCCGCCTTGAGGACAGCCTCCAGGTACCGATGGTCGACCCTATCGAATGCTTTCGATTGATCTAAATTGATCAGAGCCCCTCCGAAGCCAGGTTTACACCCTACCCTCTCTATGATGTATCGCATTAGGTGGAGGTTGTCGTGTATGGACCTGGTTGGGATTGCGCAAGTTTGCACCTCCCCAACCAAATCTCCGACGACAAGCGCCAACCTCTTCGCTAACACCCTGGCCAAAATCTTAAACTCTGTTTTGAGCAGAGTTATGGGCCTGAAATTGTCTAATGTGTCCCTCTTGTTCTCGTCTTTCCTTATCAGCGTCACTACGCCCCGGCTCACAGAACTGGGAATACTCCCGTTTTGCTGCCAGTTGCAGTAGAGGGCTTCGAGGAGATTGGAGAACAAGTCTGGCATATTTACGTAAAGCTCGTAGGGCAGACCATCCAAACCGGGTGACTTGCGCCTCATGCAGCCGACAAGGGCATTCTGAATCTCGGCTGAAGTAATTGGCCTTTCGCAGCGCCCAGCGTCAGCCGTCGAGAGTTGCGGCAAGCCATCGAGGTAGGGACTGAAGTCCGCCACCATCTCTGATCCGCCACTTCCCCCGAACAACCGAGCAAAATGTTGGCGAAAGACCTCACACATCCGCTTGGAACCGCTCAGCTCGTGTCCGTCTCGGTCCGTCAAAGACCGAATCGTGGTTTTATTACTACGCTGAACCTCTGCCACGCTGGCCCATCGAACAGCTTTGGTTCCCTCGTTTCTCAGAGCACGCGCCTTAGCTCTGACAATGCAACCTTCGTGTTTCGCATTGAAGAAATGGTCTAATGCCATTCTCGCCGCTAGCGCGTCAGTTGCAATGCCACTACCAATAGCCTCGTCTAACTTATATACCAACTCCCCCTCCTTTCTATTTTTCTCTAACGCTACTTCTTTGCTAAACTCTATCGACATTACTCTAATCTCTCTTTTGAGAGCCCCCCCCCCACCATCTATTGTTGACGACTCCCCCTGTCAACTTTTTCTTAACTAAATTGTTGACCTGGTCCCTGTAAGCCTTACGTGCCGGAAATGACATGTTTAGCTTCCAGTAACCAGGTCCTAACCTACGCGTCTTATCTAGGTCGACCATACAGATCACAAACTTGTGATCTGAATAGGCGACCGTTTCAAAACGTGGACAGCTTACACTATTTCTGTCTATTTTCCTAATGAATATCCTGTCTATATACAATCTAGATGACCCTATGCGGTTAGTCCAGGTTTACACTGGCGCATTAGGGAAATCTAGTCGGTACCTGTCAGACAGTTGGAACTGGCTGATCAGGTTCTTGAGGCTTTTTCACCCCCCGCTCCTATCGGATACTCCCACACAGTCCCAACGTGCGTCTAAGATGCCGTTCCAGTCCCCCGCTAACAGTAAAGGGGGAGACGTACCCAGAAAGGCTTCCAGGTGTCTAAAGAAGTGCGGCCGTCCTGCCCCAGTAGGAGCATAGACGGCCACGAGTCTAAAGGCACCACCTTCGTTATTGTTCACGTCCAGGACCACCAACTTCCCGTCCGGGTCCCGGAAGATCGACCTTACCTCGAGATCCAGGCCTTTCCTAAACAGCTCTGACACACCGCCTCCCATTCCCGACCGGCTAACAGATGCAAATATCTGATAGTCGTCGAGAATGAGGGCTAGTGCGCGCGTGTCGGAAATCCTGGTCTCGCTGACGGCAATTACATCCATTTCTTGAGACATGAGGTCGTTGAGCAGGTGACCCTGCTTCCAGGAAGATCCCAGGCCTCGAACATTTAAACATCCTACTCTTAACACGGCGATGTTGGCAGGTTAAAAAGAAATAGAGGAAAGGTTTACTTACCTTCTGGGCTCTTGTGAAGGTCGGGTTGTTCGACCTCCATAGTTGGTGGGGTTTCTTTTGGGAACCCCTTTAAAAGTCTTCAAGTGGGTTTTACGTTCGGGGTTCCCACGTCCCGAGGAAAGCTGTCTCGTATTTCTTTGTATAAATCGAGCGACATTCGCACCAGAACCAAATCTTCCGGCACGCGAAATGTGTTGGATTTAAAAATTTCCCCCTCTTTTTGTATATTTTCACTTCGTGCTACGAGGGCCATCAGTTCCTTGTTGGCCCTCCTGACGAGCACGAAGTTTTGTATGTTTTGTTGGTGTGATTTTATTTGTTTGCGTGGCTGTGGTGGTGATGGTTTTGGTGGTGTTGTTTCGGTTGTATCTGTGTTTGTTCTGAGTGCGGTGTCTGTGGTTTCAGATGTTTGTGTGTATATTTGTTCTTGCGTCTGTTTAGGTTGTTTGCGTTTGGGGGATTCTGGTGATGGTGATGGTGGTGTTGATGTTGGTGTTATTGGCGAGATGTTTGCGTGGGTGGTGTCTGCGTTTTTTATTGTGGGTGATTTTGTGCTTTGTTGAGTTTTTTTTTTCTTTTTGTGTTTCCTTTTTTGTATTTTGTTGGATTTTAGTTTTCCCTCATCTTCACTACTGGTAAATTTGACAGCTTTCCTCGTTTCGCCCCTGGGTGGTCAATGTTGGTGGTGGTCTTTCTATTGGTGTTGTTGTTGGTGGTTTTGCCGGTGCTGGTGTTGGTTGTGGTCCTCTCCCCGGCGTCAGCAGCAGTGGAGCCTTTCGACCCCTTGCCTCTTTCAGCAGATGAGGGTAGAAGGCTCGCAAATGGGTTTTTTCCCCACAAACAAAACAATGCGGCCTTTTGACTTCGGTCATAATGTGAATGACCGTCCCATTCTGAAGGCGGATGTGATCCGGGGTTGTCTTCACATTCTCGGGCCTGATCTGGAGAAGGATCTCCAGGTCAACCCCGGACCAGTCCTCTCTGGCCGTTCTGGTCACTTGTATAGGGACGGTATCCGGCCCCTCCACAATCACACATCCCAGAAGCCACCACATGTCAAGTCCTGGTGGGATTCTGGGAATGCGGAGACTGGCCGTTCTTTTTCCTATGTGGGAGGGGTACATTATGACCTTGCTGGTTTTGCAAGGAGTCATAGCGTGTTTCATAGCGAGGGCTTCTGACTTGAACAACACCGAAATGGTGCCATACTGTCTGCCCCTCTCTATGTATTCGGTGTCTTCTCTGATGCACCTCAGCGCGACTTCGACATTTGCTTGTGGGATTAAAGCTGCCCTTTTGGTTTGTGCTGAGATGCATCTATAATGCAGCGTTCTGCGCTCCACTGCCTCAATAGTTTCTACCGGGACAGTTAAGTTGGCCCAGGTTTGTTCTTGCTTGATGAGCTTCCATACCTGGGCCAACTTTTCATCTTTGTTTGAGAGGTCCATGTTGAAGCATGGCCTCTTTTTTGCTGCTGCCGCAGCGAAAGTGTTCTTGTTTTCGTTGGGGGTGTTGTTGTCGTTGTTCTTGTTGGTGTTGTTGTTAGCACTGTCGCTGTTATCATTGTTGTCTTTGTTGCCACCGTTGTTCTCGGTGCAGTTGGTATTATTGCTGTTGGTGTTGTCGCTATTTGTTTTCATGTTAGTGGTGTTGATATTGTTGTTGCATTTGTCATTTTTTTTTGTTATCTGTATTTTCGTTGTCGCTGTTACTGTCATTTTTTTCAAAATTAGAGTTCTTATTGGTATCATTTGTGTCTTTGTTTACATTGTTTGTGGTGGTGTTTGTGTTATCAATGTGTGTTAATTTCGCTGTAGCGCTCCTCTCAACTTCTACGTCGTTGTCGCACGACAGCCGACATATCGCTGGGGGACGTGGATCAGCCATGTTTTTTTTTTCTCCGTAAATTTTTTTAAATGTAAAAAAAGTTCAAATATTTGGGCCAAAAGGCCCAAATATTATACTTTGCCCTTCACAGGGCAAAGTCTAAGGGCTTATATCTCTTACACAACAAGAAATATTTAACAACAAATAATTTTAACAGGCAAATAAAGCGACTTACTGGGAGCGAGCAAAATACGTCCGATTAGACCAATAATAATAATAATAATTGTTTCTAGTTTTGGCACAAGGCCAGCAATTATCCCAGTGTATTACTGGTACTTTATTTTATCGACCCCGTAAGGATGAAAAGCAAAGTTAACTTCGGCGGGATTTGAACTCAGATCATAAAGGGCCGTAACTCTATGCTACAAAGCATGGCGTCGTACCCTTTACCGATACTGCCAATCCACCGACCTTAATAATAATAATAATAATTGTTTCTACTTTAGGCACAAGGCCAGCAATTACCCAGTGCATTACTGGTAATAATAATGGCTATAGATAGTAATGATAACAATACAAAAAAAATATATATATAATTCAACTAGGAAAAATACCTTAATAGGAGAGAAAAACGTTACAAATACCCGGAACACTCTGTTGTAACAATGGCATTTTTACCAAATCAGCTTTGTCAGTCAAGCTATTGTCACCCATCGTTCAGGAAACAAACTAAAAGGACAACTTCTCTCGCTCTTTCTCTCCCCTTATCTTTCTCTTCAGATAGCACTTGAAGAAATAGACAAGAACTAGGCATAAGAGGAATATTCCTGTCGCAAACATTTTAGACGTGTTCACTATATAGCTAGCATCGTTTACTATAGTCATATCAGAAGGAAATCTATTGCTGTCCTTCTAAAGGCACGTGACGGTTCGGTTTCCACTGTAGACTTGGCTAGCTAATACACGCGATGGCAATATTCGCCAAGGTCGATTGTTGAAAGCGGATATCAAGTAATAAAAAATTGCACTTTGGGAGAGTGAAACTGAGCTAAAGTGTGTGTTTTTATATTGTAATGGAAGAAAATGTCTTTCAGGAAAACTAAGATCAGACGAAAAGCCTCGAAAAGCCTTGATGGATTAAAAGGTTTGATATTCTGGAAAGAAAGCCACGATGAAGCTAAAGAATATTTGTCGTGGTAACGATGGTAATGTATTAAAAGTTACTGGTGGTATTAATGGAAGAGTTGGTGGCCTTGGTGATAAGATAGTTGTATAGAGGTTTGCTTTGCAGCCACACGGTTCCGGGTTAATTTTCACTTCACGGAAGCTCTTATTATTTGCAACCAGGGCACATTCTTTCATACAAAAACGTGCTATAAAAGTAGGGTACGTGTAAAAATTTACAATTTTTTATATAACAAGTAGTTATATAAAAACGAAGTCCGAGGCAAACATTTATAAACGATTTGAAGCATAGTAATAATATTATGCATATTACGAATGCAAATAAATAATAAAATGTATTTATATCATAGTATATTATATCAATTATATTATATTCGTTATAACTCGACATTCCGAAGAGCATCAACGTTGATGATGATGATGATGATAATATATATATATATATATATATATATATATATATATATAGTAATAATAATAAAGAGGGCTCGATAAGGATAAATATATATCAAATATAAAAGAACCGTAGAGCAAATATTTCTTAAAATAACAGATTAAAGTTTAAGCAAAGAATCGCTGCTTTCACCCTTAACGGGATCTTCTGAAACTAACAAAGTCAATCTGTGAACGCAGAAGTGAATATTTCAAAAAACGTTGCAACCGGAGGAAGACAGGAAGACGATACTTTGGTTCGTGGAAACGTTCCCTGGCAAAAAACGGGAAAAAACGAATATAATACGTCATTATTTGGAGCGGTGAAAAACAATTACACGCAAAGACAAAACCACGTTTATGGTATAAAAGAAGTCGTAGACTAATATTCTATTAGGTGGTTCATAGAGACGTTCTCTGGCAAGGAACGGAAAAAACGAAGATAATACGTCATATGTGGAGCGTGGAGAACAATTGCACGCAAAGACAAAACCACGTAAATGGTATAACTGAAGTAGACTAAAATTCTAACTAGGAAACCGAATGATTCTCGGCTTCAGAGTTAAGAATAAAGTAAATAAAATACAGAGGTAAATGAAATTAAATAAATACATACACGCATCCATATACGTACATACACAAGCATACGCGAAAACAATCTGAGGCAATTTCGGCTTGTAAACATAAATTGCACAAAACTTTCCTGTATTACAGCCCCACATTATACCCTAACGCATAGTACGAACTATACGCGGATATTTTACGTCTTGATGTGGTAGCTAAGTATATGTTATGTTTATACCATTACTTATTTGTATAGGTAAGTATATATTACCTGTATGTTTTGTGAAGGTACGTATACTTTCTCGCACGTATATTTGATTGCATATGTTATGGCGTATATATTATTTATTCTGGTACATATGCTTTTGGTTATGTGTATACGTGAGTTTTGCGTCTGTGTGAGTATGCGGGTTCGTACGTATGTAGGGTGTGTGTATATGTGTACTTCGTGTTTTGGTTGACGTACGTCTCCGAACATAAGTGTATTTACATGTAGGTATGTGTGTGCGCTTGTTATATACCTATTTATTTATTTATATACGTTTATTTAATTATATGTATACACGCGCACATACACACACACATACACACACATATATATATATATATATATATATATATATATATATATATATATATATTTTAATATATATTTTTATGTGTATTTGGTGTATACATTCGTATGTGTGCGGGTACAGGTGTTGCGTGGGTTCTGTATATGCGTGCGGTTTTTTGTTTTTTTTTGTGTACGTGCGTGTATTTGTTTTCGCGAGTGTTTTCGCGTATGCTTATGTATGTACGTATATGGATGCGTGTATGTATTTATTTAATTTCGTTTACCTCTGTATTTTATTTACTTTATTCTTAACTCTGAAGCCGAGAATCATTCGGTTTCTCAGTTAGAATTTTAATCTACGACTTCAGTTATACCATTTACCTGGTTTTGTCTTTGCGTGCAATTGTTCTCCACGCTCCACATATGACGTATTATCTTGGTTTTTTCCGTTCCTTGCCAGAGAACGTCTCTATGAACTACCTAATAGAATATTAGTCTACGACTTCTTTTATACCATAAACGTGGTTTTGTCTTTGCGTGTAATTTTTCTTTCACTACTCCAAATAATTGTTTCTACATTTGGCACAAAGCCAGCAATTACCCAGTGCATTACTGGTACCGCTCCAAATAATGACGTATTATATTCGTTTTTTTCCCTTTCTTTGCCAGGGAACGTTTCCACGAACCAAAGTAACGTCTTCCTGTCTTCCTCCAGTTGCAACGTTTTTTGAAATATTCACTTCTGCGTTCACAGATTGACTTTGTTAGTTTCAGAAGGTCCCGTTAAGGGTGAAAGCAGCGATTCTTTGCTTAAACTTTAATCTGTTATTTTAATAAATAAATATATATATATATATATATATATATATGTATATACGAAAAATTATTAAGACATAGTTACTTTTACATAATTGTTTTATTGCATAATATATATTTCAATGATATGGTTATGCAATGGTTGTATCATCGACAGTTTCCATGTGGCATCATCAGATGCTCATACAATTAAGAGGTAAACTTATGCAGGTATGCAGACATATCGCTGGTATGGCAAGGTTTTCACGATATCTTCTTGGGATGGATATCAACATGTTCCAACGTCTTCCGTCGGTAAAGTAGTAAAAGAAAAAATATAATCTATTTATTAAGTACAACATATTAAAACCTGAATCATTTACGGAGTTGTGTTTTGATACGTCTGCTTACATCAAAGTTCATTAACACCATCATCAACAACATCAACGATAACGACGACGACGACAAAAATAATAATTGTTTCTACTTTTGGCACAAGGCCAGCAATTACCCAGTGCATTACTGGTACTTTATTTTATCGACCCCGTAAGGATGAAAGGCAAAGTTAATCTCGGCGGGATTTGAACTCAAAACAGCAAGGGCCGTAACTCTATGCGTCAAAGCATGGCGTCCGACCCTCTACCGATACTGCCAAATAATAATAATAATAATTGTTTTTACTTGAAGCACAAGGCCAGCAATTTGAAGGGGAGATGAAAGTCGATTAAATCGACCCAGGGCATTACTGGTGCTTTATTTATCGACCCCGTAAGGATGAAAATCAAAGCTAAATCCAGCGGGAGGTGAACTCAGAACGTAAAGGGACGTAACTCTATGCTGAAAAGCATGGTGTTCATCGCTCTACTGATATTGCCAATCCGCCGCCTTTAATAATAATAATAATAATAATAATAATTGTTTCTACTTTAGGCACAAGGCCAGCAATTACCCAGTGCATTACTGGTACTTTATTTTATCGACCCCGTAAGGATGAAAGGCAAAGTCAACCTCGGCGGGAATAATAATAATAATAATAATTGTTTCTACTTTAGGCACAAGGCCAGCAATTACCCCAGTGCGTTATTGGGGCTTTATTTTATCGACCCCGTAAGGATGAAAGGCAAAGTTAACCTCGGTGGGATTTGAACTCAGAACGTAAAGGGCCATGACTCTATGCTGCAAAACAGAGCGTCTGACCCTCTACTGATACTGTCAATCCACCAATAATGATTTCTAGTATAGGGACAAGGCCAGTAATTTGTGGGGAGGGGAAAGTCGATTAAATCGACCCCAGTACGTTACTGGTACTTTATTTTATCGACTTCGTAAGGATGAATGGCAAAGTTAACCTCGACCGGATTTGAACTCCACCAATAATAATAATGGTTTCTACTATAGGTACAAGGCCAACAATTTTGGGTGAGGGAAAAGTCGATTAAATCGACGCCAGTGCATTACCAGTGCTTTATTTTATTGACCCCGTAAGGATAAAAAGCAAAGATGACCACGGCGGGATTTGAACTAAGAACGTAAAGGGCCGTAACTCTATGCTGCAAAGCATGGTGTCAAACGCTTTACTGATACTGCCAATCGACCCTCTAATAATAACAACAATAATAATAATGACAATAATAATTACAGTAGTAACAGTCATCAACGCCGATTGTGGAAAGCGGATGTCACGTGATGAAATATTGCTCCTTTGGAGAGCGAATCAGCTAAATTGTTTGTTATATTGTAATGTTTCAGGAAAACTAAGATCAGACGAAAATCCTCGCTTGTTTGATTAAAAGGTTTCGTAATCTGAAAGGAATGCAATGGTGAAGCTAAGGAACTTGAATGGCGACAGTGGTTGCGGTAGATTAGTGTTATTGGTGGCATTAGTGAAAAAAACTGATGACCTTGGTATCATATAGTTGAGGTAGTTTAGAATGTTGGTTGTACTGTTAGTGGTAGTCATAATAATGGTGATGGTTATTATGGAATATGATATATTTAATGAATCATGGTAGTCGCTATGCTGGTGGTTAAAAGTGATTTTCTTCATCGTCATGATTTAGTTAGGAAAGATGCGATCTTAGCGTTTTCTCCCATTCCCCACCACGTGGTGCCCTTCATCTGTAGACAATTTACTTCCACATTTAACAGTTTTTTTTACTAAATGTTCAGTTCCCTTTCTAACAATCCTTTGTTTCTTCTGAGGTTTTGCATAATTTACAGCCAAATATTTTTCGGTGCACGTTTGTGTACTTTTCTTTATTGTGAATGGAAATGTGTAAATAATTTGCATGGCAACGTTAAATGATCCATTGTACCACACACGTGGTCATCATAACAGTACAACTGCTGTTTCTGAATTCAACTGCTTCTTTCAGAAATGGTCGCATGCCAAACTCAGGTTCGTCATGTGTGATCATTCAACAGGCGGCTGTTGTTTAGTTCCGAGTCGGTTCCGATCAAAGACATCCAAGCTATACCAATCCCAACTTAATTTTAAATATAGTATGTTTCATTCAACCCTATCCCATGTATCGTTTATTAAAAATGGCTGGGTATAATTTAAATGATATTTGACTGCTATTCACAGCAGGTCAAGCAACTACATACATTGTCCCATCGTTGGTTTGCAGATGGTTGAGTGTTATAGTATTGGTGATAGGAATGGAATTATTTATTGTAAATATTGTAGTCGCTGTAATTTCATTGGTAATGTCGACCATCGTAAATGTAGGGGCAATGCACGTTCAAATCCCGTTTAAAATCAATTTTCTATTCTTACTTAGTTAATGTTTTAAATATAATTAAATGAACATCAATGTTGGAGTTGTATCAACTCTAGACAAATCCATGACAGACAGAATTAATAGAGCCTAGAATATCATTTTAATCTTACCAAGTGTTTAA
>OZ024742.1:309979125-309996625 GCA_964016885.1 Eledone cirrhosa
TGCTGCTATTACTTGTGTAGCTCCTAAGGGTATTACTGGTGTACAAGAAGCGGCTCTAACTGTATTCGTAAATCGAAACTCACACAATAACATAGACACATTATATATATATATATATATATATATATATATATATATATATATATATATATATATATATATATATATATATATATATATTATTGGGCACCCACTGAAGAATTATAAGAGCCCACTTCAATA
Organism: Eledone cirrhosa; assembly: GCA_964016885.1. Taxonomy (NCBI): domain Eukaryota; kingdom Metazoa; phylum Mollusca; class Cephalopoda; order Octopoda; family Eledonidae; genus Eledone; species Eledone cirrhosa. Next base: position 309,979,348 of record OZ024742.1, read on the forward strand.
AGTATCTGTTGATCTTATACAAGCTTCTACATAAATTGGTATAATTTCACCCAACTTGTAGGAATCTTATAATGAAACGAGACGTCCGTCTGGGAAGAGATATGTTTGATATATCTCATATGAAATAATACAGCCAATCTTCCACACAATACAATTAGTTAGCACTCCGAACGTTTAATTAGGAATATACTCACTTATTTCTTAATGTTTGTTGAGTGAGTTGGAATTTGGCCGGAGTATCGCTATTAGCTTTCTCCGATAATGTATTTATATATATATTAGAGAACAAAACGTTGTATCGCGCTGCTATTTTTAGCGGCATGATCAACAAGTTTATAATATCCCGCTTTTACTTATAGCCTATTTTTGTGTGTGTGTCACTTTAACGGCCTGACCCCATGCAACGGGCAAGAAGCGATATTTTCTCTATGGTACGGAAATATCTGTCTGAAGATCTAATACTTTCCATTGGAAATTCTCTGAATTTCCAATCTTTTGATTAGTGAAACCGTCGGTAACGGCAATAGAACAGGTGAATATTTAAATCGTTTTTTGTTCCGCTCATTTATATATATATATATATATATATATATATATATATATATATATATATATATATATATATATATATATATATATATATATATATAAGTATGTGTAGGTACATACATATATGTATACAGACGTACAGTAGTATGTATATATATATACATACATGCACACACACATATATATGTAGGTATGGATTCACCGAACATTTATTATAATGCTCGGTGTGTTTGTAAACAAACATCCCGAATTAAGCCATACAGTGTCTAGCAACCATCGTTGCTCATTTGTTCAACACTGACAAAGGAACGCTGTACTAGTTTCAAGCTTATTAGCTATCGTCAGCAACGTATACCTTCCTGCCAGATGGTTGAACGTCTGAAAGTATATACTTTCCTTATGCATATTAACGGCTGAGCAGCCTAATTTGCATATCGAGTGAGTTAATCGGCTGGGGTACCGAAAATGCATGCTTTACGTATATTTATATTTTGTTCTGATTTGAAGTGGCTTGCGTAAAAATGTGTAGAGAACTGATGCTGCAGTAACCTGTTTCCTGTATTGTAAACTGTTGAAAGTGAATTTTGTTTCAAAACATCAGATCGACCAACTGAAATAATTCTAAGGTCAGTCTTTTTTACTGCAGTCAGTTGATTGAGTATACTTTATGAGATATTCGTCCAACATAGATAGACGTACTCCAGAATGTTTCAGATTTGGGATTTGTACTCGTCGTCTCTTCCTTCCTCGTCCAGCCTCCTTGCAACATTATATAACATCCTTAGGGTAGTGGACTGGCAAAACTGTTTGAGTGTCAGATAAAATGTCATTATGTTGACTTTGCCTTTCATCCTTACGGGGTCGATAAAATAAAGTACCAGTAATGCACTGGGTAATTGCTGGCCTTGTGCCTAAAGTAGAAACAATTATGTCATTATAAAGAAAACATTGTTATTTGTTCTGGCCTTTTACATTCTCAGTTCAAATCCCGCCGTGATCAAATTTACTTCTCATCCTTCATGGGTCGGTAAAATAAAGTTCCAGTCTGAGGTTAGTTTAATCAGCTTTGTCCTTCCCCAAATTGTCTGGCTCTGTGCCGAAATAAAAAATCCATAATTTATAAGACCCCAATCCTCTGCACAGCTCTACTATATACAGAGTGTCGCCCCAAAATGTGTACACACTTCAACAGCATTCTAATAAATATTGCCTTGTACAATCAAAGAGTGTATACATTTTTTGGACACCCTGTATATATCGTTCAAATCTAGTCACAATCAGCTCTGAGCTGCACAGCTCAACTATATACATATCTATCGTTCAAATCTAGTCACAAACGAATTTGACCTGCACATCTCTACTATAGACATATCTATCGTTCAAATCTAGTCACAATCGAATTTGATCTGCACAGCTCTGCTTATCTATCGTTCAAATCTAGTCACAATAGAATTTGACTTGCTTAGGTTCGACCAACTACCAGTAATAAAATGGTATTTGAATCAACTTGAACTATTGTCCTCCTTGACAACTACTGGCCTTGAATCTTGGTTAGAATAAACCTGTATCACATATAACTTTGTCATGAATCTCTATTTCAATTACACAGAGAAAATGAAAATAAAGACTGTGATTATATATTTATTTAAAAAAAATATATTGCAGATTAAAAAAGAAATAATTTACAAAGTACAACAAAATTTAAAAAGCAGAAAGAAAAAGAAAATGAAATGTAAAAAAAAACAATAAAACAAAACAAATAAGTGAAAACAAAAATTACATATTATATATTCACGCAGATGGAATCTAAGATGTGGAATCTTGATATTAATCCTTTCTAAGTTAAATTAAACCAATTTATGGTTAGAATAGGAAGTATCAAATACTGGTTTACTGAATGACGACTGCATATCCGAACAGCAAGATATCAGTTTCAAATCCATGTCCTGAACTACATCTATTTACAGCTCGTACACACACCCATATACATATGCATATAAATCATTGTTGTTCTCTCTTCACTTCAGGATATTGAGGAAACATGCATGGATGGTTAAACCAGTCAGCTACCAGACAATATAACAGAGAAGTTGACGGTTCGTGTCTTAATACAAGTACAGTATAGTACCCGCGATCAATACATTTAACCTTTTCCCCAGAATATTGTCTAAGAAAATACATCGTTCATCTATTTCAATTAATGCTTTAAATTATGAAAGATTTGAAAGTTTCTTTCGTGAAATAAATAATTTTTCCATTATTGTGTTTAGAACATAGCTTCGTGCATCTGACCTGTCAACTCTCCCCGTCCGACAGGGAGATCACCCACCCACTTTGGAGAGGGTGAGAGATGTCTTCTCTTGTGAAAATAGGTATAGCTTTCGTTATGTAAAATCTCCCCATTTTTCCTCATTTCTCCCCGTTTTGGAGCACCATTTTTCATGGTACTCCCCGTTTGGGTTTTTAGTTTTAGAGGTTGGCAGGTCTGGTACTTATGCTTGAAGGTTTAAATTGAAATATTTAGAAATTTAAATATTTAGAAAGGACAATAAATGCGAGACATATTGTTCTAAGACACGTTTTGCAAGGAAACTTTAAATCTGCTGATATACGGATTAGTCTGCATATTTCTTCATATATATTTTAAAAAGGGTAGTATTATATCATAGAACCAGGGGCGGTCTCAGGTAAGTTGATATCACATTAAAAAATCTTTTTTAATATCAACTGGAACTAATTTACCACTAAGCTGGTGCCAACGTAATGAAAGGACTGTGTCGTTAATCAAGAATAGGGTTAATTTAAAATTAATCAAGAGTATGACAGAACTGGAGTCCCTATCGTTAAAATACCCAAGAAACTTCCTATGGAATACGACTTCAATGGGAGTCGACCAGACCTGAAATGTTTGGAGCGTAATAGTAATGAAACATTCAAGAACATTTCTTCATTTGAGCCCTGTATAGAGACAAGTTCCTGTGTAGTGGTGTCATATATAGGGGTGGGGTGGATGGGGCTAACCTCTAATATGAACACCAATACTGTTACACAAACATACACACATATATAACACACACATATAGAAAGAGATAAACACACACAAGGTGGCGAATTGGCAGAGTTGTTATAAAATCTGTTAAAATGCTTTGCGGTATTCGTTTCGGTTTTGCATTCTGAGTTTAAATCACGATGAGAGGTTAAATTTGGCTTTTATACTTTCGAGATCGATAAAGTAAAACCCTGTATTGGGCTCAATTCTTACCATCTTTCTCTTTCTCTTTCTTTCTTTTTCTTTCTGTCCCTCTCTTTCTCTGGAAGTAATCAGCTGTGTTCAGACTTGGGGAGAAATGGACTCCGCCAGGTTTAAATTCTCAAGACACGGCATAGATCACGATAACGCTCCCCACGACTCCATCAGGAGTTAACGGTTCACAGATGGATGGTGATATATATATTACACACACCCAGACACACACACGCACGTATATTTGTTCGTGTGTGTATGTTTCTGTGTATGTGTGTCTGTGCTCGCGTGTGTGCGTGAGGTGTAGTAAAAATTGTAGACTTATCTTTGTAACATTTTCAGTATATAATTGGAATAGGTCACGGTGGTTTTGAAAATAAAGTCAAATGTCTTATTAATTCTAAATATAGGTGAATTCAATTCCAGTTGTGCAGGTTTGCAAAACCGTATCTAATGGAAATTGCAGATAGAATTTAAGGGAATACATCCCTGTCTAGCTATATTTATCCCTTTATATATTTTCTTTTAATTTTAGAAGGATGGTTGCCACTTGGTTTCTACTGCCTCTACTCTCTATATCCCCAGTGGGACCTGAATTATTACCGTTGCTGTTCCACTTTAGGGACCATTTTAGTAAATATTTTATTTTTTTAAATAATTGCTATATATATATATATATCGTCTTCTGTCTGTTTTGGCTCTTTTATTCTCACTGGATATATATATATAATGATAATAATAATAATAGTTTCTAATTTAGGCACATGATTATAATTTTTAGTGGGGTAGGGAAGGTCGATTATATCGACATACTATTTGAATGGTTCCTTATTTTAGCGACCCCGGAAGGACGGAAAGCAAAGTTTTCCTCGGCAGGATTTGAACTAGTAGCGTAAAGAACCAGAAGAAATACCGCAAAGTATTTCCAATAACACAATATGGTGTTTTGCAGCAAGGAAGAGAGAATATGTGGGTAAAATACTGAAACAGGGAGACAGAGGGTGAAAAGAATTGAAGAATTGCTACTGCCTTTTCCTCTTTGACGAGGAACATTTCCACTGCTAAATAATAAAACATCTCCACCACCACTAATAATAAGAACATTTCCGATGACATTGACAACAGCAAAGACAACAACACCATCTCGACGATCACTAATGTTTCAAGCAAGGTAGCAGAGATAGTAGTAATTGATACTATCACTGCAATGGTTCCCCCAACCCTGCATTAAAAACAACACTTGTTACACCATCACCGCTACCATAACCAGCTTCACCCTATCAAATTTCTGTTTAACTGCTTCCCTTTCCACAACTACAACCACTACTGAGGTAAAATGATGTCTCTATGCGCTTGCTCGACCTGCAAGAATGACTTGGCAAATATATCTCAAATCACACCCTACTGTCTTTTAAAAAAATGAAGAATGCATTGAAAAATAGGGTCCTAGATAGACTGTGTTTAAAGAGTAGAATGAGTAGAACGTCTTTGATATTAGGTTTTACTCGTTTGTCCCTAATAAAACGTAACTTCTTTTTTCCCCTTCTCCCCAAAACACTACATCACAAAGACTACGATGTATAAATACACGAAATCTAGGGTGGGATTGAAAGTAGCCATTTGCTAAATAACCTCAGCTCACTTGGTATAAATAGGGCAACACTCAGCTGAATCAGAATTTCTGAGGCGCGGTCACTTGCGTTCCTTCTGAGCGCTTACGAAGTGAACGCCTCATTTGGATTACCAATTTCGCGAGGAGTTGTAGAGTTGTTTCAGAATATTCTGAATCGCGAACTAAGAACGATTGTCCTAAAACAGAATAATAAGATGGTACTCATGGCCGTTAACTGTAGCGAAAGCTATGTCTTCCGACTAGTGATCGCTTATGTACCAATCGGGGAAGGACAGCAGGATGATTTCTTCAGGCGTGTACAAACATTCTTAGGAATATCTCATTCATGAGTATTAGTGGGTGCTTTGCAGCATAGAGTTATACACATTTACGTTCTGAGTCAAAATCCCGCCGAGGTTAGCTTTGATTTTCATCCTTACGGGGTCAATAAAATAAAGTATTAACTGGGGTCGATTTAATCGACTTTCCCTTCCCCCAAAATTGCTGGCGTTATGCCTAAATCAGAACTCATTATTATTATTAATATTATTATTATTATTATTAAAGGCGGTGAAGGGCGGTAGATTGGCAGTATCTTTCGAGCATCGTACAACCCTTTTACCGCATAGAGTTACGGCCCCTTACATTCTGAGTTCAAATAAGTACCAGTAACGTACTGGGGTCGATTTAATCATTATTATTGGCGGTGGATGTGCAGTATCGTTAGAGCATCGGGCAAATGTTTCGCCGTATTTGTTCCTGCTTTTTATGTTCTGATTTCAAATCCTGCCGAAGTCAACTTTGCTTTTCATCCTTCTGAGATTGATAAAATAAAATAGCAGTCAAGTACTCGGGTTGATATTAACTTTCTCTCTCCCAAATTGCTGCCCTTATGCCCAAATTCGAAATCTTTATTGTTATTACTATTCCCCTTGTTGGTGGGAACAGATACACAGTAAGTAATGGTGAAAAAACATTTTTTTCTTTAAAGAAAACTACGAGTTAGCACCATGTGATATTTAGGAGGGAAAGAATGCAAATGCAAATAAAAAACAATACCAAAATAAAGTTTTAAAAATCCTGTTCAGACAAAAGAAAATTACAATTAACCAACGAAGCAACCGAGCTACTGAACATAGATAAATGAAATACTAATAGAAAGTTAGAAAAAATAGAGTTATCAGAAGCATGCATATTTTTTGCAAGAATGACATAAAAAGAGATTGCAAAAAGCATTCTCAAAACAAATAACAAAAGTAGAAGTCTTGAACTATGGGGGCATGCAGCCACAATTACATCTGAACGTGCAGGAACACCAAACCTAATAATTTAGCATAATATATATGTGGTAGGTTTTCTAACGTTTTGCTGCACATGTTGGCATACAAAGAAAAAATAAGAATGAAGCACCTTACAACATTTCAACATCATTCAACAAGCCACCTCAAATTCCATCACGTAACCAATTCGGGGCGATTACGATCCATACTGCCCATTCCACGAAGATCTCATGATTAGGGATGAGCCCGTGACAATGACACTGCGAGTAATGACTATAGATGTCATTGACTGATAACCATATTGAGCACTCTTTTATTCATCCCAATCACCACCCTCTCATACCACCAGAAAATGTACAAATACCACTATATTACTTGGACAGTCGGCTTCCTGATGATTTCTCCCGAATGAAACAGTTCTAGTCCTGTAGAAGCCATTTCTATATTGAATTATATATATATATATATATATATATATATATATATATATATATATATATAACGAAGGAAGTGTGGTAAGGAACCAGATGGACCATAACGCACCAAAGTATTCAATACTTAGGGTAGTAGAGTGGGTAATAGGAACGAGTAGGACCCCGACGGCTGAGCTCAAGCCGTTTCGACGGCTAATCCTGGACTAGTCCTATATATATATATATATATATATATATATGGAAGAAATTGTAGTTTACTTGAAGCATTGCGTAATGAGGTATAAACGTTTGGAGTTCGATGGCCAAAACAATGCAGGTATGGATATAGAATATAAATACAAATGCAAAAGATATTGCTGACAATTAGTCCTTTACCTTAAATTTATTTGAATATCCTTAATTTTCGAGATCATATCTTTTCTTCGGAAGGAAGAAAAAGGGGTTAATCCAGTGTTCTATTAAGCTTGCCAAGTCATGCTGACAGGAAATGGTATAGAAATTTCATTCTATTTCTAATGTCAAAGAGTAAAGGTTAGGTGGATAATATATATAATAATATATATATATATATATGTATATATATAATTGTTTCTACTTTTGGCACAAGGCCAGTAATTATCCCAGTGTATTACTGGTACTTTATTTTATCGACCCTATATATATAATTTTATTATATATATATATATCAAATCCCGCCGAGGTTAACTTTGCCTTTCATCCTTATAGGGTCGATAAAATAAAGTACCTTTGCTCTCTACACCTCTTCTAGCTATATTTCCCCCTGTTTTCTCTCTCTCTTTTTTCTTTCCTCTTTCTTCAATAATTATTTGAATCTCTAACAGTTATGTAAATTACTGTTATGTATTTTTAAACTTTCTTACATGCACCCTCTGTATTATATGTATCAATCTTAAGGTATATAAATATTGAGTTTTGTCATATCTTACTCACTACCATGACTGGATCTTAACCACCTACTATGTCAGGGTATGTCATGCATCATCTTATTTTATCTGATGAGGACGTACTGTTGAAGTTAGCTCAGTACCTCTGAAATATGTATAATAAAATATACTGGATCTCAATGAAGTTCTAGTTTTGTTAATATTTTGAATGAATATATATATATATATATATATATATATATATATATATATATATATTCATTCACTCATCTTCCTAGGACACACCGCACGAACAGAAAAGGGCTTCATGCCAACCCACAAACCACAATAAAGCCACCCCTGCTGCGGTAATGCTGCTCCAGTCTCCTCACAAAGACATGATCACAACAACAAAAACAACAAAAGTAATGCTGCTCCATTCTTGTCACAAAGACACAATCACAACAACAACAACAAATACAACAACAAAAATAACGCTGCTCCAGTCTTTTCACAAAGACACAATTACAACAAATACAACAACAACAAAAGAGGGAACTGCAACCCTATCCAATGTTGTAACCACAAATCCAATCAAAAACTGCTCCCTGAACAAAAAAAAAAATCTTTCTTTTTTAGCCATGAACCTGGCAAAAGAGATAGAGAAAAACATTTTAGCCATCACCCAACACCAACCTTGCTGTCACTAACACACAATCACAAAACAAGCCCCCTGCAACAGTCAAAACCAGCCACCACACTAGCCTCCACATTCTTACTCAATACACAAGGTATCAGCCCATCCATCAATGCACAGAAATGGAAGATCCAATTCATTGAGGATTGGGTTGGTAACCATTCATTTCACATCCCCTGCTTCATCCTTACTGAGACCCACCTTGACAACTCCCACTTGGAGGCCGAAGTAAGAGTGAGAAATTTTACAACCATCCGTGCGGATCGTGTTGGCAGAAGGAAGGGTGGAACTGCCATTTTCCTGCATGATTTCTTTACGGCAGATGGCAACACAACATTCTCTAATGGATACTGTGAATCAGTCACTGTGCACAATAAAGCCAATGACCTGACATTAGTTGGGCTCTATAGGCCGCCACAAACACCCATAATCTGTTTCAAAGAATGCCTCAACAGTATTAAATGCTTTATTAAACAGTGCCATTCTAGCAACATACTTTTGATGGGAGACTTTAATCTACCCTGTGTCGATTGGTCTACATGTAGTTTGAAACCAGGCTCCGCAGCCTCAACCACTGACAAAGAGGCTGTCGAGTCACTTCTTGACTTCATGAATGAGTTTTTCTTGTCCCAACTTGTCCTTGCACCAACGAGGCATCAGAAGAACATTCTGGATCTAGTGTTTAGTAACCACTATACATAATATTACAGTGGAAAAAACCATTCTCTCAGACCATGACATGGTTCTTTGTAACCTGAGATTCCACCAGCCGAAAGCTAATCCCAGGGTCCTCTCTCCAGCACACCCATTTGATAACATGGATCTCTACAATGCCAACTGGGATGCAATTATGAACGAACTATCACATGTCGACTGGTCTTTTACACACACACACACTTCTACCAACATCAAAACATCTTGGCAGATCTTTGTAGACACTGTCACAAATATATGTACAAAACACACCCCACCAAACCTGTGAAAAAAACCAAGTGCAGTATCCCCCAAAACAGAAAAACAATTATCAGAAATATAAAAAGAACAAACAAAAAATTAACACACTAAAATACTGCCAACAGCAACACACACATTCAATGGCTCTCACCCTGCTTGAGTAAAAAAAATGTAACCTCCAGCAATGCATGATGACCATCATCAATAACCAGAGAATAGCTGAAGAGAGGTGGGGCATTGAGAAAATCAAACTCAACCCCAAAGTGTTCTCATTCGCTAAAAAACACAAAGTCACCGTCTCCACTGTTGGCCCCCTAGTTGATGAAAATGACACACTCCAGAACAATGCCAAAACCATGGGCGAGATACTGCAAAAACAATACTCCTCTGTTTTCAGCAACCCTGATATGGCCGATCTGGGCCGTATCAGTGATATTAAGCCCCAACACACTATATCAGACATAACGTTTGGCGCCCCTGATGTCTTAGCGGCAATAAAAGAAATTAAACACAATTCAGCAGTAGGCCCCGACAGATTCCCTGCTTGTGTCCTGAAGGTGTGTCGACACCAACTTGCAACTCCTCTTGCTGTGGAGGAACTCACTAGACACTGGCTATATTCCTGAAAACTTTCTGTCCCAGTCCGTTGTCCCAGTCTTCAAAAAGGGAAATAAGTCCCTTGCAGTGAACTACCGTCCGACCTCACTCACCTCTCATATTATCAAGGTATTTGAGAGGGTGGTGAGATCACGAATAACCCACTTTTTTGAAAGCAACGGCCTGCTGAACTCCAACCAACATGGGTTCCGTAATGGAAGGGACTGCCTAACGCAGCTCCTGCATCACTTTGACGATGTTTTGAGAGCCTTGGGAGAGGGCTCCAACACTGATGTTATCTACCTTGATTTCAGCAAGGACTTCGACAGGGTTGATCATAAGATTCTACTGAAAAAACTATCCAATGTTGGTGTCTCTGGAAGGTTACTCCAGTGGATCAAATGTTTCCTGACAGGTAGAATCCAGCATGTTGTAGTCGAAGGAGTAAAATCAAGCCCTGCCAAAGTCAGCAGTGGCGTCCCACAAGGCACTGTGTTGGGCCCACTTCTTTTCATCATCTACATTAATGACATTACTGACATCATCAAACACAGTAACATCAGAATCTTCGCAGATGATTCCAGGCTCCAAAGGGTCATCAATGAGGTAGGTGACCGGACTTGCCTTCAGTCAGACTTACTGGCTGTTATCCAATGGGCAGAGACGAATAATATGCTGTTGAATGAGGATAAATAACTTTGGAAAAAAGGATGCTCTGAAACTACCATACTCTCTTCCTTCGGGTGAAACTCTAGTGGCTTCCAATAACATCAGAGACCTGGGAGTAATTGTGAACAACAATATAAGCTGGGCCACTCATATAAACAGCAAAAGTTGATATGGCCCGCAGAATGTGTTCCTGGATTCTCAGAACATTCCAGTCGAGAGATATGCTGTTGAAATGTTGGGTAAATATTCTATTGCGGTCGGCCACGAAGAGGCTGCTTTCGTTTATTTATCAAATATTTTTTCATAGGAGCCTTTATTCTTATAGCCTGGTCTAATTCATTTTTTATGTGGTTAATCATGCTAATTGGGAGAGGAAATAGTGTATATATTTGATCAGTGTGTGTGTGTGTGTGTGTGTGTGTGTGTGTGTGTGTGTGTGTGTGTGTGTGTGTGTGTGTGTGTGTGTGTATATATATATATATATATATATAAAATAAAACAAGGACGAGTGGTTACTCCTTCATTACGTTTATTGGTTGGTGACGTGCATTTCGCCACCGATGAGCTCAAAGTTCAATCTGTGTATATATATATATATATATATATATATATATATATATATATATATATATATATATATATATATATATATATATATTTTTTTTTTATATATAATTTATATATATATAAAATATGGAAAAAGCAAACAGGTTAAGAAAAAATCTTTACTTACTCACTTTAATGTCCCTACTGCAGTTTCATTAGGAAAATAACGAAACTCTGAGTAGAGTATCGCGACAAATCCCAAATCATCAGGAGACTTTCTCTGTCTAGAAGTAAAATTCAAGACAAGAATTCCCAGTCGTTCGTTGTCAGTGAAAATGTCGAATGAAATGACTGTCACGTGACAAGTGGCCAGCAGGAGGGTAGTAAAGTGGACGGTCGCAGGCAACATGTTACTAGAAAGTAGTTCGATTCCACCAAATTTTCACTCTACAATAAGGAAGTGTAATCCGCCGAGGTTAACTTTGCCTTTCATCCTTACGGGGTCGATACAATAAAGTACCAGTAACGCACTGGGGTAATTGCTGGCCTTGTGCATAAAAGTAGAAACAATTATATATTAAACGAAGAAGTATACATATCTCTACACGAGTATAGATACAAATATAGATGCATACATACAGAGTGGCCAACTTATACTGAGTTTCGTTCCATGAAAGAGTTAATAGAATTAACACATTCAGACCTAATAATTGTTTATACTTTAGGCACAAGGCCAGCAATTACCCAGTGCATTACTGGTACTTTATTTTATCGACCCCGTAAGGTTGAAAGGCAAAGTCAACCTCGGCGGGATTTGAACTCAGATCGTAAAAGCACGTAACTATGCTGGAAAGCATGGCGTCCGACCCTCCACCGATACTGCCAATCCATATTTGATATTATTAGGTCTGAATTTGTTAATTCTATTAACTCTTTCATGGAACGAAACTCAGTATAAGTTGACCACTCTGTATGTATGTATCTACCATCTACAAACTGACCAATGAGAATTAAGACTATTCCTGCTGGCAACATTAAATTATTCCTAACAAGCTCATATGTCCCAAGGCTCTGATACCAACAACACCATAAACACAGAGCTGGCATATCTAAGAACTGACTAACTGCCTGATGAGGCCATAGCCATTCAATGGCTATCCTCGAAATATATATAGCAGTAAATAAAGGATTATGAGTTCATGCAATTGACTTATGTTTCGTCACTATATATATATATATATTTTACATTCATTTAAATTATTGATGTATTGTTTTATTGATATTTTTTATCTGTTTGTCCCGAATCTTCTATTATCGATTTTTTATCGTATGGTTGATTGTAGACTTGTTCTATATGTGACGGTATTTTAACGATAGTTATAGCTCTGATTCATCTGAATTATTGAGCCCTCTGCCGCTCATTTCGAATTTTGTTTATCGTGAACTCGTGCGCCGATTTTTCGATACTCGATCTTTCTAATATATATATATATATATATATATATATATAGTATATTTAATATAGAAATGGCTTCTACAGGACTAGAACTGTTTCATTCGGGAGAAATCATCAAGAAGCCCGGATGATTTCTCCCAAATGAAGCAGTTCTAGTCCTGTAGAAGCCATTTCTATATTAAATATTTATACTCTATTCAGTACCTTACTTACTGTGGTTACCCCCCGATTGAACCCGGGACAAACATATATGACCCTCCCCAAGTATAACAATATATATATACATATTTCCAATTCCATCCCGCCCGCCCCCTTAATCTATTTTATTTCTCATTCTTTCTTCTGATGAAGGACTAGCGTCCGAAACGTTAAGACCCTCTTCCTGCTATATCAAGCGTTAACCTAATATATACCTTCCATATACTGTACCGATTGTGTTGTTATTTATGTTTACCTTTTACACACACACACACACACACACACACACACACACACACACACACACACACACACACACACACACACACACACACACACACACACATATATATATATATACATATATATATATATATAGAGAGAGAGAGAGAGAAAGAGAGATAACAGAAAGAAATATCTCGTAAATATAAAGAAAACGTGTTTTGGGTAAACCATCTAAGGAAAGAGCTTGCAAATCGTGTCTTCGGGATGATAAAATAGATTATTAGTCTAAGGTAAGGTAGCGGTTACGACGGACTTCCGAACGGCTTTCTTATGTCAAATTTCAATCACTAGATATTGGTCAACCCAAAGATATAGTAGAGGATATTTGCCCGAGTCCGTTGCAGAAGAGCTGAATACGTAATGACATGGTGGCGAAAAAGACTCCTTAGCAAAACAGCTACACGCGCATGTACATATACATATTTCCAAACAACTGGATCACTCATCATCGAAACCGACGGAGGTACATTCCTTATATTTCCTGCTAGCAAGTGTTTGGTCGGCAATATATATATATATATATATATATATATATATATATATATATATATATATATATATATATATTATATATATATATATATATATATATATATATATATAAACATATATGTGTGTGTGTGCGTGTATTGCACATATACATACATGTATGTATGTATGTATGTATGTATGTATGTATGTTTATGTCAGGTCACCAGTAGGTGCTACTGGTAACATGTATCCCAGTACAACCTGTCTCATGGTCGGGTCGTTGGCGACTAAACTGGCAACCCCACCAAGGTTTCTTGGTGAGGAGGGTGACTTTGGACATCCTGCAGGACTAAAAACAAAACCTATCAAAGGGCAAAGGAGCTCTTAAGACTCAATGGCCATCCAAAATCACCGGGAGAGATGACCCCTTAGCCTTTGTCAAGGCAGAATTCTAGGAGAAGGAAAACTCTTATATAACACCTGCAACCCTGATGGTATCCAATGATGTTGACTTGTTCTTCTTTTTGGTAAATATCATCTTGGTTAAGAGAGTGGGACTGGCTTTGTACAGTGCCTTTGCTCACTATAAAAGCTTCACGGCACAGGCACTGCTTTGTATCTGGAGATCTCTCTGCACTTGTCGTCACATGGTACCATGGGCCCAGCACTATGTGTCAATAATTGTCACAAGTGTAGTGTTTGTACCAGAGTTTTCAAGTCGCTGGCTGGACTAAAAAGTCACACTCGTTCAGCGCATCGGTAGGAGTTCTCCTACATGGATATAAAGTAGTGGCCGTACTCGAAAACGAGTTGGCAGCCACCATGTATGTATGTATGTATGTGTGTATGTATACATATGTATGTATGTATGTATGTATGTATGTATGTATGTATGTATGTATGTATGTGTGTATGTATATGTGTGTGTCTGTGTGCGTGTATATGTATGTTTGCGGGTATGCGTATAAGCATATATGCGTGAGCTTATTTACATGAGTTTATATGCATATATATATATATATATATATATATATATATATATATATATATATGTGTATGTTTGTATGTACGTAAGTATATTTGTGTGCCTGTGGGTATGTGTGAGAGAGTTAGTGTGTGTGTTTGTGTGTACGTGTTTCGGTTAAAATTCTAAAAAATACGGAATTAATTATTGTTGGTTCAAGGCCACGAACATGGCGGAATAAAGGTGTTTAACTGAACTGTGCTTAGTCAGCAGAAAATAGAGTATCAAAATGGAGAAATTAAGATAGAAGACAAAGAAAGAAAAAATCTAAAAATATGTGTGTTTATGTGTGTATGCATATATACATATATGTATGTGTGCATGTATATATATATATATATATATATATATATATATATATATATATATATAAAACAAAGATATATATATACATATGTATATATATGCATGTATATATGTGTGCATATATATATATGTATATATATATATATATATATATATATATATATATATATATATATATATATATATATATATATATGTATATATATACACACACACACATATATATATATATACACATATATATGCATGTATATGTATGTGCATATATATATATACATATATATATATGCATGTATATATGTGTGCATATATATATATATATATATATATATATATATATATATATATATATATATATATATATATATATATACACACACACACATATATATATATATATACACACATATATATGCATGTATATGTATGTGCATATATATATATACATATATAGATATGCATGTATATGTGTGTGCATATATATACATATGTATATATATATGCATGTATATGTGTGTGCATATATATACATATGTATATATATATGCATGTATATGTATGTGCATATATATATATATATATATATGCATGTATATGTGTGTGCATATATATATATATATACATATATACATATATATATATATGCATGTATATGTGTGTGCATATATATATACATATGTATATATATATGCATGTATATGTATGTGCATATATATATATATATATATATATATGATACACTCATAACAAAATCAACGAATAATGAACTCAACAACAAAGAAAGAGGCAAAGAGAGAAGAGATGGAAATATGAAGTTATATATGAAATTGTTTGTAAAAGATGGCTGTTGAGGCAGGGTGGGCTTTAGAAGAAATTACAGTACGGATATCCCCGGAATAGGGTGTAGTAGTGGTAACAGTAGTGCTAGTAGTAATAGTGGTAGTTGTAGTGGTAGTCGTGGAAGTGGTAGCAGTGTTATTAGTACTAGTAGCGATAGTAGTTGTGGTAGTGGTAGTAGTAATAGTAGTAGTAGTAGTAGTAGTAGTAGTAGTAGTAGTAGTAGTAGTAGTAGTAGTAGTAGTAGTAGCAGCAATGATAGAGGTTGTAGTAGTGATAGTATTAATGGTAGTAAACGAAGAAGAAGAAGAAGAAGAAGAAGAAGAAGAAGAAGAAGAAGAAGAAGAAGAAGAAGAAGAAGAAGAAGAAGAAGAAGAAGAAGAAGAAGAAGAAGAAGAAGAAGAAGAAGAAGAAGAAGGAGGAGAAGAAGAAGAAGAAGACCAACAACGACATTGACGCCAAGTAGTCTCCGAGAGAACAATAACTGCACAATAATGGTTTCTTATATTGGCACAAAGCCAACAATTTGGGGGGAGGGGAAAATCAATTTAATCGACCCCAGTGCGTGACTGGTACTTTATTTTATCGACCCCGTAAGGATGAAAGGCAAAGTTAACTCCGGCAGGATTTGAACTCAGATCACAAAGGGCCATAACTCTATGCTGTAAAGCAAAGCGTCCGACCCTCTACCGATACTGCCAATCCACCGCAATCAACAGCAACAATAAAAAATGAGAACGCTTAGCATGCTAAAAATAACAGTCAAATCTCCTCCAAATCGCATTTTGCCGTTAGAAAAAAAAAATGAAGTACAAGACTCGCATAATGTAGTCCCAGGTACACTATATCCGAGCCAAGTTAGAAGTGATGGTTCTCGTTGGATTGTCTTTGTTCGTAGCTGTGCTTAGTCAGCACTGACTAACAACAACAATAAAACTATTTACGTAAGCACTAGTGCATCAAAAACACAACCAATATCAGCAAAAAGTAAAATAGACCTCAGGCGGTTTCGACGACGAGTGTTCCAGTTGTTCGACAACGGAACAGCCTGTTTATAACATTTAGGTGTAAGTGGCCGAACATTCGACTTACACGTATACACCTAACAGATACAGTCTACTCAGGAAATTATTTGTGTATGTTGCTGAGAATTAAACCGACACGTCTATCCTTAACACAATACTCAGGGAGATTCAGTGTGACACAGTATGTGACACGGCTGATGTTTTGAATTA
>OZ024742.1:310001625-310021625 GCA_964016885.1 Eledone cirrhosa
AAAGAATCGAAGTTGTCTTGCAGTATATCTACACACTTATTTGCATATTACTATTGTTTCACAATCGATCAGCTCAGGGAACAATCAAGATGAGGCGGCCCGACCCTTTTTCGACATGGGTCCCGGAATGTTCCTACTGACTTTGAATTGACTCCATTTTCCATTTCATTGTAAATTTATATAACTATCAATATAGAATAGATGAAAGGCCAGTAATTTGAAGGAGAGGGGAAAGTAGATTAAATCAACCCCAGTGCATTACTGGTACTACCGTAGGGTGGTTTTTCTGCTAGCATGTGTAGTGTGTATATTGATATTATACACAAATATATATGCATGTAAATATGATACATCAAATAAAATCGTATTTGACAATATACACAGAAATTGAACAAAGCCTATGTTACACTGTCTTCTGTAATCAGTAATCTATATATATAAAACTGTGGTTGTCTGTCTGTCTATCGATTTTTGGCACACATCTCCTCTTAGAATCTCTCACGGAATTGCACCGAAATTGCTATACTTGTACATTGAGCCCTAGCGAAGACATCGGAAAAAAAAAATTTCAAATTGACCCACCCTATGTGACGAAATCGAATATAATGTATCGATTTTTGAGCGTAAGTTATCAGTTATTTCCCTTTGTTCTGTTTACATTGAGCGTCTTACGTAAAAAATTACGCTGGCTTTCTCAGCGTTTAAAATGACATCGCAAAATATTGACCTGCAAAATTCATCAGTTCGAACACTAAGCTTCCGTTTTGCTTCATTTCCATTTAAAAGCATTTTAAAACAATATTTTTACTTGAAAACAAGTCTATTTAAAGACTACATAAAACAAGCAAATATTTCGTCGTTAGGCGTGCAGACAGACAGTCGTGCAGACAGACAGTCGTGCAGAGAGGTGATATACGCGTGCAGACAGACAGTCGTGCAGAGAGGTGATATAGGCGTGCAGACAGACAGTCGTGCAGAGAGGTGATATAGGCGTGCAGACAGACAGTCGTGCAGAGAGGTGATATAGGCGTGCAGACAGACAGTCGTGCAGAGAGGTGATATAGGCGTACAGACAGACATAACTGATAATTTGGTTACGCTAATGTTTTTCTCTGCGTTGCAGCGTTTACATTTTCGATCTTTGTTAATAAATAACCAGTGCAGTTTTTATC
This sequence comes from Eledone cirrhosa, assembly GCA_964016885.1. Lineage (NCBI taxonomy): Eukaryota > Metazoa > Mollusca > Cephalopoda > Octopoda > Eledonidae > Eledone > Eledone cirrhosa. The sequence continues at coordinate 310,002,798 of OZ024742.1, forward strand.
CCCAGCATCCTCTTTTGTTATAACATTCGAGTTATCGTTATGTTTTCTTAACTTCATAAGGCATATTGTTGGTTGAGGGAATATTAATCAAAAACACCACATGCAAGTCTGCACAGTAGACACTACAGTTTTTAAGCCAAAAAAGGAACTTAACATTGTAACTTTAACACAGCTACTGAGCGACCCCGAGCAACACCGGGCTTTACTGCTAGTAATCTATATATATAAAACTGTGGTTGTCTGTCTGTCTATCGATTTTTTGGCACACATCTCCTCTTAGAATCTCTCACGGAATTGCACCGAAATTGCTATACTTGTACATTGAGCCCTAGCGAAGACATCGGAAAAAAAAAATTTCAAATTGACCCACCCTATGTGACGAAATCGAATATAATGTATCGATTTTTGAGCGTAAGTTATCAGTTATTTCCCTTTGTTCTGTTTACATTGAGCGTCTTACGTAAAAAATTACGCTGGCTTTCTCAGCGTTTAAAATGACATCGCAAAATATTGACCTGCAAAATTCATCAGTTCGAACACTAAGCTTCCGTTTTGCTTCATTTCTATTTAAAAGCATTTTAAAACAATATTTTTACTTGAAAACAAGTCTATTTAAAGACTACGTAAAACAAGCAAATATTTCGTCGTTAGGCGTGCAGACAGACAGTCGTGCAGACAGACAGTCGTGCAGAGAGGTGATATACGCGTGCAGACAGACAGTCGTGCAGAGAGGTGATATAGGCGTGCAGACAGACAGTCGTGCAGAGAGGTGATATAGGCGTGCAGACAGACAGTCGTGCAGAGAGGTGATATAGGCGTGCAGACAGACAGTCGTGCAGAGAGGTGATATAGGCGTACAGACAGACATAACTGATAATTTGGTTACGCTAATGTTTTTCTCTGCGTTGCAGCGTTTACATTTTCGATCTTTGTTAATAAATAACCAGTGCAGTTTTTATCCCCAGCATCCTCTTTTGTTATAACATTCGAGTTATCGTTATGTTTTCTTAACTTCATAAGGCATATTGTTGGTTGAGGGAATATTAATCAAAAACACCACATGCAAGTCTGCACAGTAGACACTACAGTTTTTAAGCCAAAAAAGGAACTTAACATTGTAACTTTAACACAGCTACTGAGCGACCCCGAGCAACACCGGGCTTTACTGCTAGTAATCTATATATATAAAACTGTGGTTGTCTGTCTGTCTATCGATTTTTTGGCACACATCTCCTCTTAGAATCTCTCACGGAATTGCACCGAAATTGCTATACTTGTACATTGAGCCCTAGCGAAGACATCGGAAAAAAAAAATTTCAAATTGACCCACCCTATGTGACGAAATCGAATATAATGTATCGATTTTTGAGCGTAAGTTATCAGTTATTTCCCTTTGTTCTGTTTACATTGAGCGTCTTACGTAAAAAATTACGCTGGCTTTCTCAGCGTTTAAAATGACATTAACACAATACACGAACAGTTCGAACACTAAGCTTCCGTTTTGCTTCATTTCCATTTAAAAGCATTTTAAAACAATATTTTTACTTGAAAACAAGTCTATTTAAAGACTACGTAAAACAAGCAAATATTTCGTCGTTAGGCGTGCAGACAGACAGTCGTGCAGACAGACAGTCGTGCAGAGAGGTGATATACGCGTGCAGACAGATAGTCGTGCAGAGAGGTGATATAGGCGTGCAGACAGACAGTCGTGCAGAGAGGTGATATAGGCGTGCAGACAGACAGTCGTGCAGAGATGTGATATAGGCGTGCAGACAGACATAACTGATAATTTGGTTACGCTAATGTTTTTCTCTGCGTTGCAGTGTTTACATTTTCGATCTTTGTTAATAAATAACCAGTGCAGTTTTTATCCCCAGCATCCTCTTTTGTTATAACATTCGGGTTATCGTTATGTTTTCTTAACTTCATAAGGCATATTGTTGGTTGAGGGAATATTAATCAAAAACACCACATGCAAGTCTGCACAGTAGACACTACAGTTTTTAAGCCAATAAAGAAACTTAACATTGTAACTTTAACACAGCTACTGAGCGACCCCGAGCAACGCCGGGCTTTACTGCTAGTCCATGATATATTAAAAAAAAGACGACATTATATATAAAATGCATTAGGAGAAAATTAGCGACGGAAATATAAGCGATTATAAGTGTTATAATATAACGGCCGCTAACCGGAAGTGTTGACATTTGATAATTTTAAAGAAGTGAATTTTAAAGATTAAGCTATAACATATATTTAATCAACACGTTTGTTTTCCCCAGCAAAGTTTATGCTTAGCTCAATTATTCAATGTAACATTTATCATAACAGTAGAGGATTTGGAATATAATTAGCTGCTACTTCTAACAGATCAAAGGACCACTTAGAGGTTCTCTTATTGCGTCATTTTCATCGTTGCGGTATAAGTTCAAATCCCGCCGAGGTTAGCTTTGCCTTTCATCCTTACGGGGTCGATAAAATAAAGTACCAGTAATGGACTGGGTTGATTTAATCTACTTTCCCCTCCCCTTCAAATTACTGGCCTTGTGCCTAAAGTTGAAATCATTATTGTTGTTGCGGTGTGGTTGCAATTATTGTTCTTGCTGTTGTCTTTATTCTTACTTGGTCCTAGGGTATTCCACATCCATTAGACCAAGGATCAACAACATTTCGGCTGTGACCATCCCATCTCTTTTTCAGACATATTGAGTTTCCAACTACATTATCTAAGTTGTCCTAATTTATGAGATAAATGTTTCTACTTTTGGCACAAGGCTAGCAATTACCTTAGTGCATTATTTTATCGATCTCGGCGGCATTTGAATTCAGAACGTAAAGGCCATAACTCTATGCTGCAAAGCATGGTGTCCGTCCTTCTACGGAGACTGCCAAAATTTACTGCTATTTTTAGAATGCTTAGTAACATGTCATCAACAATGTAGGGGCTACTTTATTGGCTTGTGTTCCGTTTGTTGTTGCTGCTATTACTGTTATTTCGGTAACCGTTGTTGTAGTCTTTAAATGTCTATTTATATAGTTTGCTATTGTTGTTGTTGTTTATGTTTCTGTTGTATTCTGCAATGTTTATTTAGTTAAACAATTTGTCAAAAATTAAAATTTATTATTTTCTTTTGTGTCTGACTATTTATTGCTTCATGGCATATTCTAAGGAACACTTACACTTTTTAAACTGTAGCAGTAAAAGTAATAAGATTAATGATGATAGACGAATATATATATAATTTCGGTGGATTGGCAGTATCGGTAGAGGGTCGGACGCCATGCTTTCCAGCATAGTTACATCCCTTTACGATCTGAGTTCAAATCCCGCCGAGGTTGACTTTGCCTTTCATCCTTACGGGGTCGATAAAATAAAGTACCAGTAATGCACTGGGTAATTGCTGGCCTTGTGCCTAAAGTAGAAACAATTATTACTATATATAGGTCGGTGGATTGGCAATAGGGCGGTGGATTGGCAGTATCGGTAGAGGGTCGGACGCCATGCTTTGACGCATTGAGTTACGGCCCTTGCCATTCTGAGTTCAAATCCTGCCGAGGTTAACTTTGCCTTTTATTCTTACGGGGTCGATAAAATAAAGTACCAGTAATACACTGGGTAATTGCTGGTCTTGTGCCAAAAGTAGAAACAATTATTACTATATATATATATATATGAAAGACGTAAAATAAGAGAATTATGAAAATCAACTTACTTACTAAAATTTCACTCCAACTAATTAGTTTCTGTAAGGGAATAAATATGGTTACGGAACTGAATTATTTTTATATGAGTTCCCTGTGTCCACGCATTGCCTGGGAACTTAGCTGAGAATAGACTCTCTGATGACGTAAGGATTCTCTATGATTACGTTCCATAATCATATTTATTCCCTTACAGAAACTAATTAGTTGGAGTGAAATTTTAGTAAGTAAGTTGATTTTCATAATTCTCTTATTTTACGTCTTTCATATAATTGTTCTGCATGCCCTTGCATTGAACTACAAAGTTACTAAGACAAAACCTATATATTTGCTAGCATAGGTATGCATCTGTATACATATGTTGGTAGATATACTAATTCTTTATAATTATCTCCAAATTATTTGTTGAGCAAAAATTTGCCGATATTACTGCTATGGTTCATGGTAGTGGTCAGGCTCCTGTTTTATTAGCATCCCACTCCTCACTGATTAACCTCAGTGTCACGTGATTGATTCTTTTGAATTTGCCACTGACCAAGTAGGCAGTGAATTTTTTCAATATCCTGGAATTTAGTCCCCGCTCGCTTTTTTCCATCTACTGAATTATTTTTATATGAGTTCCCTGTGTCCACGCATTGCCTGGGAACTTAGCTGAGAATAGACTCCCTGATGACGTAAGGATTCTTTATGATTACGTTCCGTAACCATATTTATTCCCTTACAGAAACTAATTAGTTGGAGTGAAATTTTAGTAAGTAAGTTGATTTTCATAATTCTCTTATTTTACGTCTTTCATATAATTGTTCTGCATGCCCTTGCATTGAACTACAAAGTTACTAAGACAAAACCTATATATTTGCTAGCATAGGTATGCATCTGTATACATATGTTGGTAGATATACTAATTCTTTATAATTATCTCCAAATTATTTGTTGAGCAAAAATTTGCCGAAATTACTGCTATGGTTCATGGTAGTGGTCAGGCTACTGTCTTATTAGCATCCCACTCCTCACTGATTAACCTCAGTGTCACGTGATTGATTCTTTTGAATTTGCCACTGACCAAGTAGGCAGTGAATTTTTTCAATATCCTGGAATTTAGTCCCCGCTCGCTTTTTTCCATCCACTGAATTATTTTTATATGAGTTCCCTGTGTCCACGCATTGCCTGGGAACTTAGCTGAGAATAGACTCCCTGATGACGTAAGGATTCTCTATATTACGTTCCGTAACCATATTTATTCCCTTACAGAAACTAATTAGTTGGAGTGAAATTTTAGTAAGTAAGTTGATTTTTATAATTCTCTTATTTTACGTCTTTCATATAATTGTTCTGCATCCCCTTGCATTGAACTACAAAGTTACTAAGACAAAACCTATATATTTGCTAGCATAGGTATGCATCTGTATACATATGTTAGTAGATATACTAATTCTACGTATATATATATATATATATATATATATATATATATATATATATATATTGGTAAACGGAATAGAAAATGCTGACAAATTGTTCACAGTTGAAAAATGGTTTAATTAGGAATAAAAGAGTATTAGTGATTGTATAGGTTAGTATTCAGTTTTGGTTTTAAGTTTTTAAGTTTTTACCGGTTGCGCATTTCTAAATGCTTTTCAAAAATAATTTTGAGATAGAGTGTCCGTGCTGTTTGCTCTGATCTGATTAGTTTTGGGAATTCTACCTGTTTTTATGTTAAAAAAGTGGCTCCAGCGTTACATTGGTGTTGCAAAAATTCTTGTGGTCAAAACAATTTTGATTGGTCGGTAGAGGTCATGTGAATAAAAAATTAGTTTTGCGCCATGAACCACAATGAACTCCCACAACGCATCAAAAAAGAATTCGTGATAGAGGGACTCAAATTTATCTTGGAGAACAATTACTTCGTTTTCAATAACAAACCCTACAGGCAGAAATCTGGGACCGCTATGGGAACGAAAACAGCCCCCACTTATGCCAACCTAGTCATGGGATACCTGGAAATCACCCTCTACACTAAAGTCCTAAACAAATTTGGAAACACCCTCCACTTACACATTGAAAGGAACTGGAAGCGATATCTAGATGACTGCTTCATCCTTTGGCACGAAAACATCGAAAAACTTAAAGAATTTCACACCCTTATAAATGGGCTCAACACAAATATTAACTTCACGATGGAATACAGCCATCAACAACTCCCCTTCCTCGACATCCTCATTAAGATCCATAACAAAAAAATAGAAACAGACATATACTACAAGCCCACAGACTCCAAGCAATATCTCCCCTTCAACTCTTGCCACCCTAGACACGTTAAAATTAATATTCCCTACAACTTAGCCAAGAGAATCTGTACTATAGTCTCCAATAAAAACATCTGCTACTTACGGCTACAAGAACTAAAGGACACACTCATAGGCAGGGACTACCCTGCATCACTAATTGACAATGGAATCCAACGTGCCCTAAAACTCAGTACCCAGGACCTTAGACATCCTAAAGTAAATCAACCAAAACTAAAAGCTCTTCCATACATCTCCACACACAACCCCCTCAACAATGAGGCCTTTGACACCATTCTCCAGAACATCCCTGTATTGAAAAAGGACCATAGAATGAACCAAATTCTACGAACACACGATATCATAAAGAGCAAAAGACAATCCAAGTCAATGAAAAACATCTTAACACATGCCAAAGTACTGCCAACCACAACAACGAAACCCACAGTAAAAAAATGCGATAGACCCAACTGTGGCATTTGCATCAACCTAATAGAGGGTTCGGAATTCTATTTCAAAGATGGACAACGTTTTATAGTAAAACACAATTTCACATGTGCATCGGAAAATCTAATATATGTATTAACTTGTTCAGGTTGTCGAGAACAATACATAGGCCAGACCAAAAACAGCCTCCGCCAACGCATGACTGTCCATAGATCCCAAATCAAAATACGGGAATACAGGAAAATACCACTGAGTGAACACATTGATACCTGTGCCGCCCAAAATCATCCCAACTTCAGAATCTTTCCCCTCTACAAATTTAAAGATAATGTCACCCACACCCAGCGCATCAGCAAGGAATCTTACTTCATTAACAAATACGGACCCCGTCTAAACACTTCTCCCTAAGACGAACCCACAACATACACACGTCAACATACATACCTACATCAGCACACTACCCACATATAAACACAATGACATACGTAAACACACATGCTCTATGGTGCAACACAAAAAATATATGTGCATATATGTATGTATATATATATATGTATATATGTATATATATATATATATATATAGTGAATATATGTATGTGTATATATGTATAGTGAATATCATTTCACACCTTTTATTGTTAAGATTTTTGATGTTCTATTAAGAGAACCGATTTTACTGAAAAAATCGAATAATGTACACCATTTTACCAGGGGAAAAAAATACTGGTCCCCCCCCCCCCACACACATATATACACACACACATACACACGCGTACATCAACATACAAAGAGACTTAGATACACACACACACACACACACACACACACGCACTTTTCCGTATAAGACAAAAGCTGAAAAATATCTTTTGACATGCTAAAATACCCCCCATTGCTTTCAGACACATTCTTACTGACCATCCCTGCCACCACGAATTACTCTGCTACACACACACACACACACACACACACACACACACACACACACACACACACACACACACACACACACACACACACACACACACTTATCTTAATAGCCATTTGACACACATCGCTGCTAACCATTATCACAACATCGAACACCTTACTACTACTACTACTACTACACACACACACACACACACACACACACACACACACACACACACACACACACACACACACACACATTTGTTGTGAAAGAGTCATTTCTCAATCTTGGCGCAAAACCAATTTTTTATTCACATGACCTCTACCGACCAATCAAAATTGTTTTGACCACAAGAATTTTTGCTGGAGCCACTTTTTTAACATAAAAACAGTCTTGGCGCAAAATCAATTTTTTACATTCACATGACCTCTTCCGACCAATCAAAATTGTTTTGACCACAAGAATTTTTGCAACACCAAAGTAACGCTAGAGCCACTTTTTTAACATAAAAACAGGTAGAATTCCCAAAACTAATCAGATCAGAGCAAACAGCACGGACACTCTATCTCAAAGTTATTTTTGAAAAGCATTTAGAAATGCGCAACCGGTAAAAACTTAAAAACTTAAAACCACAACTGAATACTAACCTATACAATCACTAATACTCTTTTATTCCTAATTAAACCATTTTTCAACTGTGAACAATTTGTCAGCATTTTCTATTCCGTTTACCAATATATAATAACTTGTGTGTTACACCTCTATTCTTTTAACTATATATATATATATATATATATATATATATATATATATATATATATATACAAAGTGTTCCCAAAAGATGTATACACACTTTGATTATCTGTACAGGCAATATTTATTAGAATGCTGTTGAAGTGAGTATACACACACACACACACACACACACACACACACACATATATATATATACATATACATATATAGTTATATTTGGGGAGGGTCATATTGTTATAATATTGCCAGAAATAATAATAAAACACACTCGCTAATTCGTCGAAACTGCAGGAGGTTGAAATCTGAAGAGCATAATTTAATTTTTCTGACCTGTTCTCATTCATCTATTCTATTTCCTCCTTCCTATCTTCTCCTCTTTCATTCGAGTCAACTCACATCGAGCCGCTGATCTCTGTCCTTCGAGGTAATATTTTACCCAACGCCGCTTTGACGGTATTTTGCTGTTTTAACAGCTTCCATACGCCGAGTTTTTCCATTTTCATAAGAATATATATATGTATAAATGAAATGAACGCTCGCTTGAATAGGCAATCTCTTGTCAATGGGGAGTTTATTGACTCAGTTCCTAATTGGCCCACAAATGACAAATGATATACTAGTAGAAAATTCTACCTTGGTGGAAATTGAAGTGGCAGTAAAACAACTTAATAATGGAAAGTCGCTATGGATTGAACTTTTGTATGTAAATGATTATGATCTTGTTATTTACTCTAAATGTGACAAACAGCACTTGATAGATTTGTTTTCGGAGGAATGTAACCTAGCATTTATATGTATGGCAAAACATTGAAGGTTGTGGATACATTTGTGTATTTAGGCAGCACTGTTAACATGACAAAAACCCTTCACGACGAAATCCCTTTACGACTAAAGAAAGCAGATAGAAAAAATACAAGGAAATTACCCACAGAGGGATATACCTCACTCAACATCCGCAAGAAATAGTAGCCAGGTAAACTTAAAACCACACACCTCCGTCTAAAGAATATGTTTGACAATGTAATTCTATCTCTACAATTAACTGGAAGAGTCATGACAAACATGTAATCACTGGTCTGATAGAGCAGGACTGACTTGAGCCTAAGCAACATTATATACATAATTATATATATATATATGTAACTTTATATATATAACTTTATATCATTATACATGCGCACGCGCGCGCGCACACACACACATACACACACATATACATAAATATATATATATATATGTTTATACACATATAAACATATATCTATATGTATATTGATATATATGTAAACTTATATTTACGTATATACACAGATTATGTATGTATATATATATATATATATATATATATATATATATATATATATATATATATATATATATATACATACAAACATAATTCTATCGTTCCTTTGGTATATATTGTGTGTTAGATTCGCCTACCACAATGTTCGATTTGTCAAACGTATGTTATTACTCTAAGGCCCTATCTTATCGAGTGCTTTGCTAACTCATCATTTCATATAAGTAGGCCGAATTTACTTGCAAACCGCCAGAGATTCGATTTTACTGATTTCCAATTATATTATTCTCCTAGATTTAATAATTAACTAATTAATTTAATTAGACAATTCTGTTGATTGGTTAATTATTTGTGTTTGTTTTATAACATCTAGTTGAGAACTTATCATGATGATTAGCGGAAATTAAAATATTTCCTTTCGCTAACATTTTGAATGACCCGCCTAAAACCGGGGGTTATTTCCCTTGCCGGAATTAACACGTGATTGCTATAGATACGATAAGCCGCATGTAGCAGCAACATACAATTTATCACTCCGGTTCTAGGCAGAACGAAATACCTGTTGATAAACTGAATCCTCCGTTCGATCACCAATACCACGAGCTTGCCATTCACGTAAGTCTGATATTTGATTTCGGATTCAAAGAAACACTTTAAACGATTGATCGTTTGATTTGTCCAGGTGTACTTTTCTCAACCTGATTAGTTCTATCGTTACTTTGGTATATATTGTGTGTTAGATTCGCCTACCACAATGTTCGATTTGTCAAGCTATTTAAACGTATGTTATTACTCTAAGGCCCTATCTTATCGAGTGCTCTGCTAACTCATCATTTCATATAAGTAGGCCGAATTTACTTGCAAACCGCCAGAGATTCGATTTTACTGATTTCCAATTATATATATATATATATATATATATATATATATATATATATATTACTTCAAAATATTAATAAATATAGACATTCATGTGATCAAATATATTTTATTATACATATTTCAGAGGTACTGAGCTATTTCATCAGTACGTCCTCATCAGATAAAATAAATTGATGTCGAACATACCTCAACTGTGCTGATGGTTTAATTCTAGTCTTGTTATATATATATATATACATACATACATAATCTGTGTATATACATAAATATATTTATCCCCCTCCTCTCACTTATCGTTGTCAACACGTATCTTTTATTTTTGACTTTGTATTTTTTGTTCTTATTCATTTATTTATTTTTTCTTATTACTTCATGTATATGTATGTGCATGTATTTTGTCCATGCCTGTAGATACATATACGCTTATGAGACAAAGTTTACGTCTACGTACATTTTAAGTATATGCGCGTGGTTGAACGTGTGTATGTTTATATATTTATTGTTTTTATATATACATATGTATTTTTCTTTTTTTCTTTCTTTTCTCTTCTTCTTCCTCGCCTGTTGTTTCCTCAGCCACACTTCCACATTTCTTATATTTTGTTTTCAAATCCATATTTAATAAAAACACCATGTTTTATTCATTCTGACGACTGAACACAGATATATCTGCTTTCAAGAAACCACTGGTAAATGATATAATTATCTTATGTTGTTTATTACATAACTAATAAGCTCTGTAGCCTACATAGGGCAGTCTTTTTTCCTGTACCTATCCGACGGAATTACTTCATTTACACACACACACGTACACACACGTACACACACGCACACACACGCACGCACACACACACACACACACACACACACACACACACACACACACACACACACACACACACACACACACACACACACACACACACACACACACACACACACACACACACACACACACACACACACACACACACACACACACACACACACACACACACACACACACACACACACACACACACACACACATACACATATATATATATATATATGTATATACATATATATATATACATATATATATATATATATGTGTGTGTCTGTATGTGTCTGTGTGTGTCTGTGTGTATTTGTGTGTGTGTTTCTATGTGTGTGTGTGTGTGTGAGTTTGTTCGTTTGTGTGGGGTTAATTACATTTCACAAGTGTAGCAAAGATGTCAAGATAAGTCGTTTGTTTTCCCCGTGACATTCATTGATAACAAAATACTACCTTTCATTTCTGTGTCACGTAGATATAGCAATGTTTCAATGTTTCTAGGTTGACAAATCATATCAAAATTAAAACATATATTATACGTTAGATGATAAAATGATGCAAGAAAAAATAGTATCTTTATGAATTATTAATGAATCTTCTCTTACAATCATTAATATTTACACACATATACACATACACATACACACCCGCATATACATGTGCAACTAGAGACAAGATGGTGTAGCAGATTAAGCCTGAAGAAGAGTAACAAAAGAGAACAGATAGTCAGTAAGGAGGTCACAGAATGTGTGACCAAAGAATTTTAACAAAATAACGAATAACTAGTAATACAGATAAACTGAAATCATCAGGTGAGTGTGTTTCTTTTTATTGGCAATACTAGCAGCATGACCATCCCCAAATATAACAATATATATATATATATATATATATATATATATATATATATATATATATATATATATATATATATATATATATATATATATATATATATATTAGGTATAGGATTATCCAAGATGTAGTGATGGTTAATTACTACACTGGATATGGTTGACGTACGGTAAGAGGTTACTCTACGAGTTATGGAAGAATTGTTCAAGAAACTTAGTTCCTGGTCCTTCAGTATTCCGGAGTGTATATAAAGAATGAATAATAACAGGTAGACATCATAAAAAGGTAATTTATTCCGTGTGCTTACAAGTGTTTCCACGGTGGTATATATATATATATATATAGAAAGATTTGAATGGATACAGTTTAGTTGAAAGGAATTTATTGACACGTGTTTCTATAACAGTTACATAACCTAAAACAGCTGCTATCTACAAACTTTTAGTTATGCAGACATATTCTGATGAAATGACAGTAAATAATAACATTGAAATATTGAATGTCTGCATAACTAAAAGTTTGTAGATAGCAGCTGTTTTAGGTTATGTAACTGTTATAGAAACACGTGTCAATAAATTCCTTTCAACTAAACTGTATCCATTCAAATCTTTCTATTTTTCTCCGGATTACTTTTGGAACTACAACTGGAACCGTCGAGCAAACTCTACGTGAGCTGATAATCTACTGTGTGTAATATTTATATTATAACACAACGGAAAATACTGTATATATATATATATATATATATATATATATATATATATATTTATTTAGGTTTGTTGGTTCACCACTGGATAGAACTGGTCACTCCGTATGGTCAACCTCGATGTAATATTAAGGAGAGCACTCAATGTAATGCAACTCACCCGTCTTCGTTAGTGTAGTTGGTGGTGCGAGTACGTACGTCAACCAAAACACAATGTATACATATACACACCTAACGTACGGGCAAACACGCATACACGCATACGCACGCAAACACAAAATACACATATACACATAACCATATACACATGTACCAGTATATATAATATAATATATACACCTATAACACATACAACCATACGTACGAGAAAGTATACGTACCTTCACAAAACATACGAGTAAAGTATACTTACCTATACAAATAAGTAATGGTATAAACATAAAATATACTTAGCTGCCACATCAAGACGTAAATTATCCGAATACTGTTTGTACTATCCGTTAGGGTATAAAGTGGGGCTGTAATACAGGAAAGTATTATGCAATTTGTGTTTACAAGCCGAAATTGCCTCAGATTTTTTGTTTAAGATGTGGTCATTGCCGTAGAGTATTTCCAGGCCTTCAGCGGCGCAAAGATCACAAGGCCCTTTATTTCCGTTATACGATCTAGCACTCAGCTAGGATGTCCCAGTGTAACCTATATTGGGTGTGGTTGTCTTTTAGAATCCAGATATAAGTTAAAGTGACGTCATATTCCTTCTTAAAGGTTTAAGAAAAGAATGGGTATACATGTAAAGACGCTGCTTGAATCTATTGGCGGTTAACCCTATGCAGGCCCTACGGGACGTGTGTGTTTCAACCTTACATTTGTAGACAATGTTACTGGAGAGGCATTCCCCGGATAGAGGGCAGTCAGCCCGTTTCCTACAATTACAGTTAGCGCTAGCGACAGGGTTGCACGTGTTCCTACGACTAGGTAATTTATCTGAATTTGAAGCAGTGATGTTTTGAGCAAGGTTAGGAGTCGTAGAGTAAGATATTTTAATGGTATTTCTATTAAAAATATTATTATATTTATGTGCTGAGGGGAAATGCTTCTTAATAAGGGAGAGAAAGATCTTAGCTAATGGTGTGGCCACCTCCATATTATATGGCGGGTTATACCATATAATGCGTCAGGATCTATTTTTTCTTGGTCTATGTTCATACTTAGTATCGACAAATCCGCTCCGAGCAAGAGTTACATTGTAATATGTGGAATGGCCGGTGAAAATATGCTCGTTTGTAGATCACAGGAAAGCCGCAAAGAAACGTTTCTTACCAGGTTCTTGGTTATGCTGGCAGGATGGTTAGAATGCTTGCTTATGTAATTAAGCGTATCATTCGGCTTTCTATACGGGTAATGCAAGTCATTCGACAAAATGAGGGTAACGTCGAGGTAATTAACGACCGAGGGGTTAGCCTCAACCTGTATGGAGAGGTTGAAGCCTTTAAAGAAGGCTGTGAGTTCTTTTCTGAACCTGTCGCAAGCTCGTGGACCGCACTTTGTTATGGTCATAAGACCGTCATCGCGGTACAAACCACCGCCCACATTGGGGAATTCTTCCTTGATAGAGAAAAGAAGGAAAAGGCCGATAAGATCTGTAATCTCCGCCGAATCGCTGGCGCCCATACTCACGTCGAATGGTGTATTAGATTGTTTTATCCAAATAGAGTCGTCGAAATTAATCACCGACTTACGGGCATTGAGGATGACATTAACTTCGAAATCCTTAACCACCGTGAGCGTTTTAGCGAAATTGATAGCTCTAAGAAGAAGTGGTAAAGTAATGGAGCAGTAGTAGTTATTGATGTCGAATTGGATAAAACGGCAATGTCCTTTGTTGCATATGCCATTGAACCAATCAATCACCGCGAAAGAATTATTCCACAAGCTTCTAATTTCAGGTATAATTCTATCTAAAATCCTTTTACTAAGTCTACCTAAATCAGACTTCGTAGGGTTAATAAGCCGAATAGAGGGGTTGTTGGCGAAATTGGGTTTGTGATCCTTCAGGGTAAAGTGAGGAGAAATAGGGTCCAGAGGTTCAGTTCGGTCCTGGATGTTGAGTTCAGAAGTGATTTTAAACCCAGCATCGTTGATGTCTTTAATGACACTCCGATTGGTTTTCCGGTAATCCTTAGTTACAGCATTATGTAGCAGTTGATGGTAAGTACTGCGCTCCACTTGATATAGATTGCCAGTTTTGTCGGAATGGACGTGCACGGCATTAGAATCCTTAATAGAACGAATTCTATTCTTCAGGTCCTGCTGGAAGGAATTGCTCCTATTCCAAAATTTGATACTCCGTATGAGTTCCAAGACATCATTTTCGAAGGGTAGCAATGCTGGGTTACTGGGAGGGTTATTATAAGTTTTAAACCCAAATTTATCCTGTTTATTATCCGCTTTTTCCTGGTTATCGAAATAAAAGACACGCCAACGCAGTTTGTTTTCTGTATCATAAGTTTTAGGTATGTCTTCGAGGTTAGGTATTGGAATGTTCTTTGTAGAAATATTCAGGTGTTGTTTCTGCATGATGAATGTAAGTCAATAGAGTGCTCAACCGAGGGAGCCAAATAGTAATAATCATAAATTTGAAGACTAAAATCCTTATCGAGTTCTCTTTGGATTTTAGTCTTCAAATTTATGATTATTACTATTATATATATATATATATATATAATGAAAATAAAAGTTACAGGCAAAAGAGGGTAATATACATCGTCAGTTGTCTGCTAGGAATCATAGGTATTTCTTCGCGTTTAAGACAAGATACCTCAACCTAGGGCGAACAATAATAAAATAGGTTATTGAGATAAAAAATACCTATGATTCCTAGCAGACAACTGACGATGGACATTACCCTCTTTCGCCCGTAACTTTTATTTTCATTATACTTAATTGCAACCATAAAGCTCGCCATTATATATATATATATATATATATATATATATATATATATATATATATATATATATATATATATACATATGTATGTTCCTAGTTCGGGCGGCCGCCGCCCCGCCAGGACTAGCTACTACTAATTTTTGGCCGCCTTCTCGTCTTGGGCATTTCTCTCTGCTTTTCACCTCCTTGGATTGTGTCTATTATTATATTCCTTTGTTGGATAAATTTCGGAATACCTGATGATGTCACCGGATTCATACTGAACCCGGTCATTGAAATGTTCATACCATAATAAACCTTTAAGGAATTACACCAGTTCAGCCTCCTGTTATTTTGTATTATATATATATAGATATTAGAGGTGCAAATTAATTGCGTCCGTAGGCGGGCAGAGTATCAATAATCATATTGATGCAACATTGATACTTTGTTCCCTTATATATTATTATTATTATTATTGGATTGGCAGTATCGGTAGAAGGTCGGACACCATGCTTTGCAGCATAGAGTTACGGCCCTTTACGGTCTGAGTTCAAATTCCGCCGAGGGTGGTTTGGCAATATCGGTAGAGCGCCAGAGACCATGCTTTGCAACATAGAGTTATGGCTCTTTACATTCTGAGTTCAAATCTTGCCGAGGTTAACTTTGTCTTTCATCCTTACGGGGTCGATAAAATAAAGTACCAGTAACGTACTGGAGTAGATTTAATCGACTTTCCCCCTTCTCTAAATTACTGGCCTATAAAAGAAATAATTATATATATATATATATATATATATATATATATATATATATATATATATATATATATATATATATATATATATATATATATATATATATAAACAAGGTTTAGCAAATAATGAAAAAGTTTCAAAATAAATTTTAAAAAATTGACTTTACCTACTATAGTTACCTTTACCGATCGGTATCGAATCCCAAAAATAAACGGAGGCCATACGGCCTTCGTTGCAAAGAAAGATTCTCGTCAGAAGGTTCTTTTCATTCGAAGAATATAAAATTCTTGAATTTAAATTACGAACTAACCTGCCATTGAACCACATTGGCATTTGGTTGGACAATACATGCGTCCCTTAGCGCCTTGTGCGTGAAGGAACACATATCCTATTATATATATATATATATATATAGTGACGAAACATAAGTCAATTGCATGAACTCATAATCCTTTATTTACTGCTATATATATTTCGATGATAGCCATTGAATGGCTATGACCTCATCAGGCAGTTAGTCAGTTCTTAGATATGCCAGGTCTGTGTTTATAGTATTGATGGTATCAGAGCCTTGGGACACACACACATATATATATATAAAGTAGTTTACTTAATACGAAGCATTGTGACACACACATAACGATCATGTATCTCTACAATAGCTCTATAGGAGAATTAGAGCTAAAAGCTATCCAAGATATCAGTGCTTTGCACACTGCCAATATCACATGAAGAAATATTGATACAGACTAAGTATCATACTTACGTTGAAACTAAGTCTTCACAAGGCTCATACGGTGCTATTTCATGCATCAAAATACATGTACATTTACCGTTGATTAACATCGGTAAATCGTGAAGCCAAGAGCTGCCAACATCAGTAGAAACCTTGAAATTTTAGAAAAATAATTGTTCCCAAAGAACGAGAGGCCAGTCATTGCTCAGACCACAAGTAGAATAAAAATAGGATGGTTGTGCTAAGTGGTTACGCTACAAATAGCTCACACACTAACACACAAAATACTGGTCGACCAAGTTAGGAGCTTATATATAAAAAGAGGTCGATATGTAATACATAATGATCATGTGACTCCATGAGAGAATTAGAGCTAAAAATCCAAGACTTCAGAGCTCTGCGCACTGCCGATATTTCAGGAAACCATATATCTAATATTTTGCAGAGAATAATTTAATCAGGTTAATATATATATATATATATATATATATATATATATATATATATATATATATATATATATATATACATATATACATATATATATATTCTATTATAAATTGAGCCAACTTAATCGCTGGTGTTTTCGCATAGCTCTAAATATTTATTTCAAATATACCGTATTTCTTCTGAAATACGAAATTCCAATACATATCTGTATACAACTATGCCTGAAGCTAAATTGTAATTCTATTATATATATAAATAATAGAATTACAATTTAGCTTCAGGCATGGTTGTATACAGATATGTATTGGAATTTCGTATTTCAGAAGAAATACGGTATGTATATATATGTATTTATTGTTATACTTGGGGAGGGTCATATTGTTGTAATAATATTGCCAGAAATAATAACAGAACACACTCACTGTTTGGTTGTTTTTTTCGCTTCTGTATCTTTTATATCTCCATAGTTAATTCATTCGGCAATCAATGTTTATCATTGATTGACCAACGGTCAAAGATACAGATATAAATACATATATATGGTCTAACAAAGTTATTTCGTTGCACATCTGCAACATCATCAGTGGTACTAAGATGTTTAATCATGTTGTATTGTATGTCTACGCCATTTTTATTTTATCTGTTTATTTATTTATTTATTTATTTTTGTCTTCTTCTCTGCGCATGCGTTTGCGTGTGTGTATAGTATTTGGTGTATGTGTTCGCGTTTGGGTGACTGTGTTTTGGTTATTGTACTCTATCTTAGTTTATTGGTGTGTGTTTATATGTGTTTGTTGTTATTATGCTTGTGTATATTATTTATTTATTTATATTTCTCTTAAGTCAGTATTGTTTGTTTGGGTGTTGTTGTTATTCCATTCATTTTTTCTGTTTAGCTTTGGCTTTCTAAGGTCTATTTCGCTTGCCTCTCAGATTTGTCTACCTGCTGGGTCATTTCTATGTTTAGATATTATTTTAATTTCTATATTGTCTATGTTACCGTCATGTTGTTGTCTAGCGTGTTCGTATAGTACTGAACCTTTTTTTTTGGTCCTTTTAATTCCCCCCAGTGTTGGTCTATTCTTTCTTCTATGCTTCTTCGAGCTGCCTCGCCTATGTATGTTGTTGTCATGTTTATGCAAGTACCCTCTATACATCTTATGGTAAAGACTACATTTCTAGTTTTACAGTTTATCCAGGGGTTTACTTTACATATAACACATTTCTTATTAGTACAGTAAGTTTTCTTAAAAGGGTATGTTTTGCTGATCAGGGATTTTATGGTAGTTCCTGG
>OZ024742.1:310026625-310054125 GCA_964016885.1 Eledone cirrhosa
CAGGCTGTTAGCTTCTCTCCCTTCTTTCGCCGAAAAGAAGTAAGTCACATAGTCAGTACTTTAAAACCGATAGCGTATGGTGTTCAGAATGTTTTAATTAAACATACGGTATATTGCCAAATATACTATACATACATTCATGTATACATCGGTATTTCAGAGCACCAATCCTAATATATATATATATACAATCTCTCTCTCTCTCTCTCTCTCTCACAATCGCACAAACACTCACACACATATATATATGCACACACACACACACACACACACACACACACACACACACACACACACACACACACACACACACACACACACACACACACATATATATATATATAATTTCAAAAAGTGGAGAATAACATGGTCAACAGTACAAAAAAAGGGGATTTATTTACAGTCTAAAAATTGTTTCACTGATAAAGATGTCTAAAAATTACTGAACACGAGAAGCAGAGCCACTCAATTTTAAATACGATGTTAGCTCAATCAGATCCTCAGAAACTGTTAATTGTTTCTATGAATTAATTATTTTTTAAAAAGGTGGAGGAGAAAGCTGCCCCCGTATTTAACATGTCTTTTTTTCTTATTTGTTTTCCTTAATCTTAGCAATTTGTCGAAGATATATCAGCTTATGTATATATATATATATATATATATATATATATATATATACATATATATATATATATATATAAATAAATATATATATATACATATATAAATATATATATATATATATATATGTATATGTATATATGTATATATATATGTATATATATATGTATATATATATATATATATATATATATATATATATATATATATATATATATATATATGTATATATATATATATATACATAAGCTGATATATCTTCGACAAATTACAAAGATTAATGAAAACAAATAAGAAAAAAAGACACGTTAAATACGGGGGCAGCTTTCACCTCCACCATTTTAAAAAATAATTAATTCATAGAAACAATTTTATAATAATATATATTATTTCCTGATTTCAACGTTTTTGCATTTTAAGCTTTTTAAAAAAATATATTTCAATGTTGTAACACAAACTTATTAATGTTAAATTTAGAGAACATCAACAAATGTGTTAAGCCGACGCAACCACCCACACACCGACACACAAACGTACACGCGCACCCACTCACACAAACACACCCATCCATCCACTCACACACATACACACATATATATATGTAGATATATGCATATCTATCTAGCTATCTCTCTATATATGTTTATATATATATATATAGTTGTATGTGCATAAATCTGTGTATGAAAAAGATAGAGATAGTTGAAGAGGGAGAGTGAGAGAGAGTGAGAGAGAGAGAGTGAGAGAGAGAGACTGAGAGCGAGAGAGTGTCAGAGAGTGAGAGTGAATGAAAGAAAGAGAGAGAGAGAGAGAGATTGAGAGAGAGAGAGAGGCAAAATTTGATTACGTGGCATCAACATCATTATAATCACTACAATCACTATTATCACTTTCTTTCATTTCATTTTATATTATTTAAGAGTCCCAGTAATACACTGAGGTCGATTTAATCGACTTTCCCCTCCCCTTCAAATTACAGGCCTTGTGCCTAAAGTAGAAATAATAATTTAATAGACAAAATGACTGATTGTTCAATAAACAATAATGCAATTTCTATTCAGGCAATATATGAGTCGGGTGTTTCGTTGATCAAGCAACTGAACGTTCACTGTCGGACCTGACGGAGGACCCATCATGGTCAGAATTTTTGCGACCATGAGACACGAGATGCAAGCTTTTCTTCTTAACAGATTTTGTTTATAGATCAGCTAGCCTATTACTAATACAAACAAACAAAACAACAACAACAACAACACACACAAACAAGCAATTTGCATAACATTTGGTAATGAACGACTATGCTTCAATGGTATACTCTAAATTTTAAGTCATGTCACTTGACGTATGAAACGCATAAGAATAGCTTAATCAATGCGAACTATATTCTAGTTGAATCAAAATCAATATGCAACTGAGGCATAGATTGGATCAGAAGAGTTGTATAATCAATATAATAATTTTCAATCCGCTTGTCATTGGCAAGGTATACTTGGAGATAGTTACTTTGCAAACCAGAGGTTCTTAAACTTTTTGCGCCTGCCCCCCTCTCACGGCCACGTAATACACTCAGCGCCCCCTAGCCCCTATTTCCAGAAAGACCTGCCTACACGCAAATTGTAAAAAAATAATGTAATAAATAAAATTGTTAATTTATATATAATAAATAATATAGTATATATTATGTATAAATAAATATTATATATCTTTATTTTACTCTATTTATATATAATATGTATCATTTGATATTTAATATACTATTATATCATCTCTACCATCCCAGCGCCCCTGGATCTTCTCAACGCCCTCAGGGGGCGGTAGCACCCACTTTGAGAACCTCTGATGTAAACCATTATGGCTACAACATATATTTCTAGAAGAAAGTGTATTCCTTGTATTAATATAGCTAATGACATGTGGTAAGAAAGAAGGAATCTAGTGCTCTTAGTTAATAAGGAAAGTTGCCAGCCAAAGATCTAAACTGCAATCCTAAAGTTGTTTCATAAAGTGCGTGTGGATGTATTAGGCTTCCTATAACCGATGACAGTAGTTTCTCATACATCTGATCGAAAGACACTAAACATCAGCAACAACATCATCATAATATATATTACATATATTTTTAATTTAGGTACAAGGCCAGCAATTTGTGTGTGTGTGTGTGGGGGGGGGGGGGGAGAAGAATGTTGATTATATCGACCCCAATACTTTACTGGCACTTTATTTTCTCCTCCCTTATATTAAATAAATAATTGTTTCTACTTTAGGCACAAGGCCAGCAATAACCCAGTGCATTACTGGTACTTTATTTGATCGACCCCGTAAGGATGAAAGGCAAAGTCAACCTCGGTGGGATTTGAACTCAGATCGTAAAGGGACGTAACTATGCTGGAAAGCATGGCGTCCGACCCTCTACCGATACTGCCAATCCAAAATAATGTAAGATAGTTAATATGAAACGTTGTGAGATATTTAATAAATGACTGGCAAGTATTTAAAAAGCCGGTACAATGTTGAAATACACTGGGTAAGAAAAATATGACTGTGTTTTGTTATATTTATCATCCTTTGTCATTCATACACAGAGTGTCCCCCAAAATGTATACACACTTCAACAATATTCTAATAAATATTGCCTGTACAGGTAATCAAAGTTTGTATATATTTTTGGGGGACACCCTGTATTTCTGCCACATTGTACAGGCTTTCTGAAAGTCTTATCAAACATTTATTAAATAAATAAATATATAAACATAATATAATATAATAGTTAGTATTAGTTTCCGACACCTACACACTGACTGAATTTAGGTCGGAGCTGATGCTACCCGTGACAGTCAAAATACAGGTTGAAGTGACTTTTGCTTTCTTCGTAAACTTCTCAAGTTATTTTAGCGAGAAGTACATATCACACACATGACCGTCAAATAATGACCTAATAACCTGTCATAAAAAGTTGTGTTGCAATTCACAATAAGCTGTACTGGTAACACAGAACTCTTCTTCATCTTGTGTTTTGGCAGTAAGTCATCTTAGGCAAACCCAAACGAATGTTTATGAAGCTCTAACATTCGAAACAGTTGATCTCAGTACTCTAAACAAATGTAACATTTATCAGATTTTCAGTTGTGTCACTGATGTAATTGGTGAAATGTATCATATTTATCTACCTATATGAAAACATAAGTGAAATTGAACCATTAAGATTAAAGTAACTAACCTGTCGGTGAAGACATTATAATATTTGATTGGCAGTATCGGTGGAGCGTCGGACAACACGCTTTAAGGCATAGAGTTACGCCTCTTTATGATCTGAGTTCAAATCCTGCTGAGGTTAACTTTGCCTTTCAACCTCATGGGATCGATAAAATAAAGTACCAGTAATGCACTGGAGTCAATATAATCAACTTTCTCTTCCCCAGAATTGTTGGCCCTGTGTTTAAATCAGAAACCAATATTAATGGTGAGAATAAGAACATCCGATAATGAAGCTGGGAGTTTAATACCTAGTTGATTTAGCCATCTGCCATTTTCCAGCTGAAAAGATGACTACGTATTAACCATGTATTAAACACATGCTAAGAAAACTAGAAGAACTCTGCAGTTATTCAACACACGCAGTATGGTGTATATGCATTATATGGTATATAACTGTCGTCTGAAGAATGAGGTAGTTATTGATCTCTACGTCAGAACTACGTACGTCATATGCCAGAGGATTCACTTATGATTATATTTTTCGGTTATTTTCTAACGAATCTTAGCCCTCTTTCTTTTGGATACCTACCCGGCCGTAACCTTTTAATTTTTTAACTTTCTTCCTAATTAATTTTCGTGAACTAAATTTAAGAAAAATTGATTTCGATTTAGCAAGAAAAAAATTGTCAGAGTTAAGAGTTTGGATTTAATATTAGGTTTATGGTTTGGGTTAATTTATGATTTAGAGTTAGGAATTAAGCTTTAGGGTTTAGATTTCAGATTTTAGGGTTAGGGCTTAGGGGTTAAGATTTAGCGTTAGGTTTAGGGCTAAAGAAATAGGTTTAATTGAAAAAGTTGAATTGGCGAACAATTTCTCGTCACTGCTTTTAACGCAAACTCATATTCTTTGAAGTTGAAAACAGAAGAAATTTTCTAAAATAAATAAATAAATAAATAAATAAATAAATAAATAAATAAATAAATATAAAATAAAAATAAACGTTTAGCGCCAGAGATGCTGATTGCATCATTTCACCCTACATTGTATAGACATTTTATATCGATATACATTTTCTATGTTTTATATACATTAAAATATACTGACTGGATTGTTACGGATGGGATGTTTTGTGCCATTTTCTTTCATAGAGGATTATTTAAACGAAAGAAATGTTTTAAGGAGTGAAAAAGAATTGTGCATTTCCGTTACAAAAAACATTAACCTAGTGAATGAAATAATAAATTTATATTGAATTACCACAGTTCTTATTTTACTCACATGGCCACCAACCGAGTTCTTTAATTTTCGAAACCCTCCAGCTATGTCTCTAGTTATTATTAACCCAGTAACTAGAAACATGACTTGTCTAAGATCAATTAACCCTGTACTTAGACCAGCAATGTCTCTAGATACTACTCTAATTACTATTAACACTGTACTTAGACCAGCTATGTCTCTAGTTAGTATTAAAACTGTACTTAGACTAGCTATGTCTCTAGTTACTATTAACACTGTACTTAGACCAGTCACGTCTCTAGTTACTATTAACACTGTAGTTAGACCAGTCATGTCTCTAGTTACTATTAACACTGTACTTAGACCAGTCACGTCTCTAGTTACTATTAACACTGTAGTTAGACCAGTCATGTCTCTAGTTACTATTAACACTGTACTTAGACCAGCTATATCTCTAGTTACTATTAACACCACTTAGACCAGCTATACCTCTAGTTACTATTAACACTGTACTTAGACCAGTTATGTCTCTAGATACTATTAATCCTGTACTTAGACCATCCATCTCTCTAGATGGTATTATATCTTTTGTTTATTTTATTTTTTTTTGTCGTTCTTTTCGCTATCGACTCTGTTTTTTTGTTGTTGTTTTCTTCTCGGATAACTATTCCTCTTAGTTATTAGCGCACTGTGGTGAGATGTACTGCCTTTAATGCGTCGAAACATCAGCGACCTACAACAGACAGCCGATGAGCGAAAATCGTCCTTATGTTTGTGTTTCTTATACGTTTTCTAAATAATATTCATTAGTAAACCACACAGCGCCTTTGTCACTTTTAATTCATATATATATATATATATATATATATATATATATATATATATATATATATATATATATATATATATATATTTATAAAAATAACAGATTAAAGTTCAAGCAAAGAATCGCTGCTTTCACCCTTATATTTATCCTTATCGAGCCCTCTTTGGATTTTAGACTTCAAATTTATTATTATTACTATATATATATATATATATATATATATATATATATATATATATATGTATTCCCCCGTTCTCTCTGTTTCTCTCACCTTCTTTCGCCCCCTCTGTCAGTTACACTTTCTCTCGACTGACCTCTTCCTCGCACTTCCACTCACTCACTCTCTGTTTCTCCCCTTCTCACTTCCTCCCGTTCGTTAGTAGTGGGATTCTTTCTTTCTCACATCTAATTTAGGTCGGACGGTCTGTTTTCTGACCGCTCATGAAATTCACCCAGCTTATGCTGACCGGATAACCATCATTTTGCTTGCTTTTTTTCCTACCTTCGGTTTGCTTTTCCTTCTATGTTGTTTACTTGTCTCACTCGCTTTACGCGATTCACTTGTCCCAATAGCTTATTTTAGTTATTGCTCGCACCAACCTGGGGCATATGATTTTTAATGCGATGAAATACCAATGATGGTTGGCAAATCACTGATGAGGGACTAATTTTATAATATGTTACCCATGTGCAACCATGCAGTTTTCCTCTTTCTTCCCCTGTTTTTATATACACACACACACACACACACACACACACACACACACACACACACACACACACACACACACACACACACACACACACACACATATATATATATATATATATATATATATAACGAAGGAAATGTGGTAAGGAACCAGGTGGACCATAACGCACCAAAGTACTCAATACTTAGGGTAGTAGAGTGGGTAATAGGAACGAGTAGGACCCCGACGGCTGAGCTCAAGCCGTTTCGACGGTTAATTCTGGACATAATTAGCCGTCGAAACGGCTTGAGCTCAGCCGTCGGGGTCCTACTCGTTCCTATATATATATATATATATATATATATATATATATATATATAGAGAGAGAGAGAGAGAGAGAAGAAGAGAGAGAGAGTTATGACAGAAGAGACGTTAAAGACTTTATATGAAGGGGCTATTAACAGAACAGTTATTGGTGCAGGTGAAGAAATTAATAAAGTAGACACACCCACAATGAATGGCTTATCTTATGACCAATTTGTCACTTCCTTCTTTATAATGGTAGCAGCTACGACCATAGTGGCCTCTTCAACATTAACTTCATACAAAACTCCTCTCTCTCTCTCTCTCTCCACACACACACACACACACACACACACACACACACACACACACACACATATATATATATATTTATATATACACATATAAATGCATGCAAGCATACATACATATATACATACATACAGGCGGATATAAACAAACACGTACAAACCATAATGTTATATAAGTTCTGGTTATATTATTTTTTTAATTTCTCACCAACAGATATATAGTATATATATATATCATTACAAAATAGTGAATGACATATATGCATGCATATATATCTAATTTTTTTTATCAGGTGTCTATATTTTGAATTGTTGTTAAATTTTAATATTCTATACAGATTATCTCTGGAATTGACACATCAACTAGGTAGTTATTTGCCTATCTCTGTGTCTGTGTGACGGGTGGCATTTGATAACAAGTCTTAGTGTTAACCTTCAGCTTCTTGCAAAACTGATATCAACCGGAATACGAAAAATATACTCGAAAATACACTCCTAACACTCGTGGTGCAATAGCCATCTCAATATTAAAAAAATATGAATGTCTAGACCAATATTTCTCCACTGGTGTTCCCCGGAATTCTAGGGTCCCGCAAGTGATCGTTAGGGGTTCCGCGAGAAACAGTGATATATAAGCTAATACATTTTTCAGTAATAATGGTATATACTAATTTTTATGCTGGGTTCGATTCCTAGGCTGGGTTGCGTGGTGTGTTCTTGAGCAAAACACTTCATTTCACATTGCTCCAGTATACTAAGCTGAAAATGAGTACCAGCAATAGCTGTGGGTTTAACCCTACGATGGACTAGTGTCCTGTCCAGGGGGAGTCTTGTACTCTTAGTCGCTTCACGCCAGGATAAGCATTGGCCTTACGAGCCGTCTGGCTTAAGACAGACTTTAAACTTAGATTTAGATTCTCTGAGACATGAAGACTATTTCAAGGGTTCCCCAAAGATAAAAAGGCTAAGAAACGCTGGTCTAGACACTAAAATATATAAAAGCATTCCCTTCTTTCGACTGTCCCTCTTTTTGACTTCCTAATTAATCGTCTTTCTTATCTTTTCTCTCCCCATCTTCTGTTTTTTTTTTCTTGCATATGGGTTTTAATATGGCGGCTCTACCTGCTATAAATAGCAGCCACGTCTATGGCACTCCATACTATCTTAAAACAGAAAAGAGTCTCAGAGAACCGTCATGGTTGTGCCGATGTAGGGAAGAACAAGAACAAGAATAATAACAACACATATAACAACAACAATACCAAATACACTACCACTGACATCACTACCCCCACCCAAAAACAACAAAAACAACAACAAAAAACACAAGAACAAAACAAAAACAAACAACAGCAACAATACAAACGCCACCACCACCACTACCAAGACCACCACTACCACCACCAACAACACCACCTTCACCCCACCAGCAACAACAACACCACCAACCTCAACATCACTACCACCACCACCACCACGAACAACAAAAACAATAAAAAACACACCACCATCACCACCACCCCCACCAACAACAACAACACCATCACCACCAACACCAACATCACCACCACCACCATCACCACAACCAACACCACTTCCACTACTACCACCATCAACATCACCACAACCAACAACAACACCACCAACACCAACATCACCACCACCACCAACAACAACAACACCACCACCACTACCACCACCACCACCACCATCAACAACACCACAACAAAAAGAGTTCCTCAAATTCTAATTATTTTCCTTTTTATATTTATTAAATGGCCGAAAATACTCATCATAAAAACTACCAATTTTCGAAATTATTCTTTAATTCCGCAATTTCCAGTCTTTTACACTGTCATGTCAACAGGTTCTGCAACCAGGGTCCAATTTCAGAGAAATTCATTTATCAAGACATGTTTTTATTTCTTCTCTCCCCCCATTTTTTTTTATTGTAGGATACTTTGTAATCCATTAAATTATTGTGGAGTTTATATTTGTATAATTGTTAGCATTTTTGATATGTCATATGTCTATATCTATATACATTCATATACATGTATACATATACACATACGTATGCATGCATACATATATATCATACACATACATATACACATTCATATATATATATATATATATATATATATATATATATATATATATATATGTATATATATATATATAAATGTATACATTTATCTATAAATATTTATATATATATATAAACGTATGCATATATATATATATGTATGTATATATATATATGTATGTATATATATATGTATATATAAACACACACACACATATATATATATGTATGTATGTATGTATAAGAGCCATCTGTTTATTTGTCTATTTATACTGGTACATATTGCAAAGTATTAAATTGTAATGATTTATTTACTTAAATTATTTCATTTGTTTTTCACGCACGCACGCACACACACACACACACACACACACACACACACACACACACACACACACACACACACACACACACACACACGCGCACACACACACACACACACACACACACACACACACACACACACACACACACACACACACACACACACACACGTACAAACCCACATACACACCCACACCCACACACACGCACACACATATAGACACACACACACACACATATAGACACAGAGAGAGAGAGAGAGACAGATACAGACACAGACATTATGTGTGTATACATCTATGTAGTTATATATATGTCTATCTATATACATATATACGCAGCCTTACGCATATATATGCACGTATGTAAGTATATATATATACACATATACATATATATATATATTTACACACACACACGCACACACGCACACACACACACATATATATTTATATATATATATATATATATATAAATATATAAGGCTGTATATATACATATATATATATACAGCCTTACGCCTATATATGTAAGCATATATATATATATATATATATATATATATACATGTATGTGTGGATGGATGTTTATATGTTTGTATCCATATATGTATGTGTGTGTTTAAATATGTGTATGTAAAGTTTTAAAAATCAACTTTAAACTATGTGTATGGCCACCACCCGTCGGTCACCTTAAACATCCGACGCCATGTTTTGATTTCACTTTTGTTTTGACATTTGCAAGTTACTTCGTAAGAAGGGAGCGGCAATAAAAAAGGAAGAAATAAAACTGTCTATAAATCTATTTATATACCAGATTGTTTTTGTTTTTTTCCTTCAAGGCTTTATATTTTCACTGCCTCGTCAGCATACAGACAAGATATTTAAAGAGAATACATTATTGTTTTTTTTTTGTTTATTTCTATTCTCCGCGTTCTTCGAATTATAAACGCTTGAAATTTCAGTTATATATTTTCTCTACCACAGTCACTCGTCACATCATACAGTGTATAGTACCAATTTTTATTTATGCATCACACGACCTGTATAGACTCTTCCTATACACATCATACGATGCAGACCTGCCAACCTCTAAAAACCCAAACGGGGGGGGGGGGGGGGTACCTTGAAAAAAGTGTCCTAAACGGGGAGAAATGAGGCAACATGGGTAGATTTTACATAATGAAAGCTATATCCATGTTCACAATAGAAAACATCTCTCACCCACTCCACAGTGGATGGGGGATCACACCGTCGGACGGGGAGAGTTGACAGGTCTGTATGATGTCTATAATATATATATCTTTCTACACAGATCCTGTGGACGCAGTATGGCAAAATAACTAAGGAGTTCGCTTCACAATCATTAGGGCCCGGGCTCGTTACGACTGCATGACATCTTAATATATCATAGTATCGAGTCGACACATGCTTTATGAGTGAAACTAGGTAGAAGGAAACTGTTTGGAATCCCTTCG
The DNA here is from genome assembly GCA_964016885.1 of Eledone cirrhosa. Lineage (NCBI taxonomy): Eukaryota > Metazoa > Mollusca > Cephalopoda > Octopoda > Eledonidae > Eledone > Eledone cirrhosa. Next base: position 310,037,701 of record OZ024742.1, read on the forward strand.
GATGAATTGTACATATAATTCAAAAGGCCAGCCTTGTCACATGGTAAATCAAGCTGAATCTCTATGTGTATTACGTTAAGAGTACACGTGTCTATGGAAAGTTCAGCTATTTACCCGTGAACTTCATGAGCAGGCTGTTTTGTTGATCGAACAGTTGGAAGATTTGTCGTCGTAACCGACGGAGGTCCATTGTATACAGGGCATATGGTCCTTATAGATATGCAAAGATCCAGGTCACGCGTGAAATGTCTATCTATTTCATATTACTCATTAATTATTTTCGTAATATGTTTTAAAATACATGTGACATGTTACGGTTATATACGTGGGTGGATATAATAGATAAACCCCTCCATACGGTACACCAGCATGATCACAGTCTAATGAAACCAGTGAAAAAACAAAAGAATAACTGAATCTTAAGGACAGTAGTTTCCTTCCCTCCTCCCAAAAATCATAGGCCTAGCGATATCTATGTTATCTACCTCTCCTTACACATCAAAGGATAGTTGTAGTATCTATTTTATATACACGTCATGCACTATGTTGCACCTGTATTTTAGTACACACCTATTCGGTGTGTGTGTTTTATCTGTCTGTCATTACATATCTTACAATGGAAATACGTAAGTCATCGAAGGTAGAATACTGCTCGTAATATTTGCAAGTGCTTCCTAGTCTGGTTGTTGAGCTTTTCGTGACTCAAGCCCAACCTGAATATTTTCAGGTTGAATTGAATGGAAGGGATAACTGGGGAAGGGGTAGATTGTGATGGTTACTCCGGTGGTAGTTCTACTAGGAGTGTTGCTATTTGTATATGACATAATCATGGATGCATCATGACTGAATAGTTAACGAGTTCATCTCGCCTTCATTAGATTCCAGGCTGGATCCCACTGCATGAAATCTTGGGCAAGTGTCATATACCCTATTTTCGTGTCTATCCATGCTTTGTGAATGAAATTAAGTAGACTGAAATCGTTTGGAAGCCCGTCAGATGGTTTAATGGTTAGGATGTTGGGCTTGCAATTAGGAGGTTGTGAATTCGATTTTCGGACTAGGTGATGTGTTGTGTCCTTCAGCGAGACACTTTATTTTACATTACTCCACTGGTCAACGTCACTGGTGTTAAGTTGTATCAGCCCTTGCTTTTCCCTTGAACAAGAAAGGTGGCGTGGAGAGGGGAAACTAGTATGCATGGGCCACTGTTAGTCTTCCTCAAACAACCTTGCCCGGACTGTGCCTCGGTGGGGAACTTTCTAGGTGCAAATCCCATGGTTATTCATGACCGAAGGGGGTCTTTACCTTATACATATATGTATATATATATATTATTTCTGTTTACCTTTTGCAAACACACACATATAAACACACACATTCACACACACGCACACACACACACACACACACACACACACACACACACACACACACACACACACACACACACACACACACACACACACACACACACACACACACACACACACACACACACACAAACACACACACATACACACACACAAACACACATACACACATATATATGTCAGTATATGTATGTGAGCTATTATGTCAGTTGATGTGTGATTGCCGCTGGTGCAATATATGTTGATTGTTGTATTTTTATTCACTTTTATTGTTGTTGTTGAAGTTATTGTTCTCAACATGAAAAGAAACACCCCACTGTAATTTCTTTTGATTTTAGTCGAAATGATATATATATATATATTTTTACAAATTTAGGCTAATTCAAGGAGTGCACTCATATGAATTGAGTTCCACGAAGCAGGTGGAGAAGTTCAAGTTTCTCGGGCTGTATTCACGATTGTTTGAAAACAGGAGGCATAATTAGGTGCAATAATTGCAATACAATCACGAATACAAGTGTCCGAAATGGGGATCTTTGGAGTAACGTTACTAGATAGAGTGCATAGTTCGGGAACCATGGAGTCGCTCCAGATAGAGTCACTACTTCTTCGAATTGAGATACCACAGCTCCGGTACTACGGGCATGTGGTTAGAATGTCTAAGGAAAAATTTGCCGGACAGATTTTAGGGGAAAAACCAACCAGCAGGAGGCTCGGTGGTAGACCCTGAGCAAGATAGTTGGTTAACACTCATGAGCTCGGCTTGTCTCGATTGGTGATCCAGCCGGATAAAGTGGAGACGATTGCTTCTGATAGGATCCTCTGGAAGGCGTATTTGAGGTCTCTGTCCTCACAACTCTGCCAAGAAGAAGAAGAAGAAGAAGAAGAAGAAGAAGAAGAAGAAGAAGAAGAAGAAGAAGAAGAAAAGAAGTAGTAGTAGTAGTAGTAGTAGTAGTAGTAGTAGAGAAGAAGAAGAAGAAGAAGAAGAAGAAGAAGAAGAAGTTGCTGTTATTTCCCACCCTTCCCGATTTGTTGTTGTAGCTATTGTTGTCTTTTATAATAGTGTAGTTATTGTTTTTAATTGTCATCTATGTGGTTGTTGTTTTAGTTACTATTATTGTAATTTATGTCGTTGTAGAGCCGCTCTACTTGTATTTCTCCTTGAAAAACATTTTCTTACCAAATTTAGTCCAGTGTAATTAAGTTTCTGTTTGGATTTCGACAAATAGTAAATGTTTTTCAACCATTTTTATAGACTAACATTATATATAGATGGTTATTTTTATATGAACATTGATTGTAGTCGTGGTATCAAGTGATTTCACTTTATTTTTTTAATATGTTTTCGTAAGTTTATTTTTATTTTCATCTTCCTGACCTAGTGATGGAGATGAGAGCTTATTTTTGGTATGTGTAATTTTATGGTGGGACTGATTAAGGAAATATCCTTAAAGATAGAAAAGTTTGTAAGCAGATAGTAATCTTTCTCTCCCTCTCTAGGTGGAGCCTTCAGGCTAGTGGCCGCATATGCCCCATCCGGAACACCGCGGCCAGACATCTTCAAACGTCTAGAGACTTTTCTGGGAACGTCCCGCTCCCTGCTGTCAGTGGAGGACTGGAATGGAATCCTAGATGCACGTTGGGACTATGTGGGAGCATGTCCCGATAGAGGGGTGTGTAACAGCCTCAAACAGTTAATCGGCCGATTTCAACTGGCCGATAGATATCGACTAGATTTTCCAATTGTGCCACTGTGGACGTGGACCAACCATAGCGGAACATCTAGATCGTAACTAGATAGGTTTCTAGTTAGAGTTAGTGATAGGGACATGTTAAGCTGTCCATAAATGTTCATGGTTGCCTATTCAGATCACTGCTTAGTCAAACTTGATAGAACCCATAGACAGGGACCCGGTTACTGGAAGCTGAACTTGTCGTTACCAACATGCAAAACCTACAGTAGACGGATTAGCACTTTAGTTAATCAGCACTTGACGGAGGCCATTGTGAACAACAGATGGTGGTACTCTCTCAAGAGGGCAGTCAGATTAGACTCGATAGGTTTTAGTAAAGAATTAGTGTTAGATAGAAATAAGACCGAAAAGGAACTGGTAGATAAAGTAGAAGAGGCACTTAGGAGTGGCAACGTAGCCAGCGTGCTAGCGACGAGGACGGCCTTGGACCAGTTCGTCGACGCAAAGCACGAAGGCTGCGTTGTCAGGAGCAAAATACGTCCTCTGGGAAACGAGGGAGCCAAAGCTGTTAGCTGGGCTCGAGTGACAGGCGAAAAGTGGCAACAAGTCCACGATTCGGTCTTTGAAGGACCAAGACGGACACGTGATACGTGAACCGAAGCAGATGTGCGTGACCTTTCAGCGGCACTTTGCTCAATTGTTTGGGCAGGGCAGAGCGCCGAGAGGGGCTATGGATTTCAGTCCATACCTCGGCGGCCTGCCGCGACTCTCGGACAGCGAGGCGAAGTTCTGCGAAAAGCCTATTTCGGCCGCCGAAATAGGGGACGCACTGAGCCAATGCGGCAAATGCAAATCTCCAGGTTTCGACGGTCTACCCTACGAATTTCACGTAGCAATGCCGGACTTGTTCTCCGGCCTCCTGGAATCGGTCTACTGCAACTGGCAGCAGAAAGGGAGAATTCCCAGTTCTGTGATCAAGGGCGTAGTCACATTAGTCAGGAAGGACGAGAATAAGGGGGATGACATAGGCAACTTCCGGCCCATAACTCTGCTAAACACAGAGTTACAGATTTTGGCCAAGGTGTTGCCAAAGAGGCTGGCGCTTGTCGTCGAAAATCTGGTGGAGAGGCGCAGCCATGCGCAATCCCGACCAGGTCCATACACGACAACCTCCACCTCATGCGATACATGACAGAGAGGGTGGGTGTAAACCCGGCTTCGGTAGGGCCCTGATCAACTTGGATCAGTCTAAGGCTTTCGATAGGGTTGACCATCGTTACCTGGATGCGGTGCTCGAGGTGGCAGGCTTCGGACCCGTTTTCAGGTGGTGGATTGCTGCAATGCACAGCAACAACATCTGCTCAAGGATCAAGGTGAACGGCTACCTCTCGACAGGGATGCCCTCTCTCCTCCCTTCTGTACGTACTGACTCTTGAGCCACTACTGCGGAAGCTGGAGCTATTGCAGGGCATCCATTTGGAACCGGGACTGCGAAAAGCGGCGTCGGCCTAAGTCGACGACGTTACAGTAATGGTGTCGAGCACCTCGCAAATCGGGGAGGTAGGCACCTTACTGAAGGAATACGAAAGGTTCACAGGAGCGAAGCTGAACCGGGGCAAATCCGTCGGTTTGCAACTCGGAACGTAGAGAGGCAAACTGATGCCTTCCTATGGCGTCGTCGGACGCTGGACGGAAGGACCGGTAAAGCTGCTCGAGGTCTGGTCTAGTCCGGACCTCCAGGTGGAGAAGAACTGGAACGAGGTGACGGTCAAGGTGTTTGCGCTCACCCAGAAGTGGGCCGAGTGCAAACTATCCTTGAAAGATTGAGCGGAGGTGGCGAACACTTTTATAGCGTCCGTCATCTACTACCGCTTGACCGTCGTGCCTTGTCCAGCAAAAACGCTCACCAAAATGGAACGCGCGCTCTTCCAATTCCTTTGGAAGAAACGGGCTCCTTTGGTGAGAAGATCCATCTGCTGCCAACACCCTTCAAAAGGAGGGCTGGGGATGCCGTGGCTGACGATGCGCAAACACGCGCTCAGGCTGCGGCACCTCCACGTATTCCTCACCGGACAACCGGTGTGGGCCCCGTTCGTGAGGCGAGCCTTCCCACGAATCGTCTCGCTGACCGAGCTGCAATCCTGTGTCAAGCAAAGACTGAGGAAAATGGGCGACTGGCACATCGAATGTGCTCAGGCGCTCACAGTCCTCTGGCAAACGGACCCGGCGATCAGTGGAGACTCCACTTCGTCATTCTATAGAGGGTTAGTCCGCAGCAAGTGCGGCGATACGCTCGGAGAAACTCTAGGCCTAGAGGAGGACGAACTGACCAGTCTGTTTGGTAGGACCTTCCGCCCGGGACCGATGGGCAACTTCCAAAAGTCCCTGGCCTGGCAGTACTACCGAGGAGCTCTACCAGTTCGAGGCAAGCTCTACAGACACGGGCGTCCGAGCAGGGACCCTTCGAAAAAGATCTGTCCGAGATGCGTGCGCGATGAGGAAACCGTCGCGCACTCATTTGTACACTGCCCGGGTGTTACCGACCTGTGGGGCTATGTAGAACGACTTTTGTCGCGGGTGGGACCAATCTAGTTGACCACCGAGTTCATTGTCATGATCAAACCGCCACCCCCTTCAAAAACGAAGGAGAGGCGGTTTTCCTATGTGTTATGGCTATGGTGAAAGAGGTTATATGGTGGAGGAGTTTAAAAGGGTTGAGGTCAGACACCTTTCACTCTGGCGAACAACTGATTCGTTTTTTCAAATATCATTTTGGAAGAAGAATCAGGATGGAGAGAGAGGTGCTGTACCCCAGCAAATTTTATAAAAGGTGGGTGAATGTGGCAAAGATGGCCCGAGTGGTTGGGCCTTCTCTCTATATAAGCCTGTAGGTTGAGGCAAAAGAGGAAGAGAAGAAGAGAGTACTCACTCTTGGTGCTCCTGGAGATGAGGGTTGTACATCTTTTCAGGATGTGTACAACCCCTGTGTAACGCCTCCTCAATATTGGGGATTTCAATTGTTATTTGTTATTTTATTAATAGTTTTATTTTCATATACCTGTATATAAACTCCCGATTTGTATTTGTCCCCTTCTTTTGTACCCTTGTGGCTAATAAAGAAATTTATCTATCTATCTATCTGCCTGTCTGTCTGTCTATCTATCTATCTGCCTGTGATTATCTAGCTGTCGTCTGTTCGATAGCGTAGACGTAATTCACTTCGCGCCGAAGTTTTGTTCCAATTTATTGCGGAAATTTTGTAAGTTTAATTTCAATTTTGATACTATTGTGTAGCTTGACCCCCCGTCTGAACTGTCAGGCGGTGGGTCAGCTCATTTTCGCCCCTCCCAGGGGTGAAAAACCTGTTTTTAAAAAATTTTGTTGCATAAAATTTCAATCGTCTGGGAGAAATGTTAAATGAAGCTAACGAAAATAGTGGTGGGGGGACAGCGGTAAGAGTTGTAAGCTCGCACGCTTTAGTCCCCCCTTCCTTCCCAACTAACGTCATAGAGAAGGAAAGAAAAAATAAAATAAAAACAGACGAATGTGCGGAGAAAAATGTCGACAAAAACACAAATCTGGAGATTGATTCCAACAACAAAAAAAATTTTGAAAGAATTGCATGACAATATTAATACCACAAACAAAGAAACAACAAATACAAAAATAACATTTGAAAACAACAACATCATAACAGAAAGCAAAACAGACGACAAAGTCAACACCAATAACATCTCATTTGCACAAACAACAAAAAAATCTTTAACGTACATACCTGAAAATATTTCAGATGTGGCACAAAGAATAACAAACGCCAAACAATTCATAACTCAAGGGGAAAATGGAGCCTTGTCGGTAAAAATGTCCCAAGAACTCACCAAAGATATTGAAAGTCGGACGGTCGTTTTCCGCACCATCAACAACATCTCAAAAAAGCCGCAACAACCAACACAAGTAGAAATTAAAGCGGTACTTAGAGAAGTATTTAATGAAGCCACTTTCATAAGAAGAGACAGGCTGTATGGAAGCCTGGCCATTATTATGAAGAACGAATCGGCGGCGAAAAAATATGCTTTGTCGCCGATTCGTTCGACAAATTTTACCTTTTATCCATCTTATATGGGTAAAAGAACTCAGCGCATATGGCTGGATGCGATGATGCCAGATATGGACTACTGCTGGCTCATAGCTGGCTTCATCGATCCAGCGAATGACAACGTGATTTCCATTGGGAAAACCACAGGCAATGCGTTCAGTGGAACAGGTATAGAACTTGTAGTGCAAATGAAGCCTGAACGCATTGCCCAAATACCCGACAGAATCCTATTAGAGGGCCACGGGTATATAAACATTAGCGTGGAGGGGAGAAGGCCGTCCTGTCATATCTGTGCAGGCAGAGGGCACCTGAAGGCGGCTTGTCCCCAACTCAACAAGAAGAAAACCCTGCTACCAACACCAGCTCCACCACCACCACCACAACAGATAAACAAACAACAAAACTCAGTCCCACCCAACCCGTCCCTCAGTAAAACCACACCACCACCACAGCACAAACAGACACAACACATTACCCAAAAACAAAACACAGTCCCACCCAACCCCTCACTCAATAAAACAACACAACCACCGCAGCCACAACACAGTCTAACATAGTGACATCCATCTCCCCCCACAAAGAAAACTAACACGGAAACACTACCAGCAAACATACCTCTTCCCTCCAACACTGAAGATAACCCAAAGAATTCGGAGGAAGAAACGGAGTCCTTCAGACAGATTAAAAGGAAAAAAAGAAAACATGTGCAAAACACACAAGGCCAAACAGCCCCTACCCAAATGTCAACACAATCCAACAAAACACAAAACACCCCTCCAGCAACAAAGAAAACCAAACCTGCCCCTCCCTTCTTCGAAACACTCACACCATCCGAAAAAAAGACATTACACTATACTTACATCAACAGAAACAATAATAAATTAAATGAACTCATAAACAATAACCCTTCGGTACAAACCGAAGAGGTAAACTTTGTTTTTTTCAGAAAACAACCCACAATTAAAATTAATAAAGGTCCCAATGAACCTCTACCAAAAACTAAAAAAGGATTTTAAGGAAGACGTAGGACCAACCTCTGTCAAACCCATAAACCGCGTCCTCCTAAAAAGCTTTCCCCCTCCCCTTCCCCTCCCCAACACACACTGACGACCCCACACCACCACAAGACACCCCTTCACCCAACATCCCCGACCCCATGGAAGTCGTGCGACCCGAACCCCGGGAAGCAGAAAGGTAGGTCTCTACACTCTCCTTTGGCTTTGCCGCCCACATGGATGTGTTAAGAGTAGGATGTTTGAATGCACGTGGCCTGGGCTCAACTTGGAAGCAAGCAAAGCTTCTAAATGACCTCAGGTCACGTGGTATAAATATAATGGTTATCTGTGAGACTCGGATCAGCGTGGTGCGGCAGCTGGCCCCTACCTTCGATGACTTTGAGGTGCACGCATCTCTCTGTCAACCTGGAGGTGGGGGTGGGGTTGTCGTACTGCTGGAAAAACACCTGGGTCTCGCCGTACAGGTTGTTCACTCGGACCGGGAAGGTCGTTTGTTGGTGCTAGACGTTGGCAGTAGTGGAGGTGCGGCCTTGAGACTGGTCGCCGTCTACTCCCCTTTCGGAGCTGAACGACCCGACTTCTTCCAGCGTCTGGAGACTTTTCTGGGAACGTCGCGTTCCCTGCTTCTAGCGGGGGACTGGAATGACATCCTAGATGCACGTTGGGACTATGCAGGAGCATGTCCTAATAGAGGGGGTGTAACAGCCTCAAGGGGTTACTTGACCATTTTAACTTGGTCGATAGATATCGACTAGATTTTCCAACTGTGCCAACCTGGACTTGGACGAACCACAGTGGTCAATCTAGATCGTACTTAGATAGATTCTTAGTTAGAAGTAAGGATAGGGACATATTAAGCTGTCCAGAAATGCTCACGGTTGGCTATACAGATCACAAATTAGTGACCTGCGTAGTCAACCTCGAGAGACACATAGACAGGGTCCCGGTTACTGGAAACTTAATTTGTCTTTACCGGCAAAAGAGGCTTACAGAGACCGGATTAGCAGATTAGTTAAGGAGAGGTTGACGGGTGCAATCGTCAACAACCGATGGTGGGCATCTCTCAAAAGAGAGATTAGAACAGAATCAATAAGTTATAGCAAGATGTTAGCTGCCGATAGGAATAGGAACGAGAAAGAATTAACAGGTAAATTAGAAGAAGCAATCAAGAGCGAAGATGTGGCCAGAGTGCTGGCATCGAGGACGGCCTTGAGCCAGTTTTTCGATGCAAAGCACGAAGGCTGCGTCATTCGAAGTAAAATACGTGCTCTAGGTAATGAGGGGGCCAAAGCCGTTGGCTGGGCCCGCGTGACAGAAGCTAAGAGTGGAAATCGATCCACCATCCGGTCCTTGCAAGACGAGGATGGACGGGTGATCCGGGAGCCTAAGCAGATGTGCGAGGCCTTTCAAAGGCACTTTGCCCGATTGTTCGGAGGAGGCGAGGGTCCGGGCGGGCACGTGGATTTCGGTCCATACCTCGACGGCCTGCCGCGTCTCTCGAGCGAAGAGGCAGAGTCCTGCGAGGGACCAATCTCGGCTTATGAGATCGGAGATGCGCTGAGCCAATGCAGCAGACGCAAATCTCCAGGTCTCGATGGTATACCTTACGAACTTTATTTAGCAATGCCGGTCTTCTTCTCCGAACTCCTCGAAGCAGTCTACTGCAATTGGCAGCAGAACGCGAGAATTCCTTGTTCTGTAGCCAAGGGCGTAGTCTCGCTGGTGAGGAAGGACGAGAACAAGGGGGATAGTATAAATAATTTTCGGCCCATAACCCTGCTAAACACAGAGTTAAAGATTTTGGCGAAGGTGTTAGCAAAGAGGTTGGCGCTTGTCGTGGGTGGCCTGGTGGGAGATGCGCAGACATGTGCTATCCCATCCAGGTCCATTCACGACAACATCCACCCCATGCGATACATCATAGAGAGGGTTGGCAACAAACCCGGCTTCGGTGGGACCCTGATCAACTTGGATCAGTTTAAGGCGTTCGATAGGGTCGACCATGGTTACCTGGATGCGGTGCTAGCGGCGGCTGGGTTCGGTCCTGTTTTCAGAGGCTGGATCACTGCCTTACATAGCAACCACATCTGTTCTAGGATCAAGGTGAACGGCTACCTTTCGAAGCCGTTCGAAATCACACGATCCATTCGACAGGGATGCCCTCTCTCCTCCCTTCTGTACGTATTGACTCTCGAGCCTTTACTGAGGAAGTTGGAGTTGTTGCAGGGTATCCCCCTGGAACCAGGATTGAGCAAAGCGGTGTCGGCCTACGCCGGTGACGTAACAGTAATGGTATCGATCGACTCGGATATCGAGGCGATCGGTACCTTACTGGAGGAATACGAAAGGTTGTCAGGAGCGAAACTGAACCGGGAAAAATCCATCGGGCTGCAACTCGGAACGTGGAGAGGCAGACGATGCCTCCCGACGGTGTCGTCGGACACTGGACGGAGGGCCCGGTGAAGTTTCTTGGGGTCTGGTTTGGACCGGACCTCCAGGTGGAAAAGAACTGGGGCGAGGTTACGAGCAAGGTGTTTGCACTGATCCAGAAATGGGCCAAGTGTAAGCTGTCCCTGAAAGGTCGGGCGGAGGTGGCGAACATTTACATAGCATCCGTCACCTACTACCGCCTGACTGTCGTGCCTTGCCCTAAGGAAACACTCACCACCATGGAACGCATGCTCTTTCAATTTCTTTGGAAGAAGCGCCCTCCTATGGTGAGAAGATCCATCTGCTGCCAACAACCTTCGAAAGGAGGGCTGGGGATGCCATGGTTGATGATGCGTAGGCACGCATTAAGGCTACGGCACCTACAGGTATTCCTCACTGGTCAACCAGTGTGGGCTCTGTTCGTGAGACGAGCCTTTCCGAGACTCGTCTCGCTCACCGAGCTGCAGTCCTGGGTCAAGCAAAGATCCAGAAAACTGGGCGACTGGCACACTGAGTGTGCCCAGGCGCTCAGGGCTCTCTGGCAAGCGGACCCGGCCATCGGTGGAGAATCCACCTCGTCATTCTATAGAGGGCTGGTGGCTAGCAGGGGCGATGACACCCTTGGAGAGTCGCTGGACATGGAAGTCACTGGCCTGGCAGTGCTACCGGGGGGCTCTACCCGTTCGAGAAAAGCTCTACAGACACGGGCGCCCGGGCAGGGATCCCTCGAAAAAGATTTTCCCTAGATGCGTGCGTCACGAAGAAACCGTTGAGCACGCATTGGTGCACTGTCCGGGCGTGGCTGATCTGTGGGGCTACGCCGAACGACTGCTGTCGCGGGTGGCGCCGATTCGATTGACCGCCGAGTCCATGATAACATTCAAGCCGCCTCCCCTCTTTACAAAGGAAGCAAAGGCGGTTTTTCTGTGCGTAATAGCCATGTTAAAAGAGGTTGTTTGGTGGACACGATTGAAAAGTCTGAGGTCAGGCAACTTCCTCTCTGGCCATAGTCTGGTCTACTTCTTCCGATATCACTTCGGAAGAAGGATAAGAATGGAGAGAGAGGTCCTTGGCCACAGGCAGTTTTATGAAAGGTGGGTGATAGTGGCGAGAATGGCTCGTGTAAATGGGCCTTCTCTGTATACCATCCTGTAGGTAAAGAAGTGAAGGAGAGGGGGCACCTTCTCCATGTGCTCCCTGGGCAAAGGATTGCACACTTTTTCGGGGGGGTGTGCAACCCCCATCACGTCCCCTCCCTTTTGAGGTTGTTCTTGATTATTTTCATTTTATACCCTTTTTACTCGGTTTTATGTAAACTCCCCCTTTGTATTTGTCCCTTCTTTTTATGCCTTTATGGTAAATAAAGAAATATATCTATCTATCTGCCTGTCTGTCTGTCTATGTATATATTTATCTATTTATCTATCTACCTATCTACCTATCTATCTATTAAACTTTCTTACTCCTCACATCTTCCTCTTGCTCCCAATTTATATACAGTTACTTGCCAAAATGCCCTCCCCTCTCTCTCTTTGTGCGTGCGCAGGTGTGTTTAATTGAATCAGGTGAACTATCAATTACCAAATGTTCTTTGGTTTATCATCCTCGTATTATATTTTCCCATCGAGAATAAATCGATGTTTATTACAATTATTGGGCATACTGTCCTTAATAAATTGACAGTAATCATTGTAATATTATATCCATTTATATTTCCATAAGAAATATATATTATAAACTTTTCTTAACTTCGAGAGTCGAGAGGCGAGTTGCGTAATCTCTTTACTGCTAAAGTTTCTGTAGTTAATGTTTCACAGAGTCATCCAATATATGTTTATATATATATTCAAAAGTATGCTTCTCAATAGATACTCCTATAGTAAATTTCTTTCACCCAGACACGAATATCTGATGCTATGAACCAAACAGGATGGATACTAACAAATACCAAAGCTGCAAACCGGAATTAATGTGTCTGAAGTGAAAACATACAACCGACCTAATTGTGAGGTGTCTAAGTATCTATTAGAAGACCAAGAATTCCACTTCAAAGAAGGTCTCATTTTCAAAATTGAAAATGACTTCTGGTGCAACTCAGAAAATTTAATAGATATATTATATCATGTAAGGGTTGTCATGAAAACTACATTGGACAAACCCGTTCAACACTCCGACTAAGACGACGATTCACTGCCACAAATTTATGATCCATACACAAGAAAAATGCATCTTAGCCAACATATAGAGGAATGCGGAGGACGAACTTTACCAAAAATTCTATTGCACCTTCTTCTTGCTACGTATGTATTTTGAAAAAAAATTTTATTCGTTATAAAAATTAAATGAAAGCATTGTAGTTGTGAGTGAGCCCCTTTTGTCTCTTAGCAACCAATATTTTTAGACCCAGTCCGCTACTGTATTATATATATATATATAGGTAGAACACTGGAAGGTAATATCCGTAGAGGTAGAGCACTCAGTCCATGGGACGAGTTTGGTGGAAGTAGTAACACAACAGTTAGTTCACCATACTGAGAACAATTGTTTCACCTTATGCGGATCTTCATATATATATAACGAAGGAAGTGTGGTAAGGAACCAGATGGACCATAACGCACCAGAGTACTCGATACTTTGAGTAGTAGAGTGGGAAATAGGAAAATGTTTAACCCCGACGGCAGAGCTCAAACCGTTTCGACGGCTCTTTCTGGACGTCGAAATGGCTTGAGCTCTGCCGTCGGGGCTAAACATATTCATATATATATATATATATATATATATATATATATATATATATATAGGCGTGTTGGCGTTTTTGCATACAGTTTGTGCATTTTCGAATCTAATGTGTGGCTGATAAAGCCTATTTATGTGTGTGGGTGGATATATAATTACCATGTATTTAGAAAGCCAATTATCAAATATCAAAAAGATTTTATCACCTGACCTCTTCATAACTCAAACAAGACCTTCTTCTGCTATGGTCAAATACTGTGTTCACAGTTTAGGAAAACTAACATTTCGGGTATTATATTATATATATATATGTACACACACACACACAATATATATATGTATATGTGTACATGTATAAATATATATACATAAATGCATGTATATATATATATATGCATATATATTTGTATAAATGTATATATAAATATATACACACATAAATGAATAAACATATATATATATATATAAATATATATATATAAATATATATATATATATATATATGTATATATATATATATATATATATACATATATATGTATATATGTACGCTCATATCATTCAAGAAGACATTCAAGGTCTACCTGTGAAGATGGTACGAAGGAAGTGACTACTTCACACCATCTTGCCTAGCTTCCCTTCAGAGGAAGCAACCCATCATCTGATAAAGACTAGATTTATCAAGTAAATCTGAAGTACACAGCTGACCCTGTTTCAGATCATCTTCCAACTAGTTATCTAACATAATAGTTGTTAGAAGAAATGAGTTGATTGTTCTTTTATTCGAGTGGAATCACCTCACGGCAATTGATAGGAATCCGGTGGAAAGAATGGATTAGATTTCCTCCACAACTTATGAGCTACTCCTTAGGTCAGGGTTTCCCAAGCCTTTTCAAACGCAGAACCCTTTTTGGTTCAAGAACCTTTGGGAGAACCCGAAAGTCTAGTACTGTTATATGATCGTAATATAGATATACTCCTCCACTTTTTTTCACGAAACCCCAGACACAACTTTGCAGAATCCTTGGTTCCGCGGAACTTAATTTGGGAAACACTGCCCTAGGTAATATAGGCCTGTGTCATGTTGTTTACCCTTACGTTAGTCATAATCATGCAGGCTTACCGATAAACAAATGCCTAGTAAGGAAAATGCCGTCTAATTAATGTATTTAATGGTAGGCATGTATTAGAGACACATGAATATTGTTTCTAGCAGGCTGAACTATCATATATAAGCCTCGGTTGCGACTAGCTTGGCTGTAGTTTGAAGTCGTTAAAATCCAAGTGAACCATAATCTATATAAATTTTCCAAATTTAACATAATTGAATTTTATCTATCGGTAACTTTTTTCTTTTTATTCAAAAAGTATTAGGTTTCGCCAGATATCAATTAAGAATTTGAATATCAAATCAGCAAAGATATGTATACGGGAAAGTCTTACATGCATTTTATAAAACTTTATGAACAAGAAACGAAACAAAAATGTTAATTCTTTCGATGTAGTGGTGGGCAGCCTAGATTCTGCGAAAATTTGTGAGCTCATTGTTCTTTTTAAAGCAATATATTCAATAATTTTAAATGCACTCTATATGGAGATGGTGGATAATCATCTATGTAATATGAATGCGTAACAATTATATTTAGAAAAGATATCTTCGAACTATTTATTATTTAAGCCTAAAAATGGTGGTCGAAAGATTGTAAGAAATTGGCATATATTTAATTTTGTAGATATGATCTTAAATCTGAAACGAAACAGATAAGCAGCTTCTAAAACTGAGAAACTGAAAGAAAAGTTACAATACCTGTATCAGTTGTTAGCTGTTGAGACACTGCATCCTACAAAACCTCCATGCTTCCCGAAATTCGCCAACTCTACACCTGATATTCCTTTTGCATACACACGCACACATGTGTGTATATCATGACTCATACACTGTTCACTTTCTTGACATTTTTATATTATTTATTTACTCTACATGCTCCTTTAATGAGTTGTAGTGCACCTGAGCACTGTACACAATAATTTTCATTATTATATAATGATAAGCGGTGGATTGGCATTATCGGTAGAGGATCGGACGCCATGCTTTACAGCATAGAGTCATGTCTCTTTACGGCCTGAGTTCAAATCCCGCCGAGGTTAACTTTGCCTTTCATCCTTACGCGGTTGATAAAATAAAGTACCAGTAACGTACTGTGATAATTGCTGGCCTTGTGCCAAAAGTAGAAACAATTATTATATAATAGATATTTACAGTTTCAAATTGAATGCATGACATAATTAATTATTTAGTGAAAACTATTAGTATAAAATTATCCATTACAGTTATTTCTTCAATAGAGTAACCCGCTACTAAGATAAAACATTGAAGGAAGACAGGATAATATGAAACTCGAAAATATATATTTGATGATTAGGAGTAATATGGAAAGCGTTACATACATTCTTGAGACAATGCCTTATATCTTCTTCTTCTTCTTCTTCTTCTTCTTCTTCTTCTTGTCGTGGAGACAGAGCCCGTAAACAATCCTTCCAACGGGTCCTCTCAGAAGCAGCCGTCTCCAACTGATCCGGATGGATCCCCAAGCGTGACCAGCAAGATGGTTGAATAACATCCATGAGCTTGGTTGGTCACGCTTGGGGATCCAGCTGGATCAGTTGGAGACGGTTGCTTCTGACATGACCCGACCCGTTGGAAGGAGTGTTTTATGACTCTCCCCCCCCCACAACCCTGGGTTTCCTACAGGTTGGTTTTTCTTTTTCATTTTCTTTTTCTTCTTCTTCTTCCTGATAGGGTCAAGGAGGCAGAGTCCTCAAATATTTGTTCCAGCGGGTCCTGTCAGAAGCAACTGTCTCGAACTGATCTGGTGTATCCTCAAGCGGGGTCTGCTCCTGGGTCTCCTGCCGGTTGGTTTTGTTCGTAAAATCTGTCCAGTGATTATTTCCTGAGACATTCTAGCCTCATGCCCATAGTGTCAGAGCTGTGATCTCTCAATTCGGAGAAGTAGCGGCCCTTCTTGGAGTGAAAACCTAAAGCAAAAATATGAACAATTAACAATCGAACATATATATTAGAT
>OZ024742.1:310059125-310061625 GCA_964016885.1 Eledone cirrhosa
AAATAAACAATAAAGGTTTCCATCCCGGGCCAGCAACGACCCAGTGCAGCAAAGTGAACTTGTACGAGATAATAATTCTGAGTCCCGAGAAAAATATATACTAATGCTAACTCTAAAAGATCTAAAACAAGCTACAAGAAAGTTCGTACGAAATAAAGGTAGAATACGGAGAAATAAATTCAGAATCCACCCCGCCCAGAAGAAAAGCGAAGCAAGAAATACTGAAACGAAAAAATAAGGCATAAGTGCCACTAAGAAATATAGAGGGCACAGAGAATAGTGGGAGCGGTCGGAAAAAGGGGGCAAGTATCCGGGGTCTAAGCCAACTGCTATAAAGGGCGGAGTCCGCCAAATCTATCATAGACTAGGGGAGGGGGTGGTGGGGGTACTGAGGCTACATGGGGCTAAAGGGCAGCCTCGGGTGGGCGAGAAAAGAAGCTGACAAAGGAGAAGAGCTGGGGTAGAAGGACAAAGGAGAGAGGGGGGAAGGAAATAAAGGAAGCGATAAAAGAATACAAAGAAGATCTTACGTCTTCCTTGGCAAGCAGGGGTTACCCATTGCAAAATCGGCAAGTGGGGTGTTATAGCCCTAGTCTACCCCCCCGGGTCATTATGGGGTTTGAGGGCGAGGTAAGTCCTACGCAATCTATGTTTACATGCAGTAACCAGTTCATCTTTCTTGTTTAGGAGTTGGTCCGTCGAAAACAGCATTTGTAAAGTTTCCTCCGAGCATAAATTGCACGGACGGCGTCCTCCCGTGTAAGAATTGGCTCTGGACAGTAATCTCCAAGTGAGATCATAGGTGATGTTGTTGTCCTTGAGGTCCCATATGTGGCCCGAAAGTGTAGTGGCGTGACGCCGGGCCGGGTTTCGGAAGGTATGTCTATGTTGGTATAGCCGGGTCTTGAAGTCACATGCGGTAAGTCCTATATAGGCTTTGTTGGAGGTATCCGTCCTCACGTTGCACTGGTAGATCACATTACGGTCTCTGCATCTATTGTCGAGTGGGCAAATAGATCTATCCGGGCAGTTACACCTCCTGGTCGGTTCTCCACTGCTATTTAGGTTATTTCTGCCATCGGGGTTGAGTTTTTTGTTGTTAGAGGAGACGATGTTTTGTGCGAAGTTTGGTGTAGTGCTGTAAGAGAGTTTGATGGTATTTTTGTTAATTATGTTGTGGTAGCGGTGTTGTAATGGGAAGTGTTTTTCAATGAGCCTAAAGAATAGTTTCCCGATGGGAGTAGTCACCTCTGCGTTGTGGGGAGGATTGAACCATGTTACATTGCGTGAGCGGCGGTGTCTCCTGCTGGTTCCGCTAATGGGAGCTGGACAGTAGGATATTTCCTCCCGGAAACCACTCCGCTTGAGGGCCTGGTTGTAATAAGGCGCATGTTCATCGAATATCCGCTCATTAGCTGACAAACGGGATATGCGAGGGAGATGTTTTTGACCAGGTTGTTTGTGATGTTCCTAGGATGGTTTGATCGGCGGTGGATGTAGTGCAGATTGTCATTAGGTTTCCTGTATGGGTAGTACAGGTCGTTTTCGAGGTCGAGGGTCACGTCCAGGAAGTTTACTCGGGTCAGGGACGTTTGTAGGGTTATTTTAAATCCCCAGTCGCGGAAGAATCTGATTAATTGTTTCCGGACCCGATCTGTACTACTGGGGTTGTACCCTTTAAGGGTAAGGAGCCCATCATCACGGTACAATCCACCACCGAATGCAGGAAACATATCAGTGAGTTTGGCTATTAGGAATAATCCTATATTTTATTCTAGCCTAACAATAGCCTGACACCTAGGTCGTAGAATTTAATTTACTTTACTTTTTTCTTTACACTTATTTGCTTCTCTTCTCTCTCAGTATTTTTTCTTTCCTAGATATTTCTACCCCCCATTGTTCTACCTACCGTTCCGATTTCCTCCCCCTCCCCCTCCCCTGTATCTTCTTTGACCTCATGCCCAGCTGTAGCTGGCACTACCAACGCTTGATTGGGTCTACTCCACCCCCTCCCCTCTTTCTCCTACTGGCAGGTTTAGCCACCATCTCCCCTACTAATTTGCAACCACAGAATTACTACTGATTTTTGACAATCACTTTGACCATATATGGAATTACCCCTTGAGAAGATCGGCTATTTAAATACCAGGATAAATTTTCATTTAGTCCAGAATTAGCCGTCGAAACGGCTTGAGCTCAGCTGTCGGGGTCTTACTGGTTCCTATATATATATATATATATATATATATATATATATATATATATATATATATATATATATATATATAATAAAATCCAAATTCAATAAACAGACCAGGATTTTTTCATTCTGAGGATTGAAAGCAAAATCTTTTGCTTTTAAGAAACCACTGGAAAATGGAATAATTGCCTTATGTTGTTTATTACATAACTATTAAGCTCTGTTACCTACATAGAGCACTCTTTTTTCCTGGACTTTTCCTACGGAATTACTTCATTCACACACACACACACACACACA
>OZ024742.1:310066625-310071625 GCA_964016885.1 Eledone cirrhosa
AGAGAGAGAGAGAGAAAGAAAGGGGGTAGGGTTAAAGGAAAGAGCTCTTAAAGCAGCGAGGAGGATATATAATGTCAACATCTCTAGTGAGTGGTGTTATGTTTTATGTGGTTCCCACGGTGAAATACCTGCCAAACGACCTCTCTCTCCTACACACACACATGCATATATATATATATATATATATATATATATATATATATATATATATATATATATATATATATATATATATATATATATATGTATATATATATATATATATATATATATATATATATATATATATATATATATATATATATATATATATATATATATATTTATACATTTATATATATATAAGCTTAAGCTTATCCCGGGTTCAATCGGGGGTAACCACAGTAAGTAAGGTACTCAAGGGCTTCCTGATGATTTCTCCCGAATGAAACACTTCTAGTCCTGTAGAAGCCATTTCTATACTATATATATATATATATATATATGTTCCTGTCTGCAAATATATATATGTAAATGTTTATAATGTTATGTATGAGGATCCGAACAACCTAGTCGGTTCATCCTGTTTGGAGGTTTATGACAGGCATGGCATTTTACACCTGATAAAGATTGGCTAGCAAGTCCACAGATCGTGCAGAGGTGAGGTTTTCCTGGATAATGTTGTTGGTATGTTTGATAATGCTTTTCTCATCTCTCTTGCTTCTTGTAATCTATGGATACAACCGAGCTCAAAATTCCTGATTCCATTATGACTCACAGATCTCCAGATCTTCCGCTCCAAGGCTACTTGCTCAAAGTCACATAAGGAATATTGGTTCCTGACAGATTACTCTTCAGCTTGTTTTTGTAGTTGAGCCATGGCCGTCCAACATTTCTATATCCACCATCAAACTGGCTGTATATGAAGACTTTTGATATTCTTTTGTAACTTATTCTGATGATATGATCAGCCAAGCGTACTTGTGATTTCATAAGAAAGGTTTCAATGCCTCCAATCTTGCAGTTAGTGAAGAGGTCAGCATTAAATATTCTGTCTTCGAGTGTGTAGTCACAGATTGCTCGAAGAAAACTTTTATGAAAGACGTCTAGTTGATTGATGTGTGCCCTATATGGAGTCCATGATTCTGATCCATATAAGAGTGTAGTTAGTACAGCAGCTTTATAATCCTGTATCTTGATGTCCAGCTTTATGTCCCTCTCATTCCAAAAGCGATAACGGAACTTGCCAAATACATTCGTGGCCTTCCCTATAAGATTAATTATCTCGTCATCGGGAGAGGCATTTGATTCCCCCTTACTGCCAAGATATTTGAATGATTTCATATACTCGAGATTCTTCCCATCGTCCTGGGAACTTGTGCGTCTTATCTTTGAATTGTTGATGGTTGAAGAGTCCGCTATAGTTCAAAATTGGAGTCTAATACCTGTGACCTTTTCACCACGATTTCAGCATCACCGAGAAGAATAGTGCAAAAAGAACTGGAGCCACGCCAGAGCCTTGTTTTGTGCCATTTGTCCCATCAAAGGTATCGGACAACTTCCCATCAGATAAAACAACAGCTTTCATCCCCTCATGGAAGGAGATGATGATATTAAGTATCTTGTCGGGTATCTCAAGCTTCTTTAGAACTTTCCATGGTGCTTGCTGATTTACAGTGTCAAATGAGTTAATTAGCTTGACGAACACCATATATAGCTATTGATTTCATAAATTGGTAGAGTTCTTGACTAAATGCCATTTCAGTATTTATTCTGGTCCTTTACATTCTGAGTTCAACCTTGTCTTTCATCATTCTGGGGTCAATAAAATAAAGTACTAGGGTTGATTTAATCAGCTTTGCCTTTCCACTAAATTTGCTAGCTATTAACTCGTAATAATATAGTTGTTTGTGAGTATACTTCCCATGTCATCTATTTCACACAAGTATAATTTCCATTTGTATTCAATATTCTGAATAGAGAATGGATACTACCAAACTAACTTACCTTTCTGTTGAATCTGTGTTTATGTTATTTTATTCTCAGAGTTGAAATACCTCGAAGGTAGACATTGCCTGTTACCTTACGAGTGTGTTTTTATTCTTTTGTCCCCAAATTTCTGATAGTTTCCTATCTTTTTAGGTGTTGTTTAGGTCCGATATAACCAGAAAAACCTACAAATTCATTTTAACACACACATTTAAAGAGTTTTGTTCTTAAATAAAGTCCTTGGCTTAAACCAGAGGTTCTGAAATTTTTTGGGCCACCACACTCCTCACGGTCACATAATACTCTCACCGACCCTCCAACCATATTTCCAGAGAGACCTTATTACATGCAAATTGTAAATAATTGTTTCTATTTTTGGCACAAGGCCAGCAATTACCCAGTACATTACTGGTACTTTATTTTATCGACCCCGTAAAGATGAAAGGCAAAGTTAACCTCGTAACCAAAGTTACATGCAAATTGTAAATAATATATAATAAATAAAATCGTTAATTTATATATAAATAATATAATATATATTATGCATAAATAAATATATATTTTTTATGTCACAATATTTATATATAATATGAATCATTTATACCATCTCCATCACCCCAGCGCCCACTGGAATTTCTCAAAGCTCCAATCCAGGGGCGGTAGTATACACTCTGAGAATCTCTGATTTAATGATTTAGTGTATATGCAACTTTGTCTATCATACCGTAACATGTTGTAATTCTCCTTGTAATAACGGTAATTGTAATTGCACGCATGAATGAAATTCATGGTATTACCCACGGGTGGATGGTAAAATAATAATTATAATAATTATAATACTTAAAATTACCTTTATTATTCCTGATATCAGGAATATGTACGAAGTTGGATTGGATACGGTAATAGACGGAGGAAGGTCATATATATATATATATATATATATATATATATATATATATATATATATATATGATTGACGTAAAATAAGAAAATTATAAAAATTAACTTACTTACTAAAATTTCACTCCAACTAAGTAGTTTCTGAAAGGGAATAAACATGCTTTCCAAATAGAAAGCATGGAGAAGCCGTTTCGTCATCAGGAAGTCTGTTCTCAGCTAAAATACCTGGCGATGCGTGGACACAGGGAACTTTTACAAAAATAATTCAGTGGATGGAAAAAAGCAAGCGTGGACTAAATTCCAAGACATTGAAAAAATCACTGCCTACTTGGTCGGTGGCAAATTCAAAAGAATCAATCACGTGACATTGAGGTTAATCAGTGAGGACTGGGGTGTTAAAAAGACAGTAGCCAAGCTATTACTATGAACTATAGTAGCAGTTTTGGCAAATATTTGCTCAACAAAATAATTTGAAGTTAATTATAAAGAATTAGTATATCTACCAACATATATAAACAGATGCATACCTATGCTAGCAAATATATAGGTTTTGTCTTAGTAACTTTGTGGTTCAATGCAAGGGGATGCAGAAAAATTATATGAATGACGTAAAATAAGAAAATTATAAAAATTAACTTACTTACTAAAATTTCACTCCAACTAATTAGTTTCTGAAAGGGAATAAATATGGTTTGCAAATGGAAAGCATGGAGAAGCCGTTTCGTCATCAGGAAGTCTGTTCTCAGCTAAGATACCTGGCGATGCGTGGACACAGGGAACTTATACAAAAATAATTCAGTGGATGGAAAAAAGCAAGCGTGGACTAAATTCCAAGACATTGAAAATAATCACTGCCTACTTTGTCGGTGGCAAATTCAAAATAATCAATCACATGACATCGAGGTTAATCAGTTAATCGAGGTTAATTATCTCCAAATTATTTTGTTGAGCAAAAATTTGCCAAAACTGCTACTATAGTTCATAGTAATTGCTTGGCTACTGTCTTTTTAACACCCCAATCCTCACTGATTAACCTCGATGTCACGTGATTGATTCTTTTGAATTTGCCACCGACCAAGTAGGCAGTGGTTTTTTCAATGTCTTGGAATTTAGTCCACGCTTCCTTTTTTCCACCCACTGAATTATTTTTGTATAAGTTCCCTGTATCCACGCATCGCCAGGTATCTTAGCTGAGAACAGACTTCCTGGTGACGAAACGGCTTCTCCATGCTTTCCATTTGGACAGCATGTTTATTCCCTTTCAGAAACTAATTAGTTGGAGTGAAACTTCATTAAGTAAGTTAATTTTTATAATTTTCTTACTTTACGTCATTCATATAATTGTTCTGCATCCCCTTGCATTGAACCACAAAGTTACTAAGACAAAACCTATATATTTACTAGCAAAGGTATGCATCTGTATATATATGTTGGTAGATATACTAATTTATATATATATATATATATATATATATACATACATACTTAGGAAAAGAATCAGGACCTCGACGGCCGTTTCGACAGCTAGATCCGAACTAAGCCATCGGTCTTAGACCCTTTTCTTATTACCCACTCTACTACCCTAAATATTGAGTACTCTGGTGCCGTATGGTCCACCTGGTATCTTACGGACACACACATACACACACACTCACACACGCACATACATAATACCTACAGATATATACATACATCTATATATATATATACATATATATATATATACGATATTAACAAATGGAAACTATATTTATAAAACCATATTTATTTCATTATACATATTTCAAGGATACCAAGTTAAATTATGGTATGCCGTCATCAGACAAAATACAATATATACCAGTTTTATAAATAAACATTGACGTACCCTTTCAAAATGCAACCATTACTTTTGGAAGACATCAGGATAGTATATATATATATATATATATATATATATATATATATATATATATATATATCCATGTATATAAATACATATATTTATGTACATATACAGTATATATATATATATATAATACAGACATACAGACACAAACACATGCTATATTACTGCCATACAGAAATTACATGATCAAATTCCTTATCTCAACACTTCATTACATACTCTGTTATCTCACTATCAAAAGATT
>OZ024742.1:310076625-310079125 GCA_964016885.1 Eledone cirrhosa
TCATCTGCTTGAATAATATAGAGTTTGTGCACTCCATCCTTATTATGCATGGATGGTCTCGTAACTCCTGATGGAATATTAAGGGCGCCGTTGTGGCATAGGGAGTTTCTAGGGTATTTTAAGAATACGGCAGATACCTTCGCTGTTTGTTGTTTTGAATAAACAGCGAAGGACGCGTTCCGGACTTGTCCGACAGACAACCTTTTCCCCCACCCCGGAAAAAATCCCCAGTTGATGGATGTGGATCCGAAATATATAGGGACTATTAAATCTCTCCCAAGGTAACTCTCTCTTGTGTTGTTATTTTAATTTTATCCTTTATACTCTTCCCTTCATTCTACACATCTCACACATCTTATACACACCACGCATCTCAACGTACACCCACTTACATCTCTCTCCACCACCGGACCTTGTTACCCGGAGATTTACCCATTTGCATTGTCGAGGCTTTCAAACGACTTAAAGATATTTACATATATATATATATATATATATATATATATATATATATATATATATATATATATATATATATATATATATATATATATATATATATATATATATATATATAGATAAATATACACGGGTGTGTATGAGTGTGTATAGAAGATTATATTAATAAAAGGAATTCCAACTTTGTCTGATTTACTCGTTTTATTTACAATCCTTTAAAATTTATAATGGTATTAGAATGAAATAGTATGGTGGAATATTAAATGTTAAGTGTTAATTGAACAAGTACTTTCATGCTTTCGCAATCTTCAGGTTCATAATGTGTAGTGACAGTCAAGTTTGCAATTTTCAACTGTATATATATATGAAAAGAGTCATGACCCCGACGGCTGAGCTCCGGCTGTTTCGACAGGTAGATCTGAACTGGTGATTCAGTTCGGATCTAGCTGTCGAAACGGCTGGAGGTCAGCCGTCGGGGTCCTGACTCTTTTCATATTACCCACTCTACTACCCCAAGTATTGAGTATTCTGGTGCGTTCATCATTATTATAGAACACTGTAAAACATTAGGAGGAACAACTAATTCCTTTATATGTGAAGACCCGTTAGGGCATACGAACACGAACAGAAAGTAGTTAAGACAAAGTGTAGCGTAATATAATATCTAATTGATGCTGGAACTGTACTATTACGAGTCTAAGTATCAACTTTTGCTTCATCGGTTAGTAAAGAGTTAACGATGAACATACACACGATGTAAAGTACCCTTGACATGCCGCAAAGAATTGAAAAAATCTACTCGTAATTTGATTGGTTGTTGAGATCCGATAATATAAAATGAGGTTACGTATCAAGAAGAAAAAACAAACAAAAGACACAGATTGACATAAAAAAGAATAGAAAAATTGGTGAAAAGAAAGCGTAAAGCCAAAAAACAAATAAATAATATATATATAATATATATATATATATATATATATATATATATATATATATATATATATATATATATATTGTGATTAAAAAACTTAATGATATATATATGATTGAAAGATGATGAAAAATGGAGATGGCTTATAGGGAAAAAAAACAAAATAAATTGAAAAGTAGATGTTATATAATATTTTATTAAAGAAAATATATAATAAGGTGCATTTGAACGTTAGCTAAGAATGGAGAAATAGTGATAGAAGAGAAAATACAGTAAAAATTAATACGTTTCTGAATATTTTAGAACGATCGTATAATATCTTGATGCGTAAAAGCAATGTAACTGATGTTGGAAAATGCTAAATATACCCATATAAATACATTAACAGGATTGTAACATTAACACCCTTCGGTGACGAATGACCATGAGATATGCACCTAGAAGTTTCCTTTCTGAAGCACAGTCTCCACTCTCCACGCCACCGATGTTGTCCAAGAGAAAGGCAAAGGCCAATACAGCTTGGCACCAGTGACGTCGCAATTCATTTCTACGGCTGAGTGAACTGGAGCAACATGAAATAAAGTGCCAATGAGACCATAGTCATTTTGAACATCTGAAAATCCAAGTAAAGTAATATCATTAGGCAGACATCTCTCTAATTTCATACTCCACACGCGATTTTTCAAATTCTTGGTTACCATTAAAAACTGTTTTTCTGCAGTCTTCCAACTTATCTTCTCTGACTTTTGACTTTATCAAAGATCTTTTGTTGCAGCCTTTATACCTGTGTTTTGGTTTATGCCTTGGCCATTTGCCTTTGACTAACTTTCCTTAATAAAAACTGCTTTGGAATACGATGATATGTCATTCTTACAACATGGGGACTCCAGTACAATCTATATTGAATTATAGCAGATTCAGTACTTACAAAATGACTTCGTTCCAGCATTTCAACATCATTCATATATGATTGCCAATGTATACCAAGTATTCGGCGAAGACACTGTTGATGAAGTTGTTCAAGCCTTTTTATATTTCACGGGTATGTGACACAAGTTTCACATGTATACAACAATGGAATCAAATCACATGTTCTGTACACCTTTAGCT
>OZ024742.1:310099125-310104125 GCA_964016885.1 Eledone cirrhosa
TGGCTGGTTCAATAACCTGAATAAGAAAAACAAACAAAAATTTATTCAGTTTGATATTGCCAGCTACTATTTCGCATTCACTCCTCAAAAACGCTCTATCTTTCGCATTTAAATATTCTGACATTACCACAGATGAACTTTACATCATTCTCACCGCAAGAAAAAACTATCTTGGAATTCAACAATGAATATTGGACTAGAGCTGATACCTCCAACAATTTTGATATCACAATCGGTGCTTCCGATTCATCGCAATTGACTGATTTGATTGGTATCTTTATTTTGAATTCTTTAAATCGGAAAATTCCTCAACTTTGCGGTGGAATTTATTGTGACGATGCCCTTTTTACTGTCTTAAACTGCAATTTAGTTAACCTTAATATTATTAAGAACAATATACGTGATCTACTTAAGCACTATAACCTTAAAATTGAATTTGATAACAACGTCAAACTAGCTAACTTCTTGGATATATCCCTTAATCCTGACACTGGCCTATATTACCCTTACCATAAAGACAATGAGAATCTAAATTATGTTAATTTTAAATCTAACCACCCCACTAACGTTAAAAATGCTATAGTCAGTATATTGAAAAAAGAATCTCAAATATATCCTCTAATAAATATATCTTCGACGCTAATTCCAATTACTATAATAATGCGCTTTCCAGAACCGGTTATCCTGATAAAATTAAATACAGTAAAGAAACCAATCATCGAAGGTCTTATAGTAAAATAGTTAATTATGAACATTCCAATAACTTAAATAAAAGACCTAGATACAAAAATTATAATTGGGTATAATGCTCCCTTTTCTCTATCTATTAATAATAATATTCCTAAACTATTCTTTAGGGCCTTAGATAAATGCTTCCCTCCCTCACATATCTATAGTAAAATCTTTAGCAAACATAGAATCAAATTTTCTTATTCCACCACTTCCAAGATCTCTAACATTTTCTCTAAACACAACAATAAAATATTAAATAATAAATTACATCCTTCCAACACTGAGCGTCATAATATTAGCAACAGTAATCCTGACGTCATTGTTAACTCTAGGCTAGATTCTGTAAATTTAAATACGACGTCAAACGTAACTTCGTTGAATGTTCATAATACCAATGTAAATCAGGAAACTATAGTTCCTATCGTAAATAACTTCTCCAATCCAATTCCTTCTATAAATAATACTAGGTCACTTGTTAATAACTCTGTTAATTTCTCTAATCGTAATTGTAATTGCCCTGTTAGAACTAAATGTCCTCTTAATAACCAATGTCTTGATAAAAACTTAGTGTATGAATGTAAGGTTATAACTGATACTAATTCTTTTTCCTATTTCGGTTCACTTCCACTTCCTTTAAAGCAAGATTTTATAATCACAAATCGTCTTTTAAATACCAACTTAAAAGAACTAACACGGCACTCTCTGAACTCATATGGTCCTTAAAAGACAAAAATATTAACTATAACATCTCTTGGAGGAAGGTTTGCACCGCCTTTCCTTATCTGAATTCTTCCCTATCCAGAACATGTAATCTCTGCCTAGCCGAGAAATTTACCATTATATCTAATTTTAATTCTATAATAAATAGACGCACGGATTTATTTTCGTTCTGCTTGCATAAATCCCATAGAACATTCCATAAAGTATACAGCTAATATCTTACTACCTAATTAGTTTAAAATGTTCTTTTCTCAAAGGCTTTTATATCTTTTACAAATATAACCATCTTTCTACCTTATCTCAGTATTATATATTATATAATACAATTTACTCATTCTATGTCGTTGTGATCCCCTATCTTTCTTCTTTTTTATCATTTTCCCTTTCTTCCTTTTTTTCTTTTTTAATTTCTAATCTCTAATCTGTAACTTTTACTTCCCAACCACTTCTCAATTCATATTATTACTCACTACAGCATTATCCATTTTTCCATTTTCCCTCATATTATTGGCCATTAAAACTATATTTTTCTTAATATATTATAATATTACCATTAGAAAATTTTCGTAAAAACATATACTTTTTGACGTTAGATATTTGTTCTTCCTTAAACTTTCTTTTTTCTTCTCTCCTTCCGTGCTCGTTTACATATTACAATACATAAAAACAAACTTAAACCCTAACTAATTCCTCTAAGTTCATAATTCATTTATTCTTCTCCTTCTTTCACATTATATCCTTAATATCATTAATATTTTTATTATAATAATACATATTAATAAATTCTTTTTTTTCGCACATATTATTAAACCCTTCAATATACAAACCTTAATTTAATACTATTTTTAATTCCTTTTTCTTCATGCATAAACCTCATTAACTTTTAATTTCAAAATCTTTTAAATTATCTATTATCTTCCAACGGTTTTTTAATTTCTCTCTGTGAGACAATGTTTTCTCAGTTGTAAAGACTATCTCTCTCTCTCTATCACTCATTTCTCCTCCTCTCTCCTCCTTCCTTCTTATACTCCTCCCCCACCATCCTTTATTTTCCTTTTCTTCCTCTTCCTTACCTTTTCCTACACCCCCCTCATTTTTCCCAATCTCATATATCCATCTTAGTTTATTTTTCATATGTTGATCTAAAACTTCACTCCTCACAAGTGTTTTTTAAGCTTCATATCATGTCTTACTATTTTATCTGATGAGAACGCAGATATCATCCCATGATGATATTTGTTTTTGAAATGCGCATAATAAAATACTTGGAACTCTTTTAACCATCTTTTGATCTTATATTATATATATATATATATATATATATATATATATATATTATGTAATAAACACCACAATACAATTATTACATTTACCAAAGGTTTCACGAAGACAGGCGATCTCAACAGAGACGTCTGAAATCGTTCATCACGAAAATACTTCATATATATATATATATATATATATAATATAAGATCAAAAGATGGTTAAAGGAGTTCAATATATTTTATTATGCGCATTTCAAAAACAAACATCATCAAACAATAATATTTGTGTTTTCATCAGATAAAACAGGAGAACATGATATGAAGGCTAAAAAAACACTTGTTGATAGTGTAGTTTTAAATCAACATATGAAAAGTGGTTTTAGATTGATGTGTGATATTGGGAAAAATATTTTATTTAGAGAGGGGGGGAGAGAAAAGGATGAAAAGGGAAGGAGATGAGAGGGAGAGATGGGTGATAGAGAGAAAGAGATAGTTTTTATAACTGAGAGGAGATATATTTTATATAGAGGGGTTGAAAACCGTTGGAAGATACTGTATAAATTAAAAATTTTGAAAATTAACGAAGGGAGGATATGTGCGAGGAAAAAATATATTATATTTAGGGAGGGGTGGGGGTGGAAAGGATGAAAAAAAGGGGAGGAGATGAGAGTGAAGGTGGAAAGGGAGAGATGGGTGATAGAGAGAAAGAGATAGTTTTTATAACTGAGAAAAAGATATAATGTTTTAATATAGAGAGGTTGGGAACCGTTGGAAGATAATGTATAAATTAAAGGAATTTGAAAATTAACGAAGGGAAATTATGTATGGAGATAGAGAGAAAAAAATAACGAAGGGAAATTATGTATGGAGATAGAGAGAAAAAAATAATAATTGTGGGTGAATATTCTAACGTCAAAAGAAGAAATGTAGGAATTTTAAAATTAGCAAAGAGAAAAAGTTTATGTGTGGAAGGATTTGAGAAAAATAATGTGAAGTTAAAGTTTTTATATTGAATTCATATGTATTAATAATGAGTTCGTTGATGGGGAGAAAAAAATAATAATAAATTAAGGATGAAATTGAGATTAAAAAGATTTATGATAGAGAGAAAAAATAATAATGATTGCGGATGAATACTCAAAATGTCAAAAACAAATGTTATTGTTTTACGAGGAGATATAATGAGGGTGATGAGTAAACGGGTATTATAGAGTGTATAATGCCCTTTAAAGTAAGGTAGATGGGTATATTTTAAAGAATATATGAGTATATATTAAAAAAAATATATAATAATAAATTAAGGATGAAATTGAGATTAAAAAGATTTATGATAGAGGGAAAAAATAATAATGATTGCGGATGAATATTCAAAATGTCAAAAACAAATGTTATTGTTTTACGAGAAGATAGGATGAGGGTAATGAGTAAACGAGTATTATAGAGTGTATAATGCCCTTTAAAGTAAGGTAGATGGGTATATTTTAAAGAGGTGTATGTATATGTGCCTTTGAGAAAAGATTCTAAATTGATAAAGAATTGAATATTAACTGTATACTTTGTGAAAAGTTCTATGGAATTTATGCAGGCAGATGGAAAACAAATCCGAGCGTCTATTTATTATGGATTCTAGGTTAGAGATAATGGTAAATTTTTCATTTAGGCAGAGATTACAGATTTTAGATAGAGAGCTGTTCAAGTACGAGGATGCAGAAGAAATCTTTTTCCAAAAGATGTTATATTTAATGTTTTTGTCTTTTAAGGACCATATGAGTTCTGAGAGAGCAGTGTTAGTTCTTTTAAGTTTGTATTTGAAAGATGAATGATGATTATAGAGACGAGCTTTAAAAGAGGTGGAAGTGGAGCCAAAATAGGTGAAGGAATTGGTGCTAGTTATAATTTTACATTCATAAATTAAGTTTTTATCGAGGCAATGGTTGTTGAGAGGACATTTATTTTTAATGCGGCAGTTGCAATTAACCATCTTTTGATCTTATATTATGCATACTCCAGTCCCACAAACTGTAGAGTGCTTCTTATCCGATATCTGCATTGCTTTATTGTACTACAATAAAACTCACCTCCTACATATATATATATATATATATATATATATATATATATATATATATATATATATATATATCAGTAGAATGAACACTTCATTCTTGCTCTTGTGTTGGCATGCAACACAATACAATTATTCAATTTACCAAAGGTTGAACTCGCCTGTCTTCGTGAAACCTTTGGTAAATGGAATAATTATATTGTGTTGCATGCCAACAC
>OZ024742.1:310109125-310116625 GCA_964016885.1 Eledone cirrhosa
TGTGTTTTATAGACCCAAACGTGAGACGGTGGCAGTAGTTCAGCCAATCCAGCTAAATTAACGACCTCTTGGTATTGATTGTGTCAGGAAGTTGAGTATTTCATCACCTTCTCCCTTCCACTATCACTACTACCACTTCCTGTGACTAGTAGCGACGCCATAGAAATATGAACAACCATGACCAACAATACAGATTAATCGGGCTATGTGATATGATATGACGTCACACATTGTTAGCTTCACATACATACACATATACACGTATACATATACTAACATTCGGTCTTTTCTTACACACACATTTTCTTAGTCTTTCTCTTACACACTCACTCCCTCACACTCTTTCACTCTGTTTGAATCTCTTCCACAATCCCACTCTCTCTTTCTTACATGTTAAATATGTGTATCTATATCGTTTATGTATATTAAGAATAACAAAAATAACAAAAACAATAATAATTGTTTCTACTTTTTGGCACAAGGCCAGCAATTAACCAGCGCATTACTGGTACTTTATTTTATCGACCTCGTAAGGATGAAAGGCAAAGTTAACCTCGGCGGGATTTGGACTCAGAATAGCAAGGGCCGTAATCTCTATGCGTCAAAGCATGGCGTCCGACCCTCTACCGATACTGCCAATCCACCAACAAAAACAGTAATAATGGTTTCTTATATAGGCACAAGGCCAGCAATTTTGGGGGAAGGGAAAGTCCATTAAATCGACCCCAGTGCGTGACTGATACTTTATTTTATCGAGCCCGTAATGATGAAAGACAAAGTTAACCTAGGCGGGATTTGAACTCAGACCATAAAGGGCCGTAACTCTATACTGCAAAGTATGGTGTCCGACGTTCTACCGATACTGCCAAACCACCGCTCTTAACAAAAACAGTAATAACAACACCGACATTAAATACAACAACATGAACAAGAGCAAAAACAACAATAATAGCAACAATAATAACAACAACAACAGTAAACTTATCAGCAAGAACAATACTCAACTGTAACAACAGCAACAACAACAACAATTATGGCCGCAACAACAATAGCAACAATAATGACAATAACGGCAACGGCAATAACACTTTCTGAAGCAACAATAATAACAACAATCACAGCAACAACAACATCAGAAAACGTATCAGCAACAACAATAACAACAGTAACAGTATCAACAACAACAACAGTAGTAAAAACAACAACAATAACAACAGCAGCAACAAAAGGAAATCTATGTACAGTGTAGCTCAAGACTTTGAGTATAGGTCTTTTATAAGCTTTAACTTATTTCTAACTTGTTCTGATTACCATTTCTTTTCAGATAAATGATGACAGGCATGAAGCTAACTCAACTAATGAAAAACCACGCTGCAATGGTTTCCCTAAAGAGATAGATAGCTAGAACAAAGTCTGATTCACCGCCTTGGGTCCTATTCCCCTATTGGACTCAACTCACCTCCCCAATTTCTCTAATAACCCGTCCATTATCACATCCCTAGATTCCTATCGCTTTCTCTTGATCATTAACATCTTCTCTTACAACTAATACATGCCGACTATATATGCTCACTCCACTTTTCCCTTCACTGCTCTGTATACACACATACACACCTTTGTATTAACATACTTTTGCTCATAGCTTCGTACTTACATGCACACATACTCTTTTACTCACATATACACATATATTTCTTCTTATCTTCGTACGGACGTATAATATTACACACACACACACACGCACATGCTTACGCACGTGCACAAGTATATTTCTTTTTCAAAACGTTTTTTTTCCATTTCAGGTCGACGCGCTCCATCATCCACTTTTCTAAAAAATAAATCATACACAAAACGCCAGCACCAACAGTTTTGCAAAAGATGTCAACATGAATGAACCTGTTATTTTTATCTACAGACATTTTTCCAATTCCAACCCACCCGTCCCCTCAATCTATCTTATTTCTCATTCTTTCTTCTGATGAAGGACTAGCGTCCGAAACGTTAAGACCCTCTGCCTGCTATATCAAGCGTTAACCTAATGTATCCCTTCCATATACTGTATCGATTGTGTTGTTATTTCTGATTACCTTTTACACACACACACACACACACACACACACACACACACACACACACACACACACACACACACACACACATATATATATATATATAGCGAGAGAGAGAGTGCATAGTGGTTTAGAGATTTCTCGCTTTCTCAAAGTTGATGGGGATTCTACATCGGTAGCCAAACATAAAACGCCTGCTAAAGGCCTTAATATTACCAGAACATTCAAATTTGACCGAAAGATGCAGAAATTTTAACAATAAGAAGCCCAGAAAGTAAATTGGCACCATTGCTAAGGGACTGATGGTGTCAAGGCACACTATCGGAAGAATTGTACACGAGAACCTTATATACAAATAATATGTAATGCGAAGTCAATTCATGCCTACAAAATATACATGAAAAGATAACCATCTGAACTGCGAAAAGCACTTGTTGAGAAAATCGAAACATCAAGGACTGGAATGCTTTGGCTTTTCTCTGATGAGGAAAAAAACTTTGATAAGGACCAAGAGGTCACCAGAAGGAAACACAGTTGTTTATGCAGACACCCTAAAGACGTTCCAAAGTAAATCTCAGAGTGATTTAGCGTGATACAATGTGAATAGATGTACAACTCATTTTGCCAGCAGATAACTATGTGAAATATGTCTTGCTTAAGACACAACCACTAACCAGTCAGGGTATCGATTATCGATCTCACATACCAACGATCGTGAGCTAAAAACCGTAACCACTAAGCCATGTGCTTTCATAAAGAAGTTCACTCTGCTTTTTATCTTTCAGGGTTCGATAATGCTTTAGTGAGAACAGTAAAATATACTGTTTAAATCAATATACTATACAAATATGTATCAATATAAACTCCCTCCTCTTATTACCTCCTCCTACTTCACTATCACTAACTCCCCACCGCCATCTCCTTCTCCCCTCTTCATCACAATCACTATTGTATTGTTAACAGCTTTAACTATTCTACGTTCTCAGCTGATAAACTTAATTCGTCTACCTTCCGTACTTTGGTACTTAGTGGAGGTCTTCAGTTTGAGGATAAATTTCTAATATGTCCCCTCCCATCAGTTTCGAAACCCAGTAAAAATACAGAATCATTAGTATTGGCCTCACGACACTAGTTTCCTAGTGGAAAATATATACATGACATGCAACAACGTGGGAAATATTATATTCAACACCAGCATAAATTAAAATGAAATTTGAAAAGCTACTCGTAACGAAACCGGTTAATACAAAATTTATTTAGATAATCATGAATATTTCTGAAAATCCACCTATATCTGAAGAAAAACAAAACCCTATAATTTCATTTTTATGAACTAATTTCTTTCCGTTCCCATCTTCAACTCTGTTATTATTTTCCATATACGAACTACCTTGTCTTTAGCTCAAAGGACGCCATTTTTGCGATGGGATAACCCTAATCTTTTCACAATATATATTTATACCTGGTGTTTGTAAAACCAATCATAGTCTTATTTGATTTTATAGCATGAGACGACGAAACGAAGGAGAACGAAACCTTTAGTTGTACCCCACGAAGCCTTAAATGTGTTAGAATATATTTTCATTCCTCCCAATCACTTGTCACATTCCATTTACCGTTCAGTTTGTAATGTTTTACTTTTCTTGGGATTCTTCGTGGCAAAATAATAAATTATCGTTAATGTCACTATTACTACAAGATACAAATGTTTTTTAAGGTTTTTCTGTGTGTTAATGTTATAACTTACGAAGCTCGATGTTGAAAATGATGTTGTTGATGATGAATATGATGATGATGGTGGTGATAATCATCATCATCATGATCACTGCGCTGGAGTGTGCTGGACAAGGAAATTAATATGTTTGGTAGATGTCAGGAAAATGCATATATGTTCCAATAAATATTACATGACATTAATCAATTCACTGTTAAACAGGCACAGCCAGTAATTGATATTACTGTTGTTATTCAGTACAACTTATTAAAATAGAAGAAGTAAACAAATTTCGACAACTTTACTAAGGAAGAGATACCAATGGAGGATGATAGAAAGATAGAATAACAGAGGTAAAATGATGTGTTGTTCTTTATTTGTAACTGTTAAGAAGAGGATAAAGGGTGACTTTAATTATGTTAAGTCTCAGTTTGATCTGATATCGAGGAATAAATATAAAATAGAAGCAACTGTCTTTTATCTTTCCAGAGGCCGATAAATAAGTTAACCGGCTAGGCCGATGAACTGGCGGAATAGTTAGAGTGACGGACGTATATTTGTCGCAGTTCTTTGCGTTTTGAGATCAAATCCTGACTGGGTCTACGCCAAGTTGGGTGTCTTTAGCAGAGTTTAACACCACTAACTGGCAGTTGCGATTCCTTAGCAGAGTTTAACATCACTAACTATTTGTTGGGTGTGTTCAGCAAAGCCAGAGTTTAGCATCACTAACTGGAGGTTGGGAGTCTTTAGGAGAGTTTAACACCACTAACTGGCAGTTGAGAGTCTTCAGCAGAGTTTAACACCACTAAATAATTGTTGGGTGTCTTCAGCAGGGTTTAACACCACTAACTATTTGTTGGGTGTCTTCAGCAGAGCTCAACATCACTAATTATTTGTTTGGTAGTCTTTAGTAGAAACCTTTAATAGAATGCAAAATGTATAAGAAAAAAGAAAGGCGAAACAGAAAATTACTAAGTGTAATATCAATGATTGGGCAGACTTAAATTGTAGAGAATATATTGGGACAGCATATAGCCACAGTATTCAGACTGATGAGGGCAGAATATATCTGATGATGATAATCGTTATCTATGCAGTTGGACATCTCTCTCTCTCTCTCTCTATATATATATATATATATATATATATATTTCTCTTTCCTTAGCTTTCTCTATCCCTTTCATTCTCTATCCATTCATCCATCCACTAATCATCATCACCACATTTACTTGTTCATCCATCTTGTATCCCCGAGACTATTAACTTTATCAACGTGAAGTAACATCCACAAACTCACCCGTACGTCCACCCCACCATCCATCAACTCTTCACATCCACACATCCAACCGGTTGTCCATCCGTCTATTGTTTACATCACATCTTCCTCTAAGTCATTATCCAATGTTTATGAGTTCCTGTCATTAATACCGGATTCAAACCACGACTTTTAATTAATTTTTCAATCTCTGTTACCAAGTATATATAAGTTATATGTATATAATTATGTATACATACGTATTAGTTGGACGTGTATATATATATATATATATAAATATATATATATATATAAATATATAAAGAAAAAGAGATGAAATCGAAAATGCAACTGAAGTCTTATTTTTTAAAAAAATATATATATTTATTTGGTTCCTTTACCAGTTTCGCAGTTCTTCTGCTTTTCAAAAGGTGAGTTGAGATGGAGGGTCTGTGGTTGGTAGCTAAGGTGCTTCCGTAGGCGGTATGCCAAAATTAGCACTCGATATTCATCAGAGTAGAGTGTAACATTTGATAATTTAATAATAAAGTGATAAGATTTGCTCCGGACATAACACCCGTGTCTGAAAGAACCCGCAGAAGTAGAATCAGCCAGATCCATACAAGGACCATCACTCGAGCTAAATGCCGGCGAAACATTTGTAACACGAAATAAACTAAGTCCAGATGCATCACTGATTTTTTCGTTTTCTTGATAATATATATGTATATATATACACATTTGTATGGTTAAATATTAAATATCTTATGCATGTCTGTATATACATATATATACACACATATACACCAATTAATAAATACAATATCCGTCTATCTATCTATCTACCTACTATATTCTATAGATAAAATAGATATATAAGATTTGTATAGTTAAATATTAAATATCTGAAACATGTTTTTTATATATATATATATATATATATATATATATATATATAAATGATATAGATATCCCAGTAGGTACTAGATACCCGCGGAAATATATATGTTGTCTATAATAGTGGTTGTTCTATGGTACTAATTTGAGATACCAGAACTGTAAATATGAGCGGAACAAGTAAACATTAAACAATCTTTTAAATAAATTAAAATAAGTAAACATTAAACAATCTTTTAAATAAATTAAAATACGATTTAAATATTTACCTCTTCTAGTGCCATGACCGACGGTTTCGCTTATCAAAAGATTGGAAATTCAGAGAATTTCCAATGGAAAGATATAGCTCTTCAGATAGCTTTTCCAAATCTACTAGACATAAGTCCGTATAGATGTAGATATATCACCCTCTGCCCAGTGAATGAATAAAGCCGTTAAAATGACCCACACACTTATTGGACCGTTAGAAATAGCGGGAATTATAGACTCGCTGATATTTCATGCTGCTAGAAATAGTAGCATGATACAGCATTTTTTTCTCTACATTAAGGAGAATTAGATAAATGATATAGATATCCCAGTAGGTACTAGGTACCCACGGAAATATATATGTTGTCTATAATTGGAAATTCTCTGAATTTCCAATCTTTTGATAAGTGAAACCGTACGGTCATGACACTAGAAGAGGTAAATATTTAAATCGTATTTTAATTTATTTAAAAGATTGTTTAATGTTTACTTTTTCCGCTCATATATATATATATATATATATATAATATATATATATAGTAATAATAACAAATTTGAAGACTAAAATCCAAAGAGGGCTCGATAAGGATAAATATATATCAAATATATAAGAACCGTAGAGCAAATATTTATTAAAATAACAGATTAAAGTTTAAGCAAAGAATCGGTGCTTTCACCCTTAACGGGATCTACTGAAACTCAGTTTCAGTAGATCCCGCTAAGGGTGAAAGCAGCGATTCTTTGTTTAAACTTTAATCTGTTATTTTAATAAATATATATATATATATATATATATATATAGTAATAATAATAAATTTGAAGACTAAAATCGAAAGAGGGCTCGATAAGGATAAATATATATCAAATATATATGAACCGTAGAGCAAATATTTATTAAAATAACAGATTAAAGTTTCAGCAAAGAATCGCTGCTTTCACCCTTAGCGGGATCTTCTGAAACTTCTGAGTTTCAGAAGATCCCGTTAAGGGGGAAAGCAGCGATTCTTTGCTTAAACTTTAATCTGTTAATTTAATAAATATATATATATATATATATATATATATATATATATATTAATACAAATTATTAATAAATATAGACATTCATGTGATCAAATATATTTTATTATACATATTTCAGAGGTACTGTGCTGTTTCCTCAGTACGTCCTCATCAGATAAAATAAATTGATGTCTGACATACCTCAACTGTGCTGATGGTTCAATTCCAGTCTTGACAGTATATATATATATATATATATATATATATATATATAGATGTATGAAAAACATGTTTAAGATAAATATATATCTATT
>OZ024742.1:310129125-310134125 GCA_964016885.1 Eledone cirrhosa
AGTTGTAGAATTATGGTCAAAATTATTCCTGCTGTGGCCATTCCTTCTTTGTATGGCTAAAATATCCAATGCACTGTCTACGTATTCAAGACTCTATTATATTACTTCAGGGATTATTGGCTATTATTTTTTGCACGTCGAGAGACCGTTTAGGGGTTTTCTGTTTGGCTTGAAAATACATATGAACGGCCTAGTCCTCCTGCAAATTAAATAGCTTGAGCATGGGAGCAATACACTAGACTTCACATCCAATAAAGTTCCCAGTTGTGTAGAGGATACCGCCGTCCATTTCACCATAACCTATCCTAACAAATAGACCCTCGCATGCAATCTCAACACATCACTGATGCTATGAACAGAAATCTCGTCATGCTATCTCAACATGCCTATCTCGTCTTTTTCAATAGAAAATCATTGATCATATCAGGAAACCATCGTAACTCATCCTGCTTAAGAATGCTCATCCTTAACATAGCTAGAAATACATTAATCCACAGCATTACTGACCTTTTACAAAGCTCATGTGATACTCACACAAGAATACTGTCCCCACATCTAGGACAGTAATACTGCTGCTCCACAAGACATCCTATCCCTTAACTATAGCTAAACCATTCGGTTAATTGGTTCACTCACAGAAACAATCCAGTTTCTGGCTCACAACTACTACAATGATCTGTTCTTCGGAGTTGTGTCAGACGCCGTGACCATGGGTGGACCAGTAGTACCGTTGGTAGGGGTCGAATCTGCCAAAATCCATCTCAACGGCCAACGAGCCTGGAGTTCTATGTCTCGTTTGTATTTTCGAAAAATATTTTTTTAAGGTTTCCCTTTAAAAAATGTTTTTCTTTTTGCTTTGTTTTCGTTCGTTATCTTGTCCCCTCTTTGTTAATTTTCCTACGTTTATATATATATATATATATATATATATATATATATATATATATATATATATATATATTTATACGGGTGTGCTTATGTAAATATCAAAGTATAGATGTTTGTATATAAGTATGGATGTATATGTGTATATGTGTGAATGTCCACCCAATCACATATACTTACACACAGTCACACATACAAACACACATCTCACTGTTTGTTTTTGTGTGTGGCTTATATCAAGTTGTTATTATTCTGTTTACCAGTTGCATGGTATTGCATAGTAGTGGGAGTTCAGTTCTCATCTGCCGGAATAATTTGTTGGGTGTTGTCTAATGTCAAGTATGAAGGGAAAGAAATCTTCAAATTCTGTAGGGCCAATTATCTTGTTGAAGTGGGACTACTTTACCTACTACTCATACTGCCATGCACACGAACACACAAATAAGTGAACACAGATGCACACACACACACACACACACACACACACACACACACACACATACACACACACACACACACACACACACACACCCTCCACACAAATATGTAAATCGGCTTAGGCGAAAACCAAGATTTGTTTATCCTCACATATACATCCGGAAAAAAACAACAAACACAAGCAGAAATACACACACGCACACTTTATATTTTACTCAGCTTCAGTCATAGGTCTAAGGCCATACTGGGGCATCACCTTGAAAAGTTTCAGTCGCTTATATTGGCCCTAGTAGTTATTTTTATAAACTTGATACTTATTCTATCGATCTATATTTGTCGAACCGCTTCATTATATGCCACACACAAACAACACCCTTCATTTAGTGGTCTCAGTGTAAATTCTGAGAAGGTCACGAAAATACACACACACACACACACACACACACACACACACACATATATAAAATGGGCCTCAGCACGGTTTTCGCCAGCCAAACGTCACTCACAAGACATTGGTCAAGATGCTATGGAAGATCTTAAACACGCAGCCACGCGTGCACCTTTACATAATTTTTTTCCGAGATCTTCTCTTCTCTCTTTCTCTCCATATTTTTCTCTTTCCTCCTCTCACCATATTATATATGTTCCGTATATGAACATAAATAAATAATATTAGACACACACACACGCACACGCACACGCACACGCACACACACACACACACACACACAAGTTTGATATAGAAATGGTTTCAAAAGTGAACTTGATGTTTACACTCTACTAATGTATTGAGTACCCTACTAAATCTTTTTACTCCCGATTGCACCCGGGACTCATATATATATATATATATATATATATTCTTAGAAAATGTAGAAATCCAGAACGACAGTCGATTGTCATAAATGATAACTTAGAAATCGGGTAAAATACCCCTGTTGACAGAATAAATGATCAGCAGCTACTACAAAGAATCAAACTGAACACTCTATACTACTGAGTTAAATACCCTCTAACAAAAATAATTATATAAATAGAAAGCTAAACGAACAGTTTAAAACATTTCGTAAATAACATTTCGACAATAAACTATTGGAGCGTTGAGTTGATTGAAATTCTTAGAAATGTAATCTCAAACAGAAAATAACTGCAATTACATGGCCCCAGGGCCACCTCCCTACTCACCACCATCGACACAGAGCTGGCTACCAGCAGGCGTGAGCCTCGCGAGCTGGAATTGCTCTTCCAGTGCGTTTCTCTCACTATCCTTCGAGAAAACTCCTCTATTCGTGGGGAAGCCAGCGTGTGGACCCCTATTTGCTCACAATAGTGAGAGATTGGGGAGAGCGAGAGAGATGGAGTCATTGGAAGTGGGAGTTTGGTTCCATTGTGTTCAGACCTGGTATATATGTATATGTTTATTTACCACACCACATTAACTGTATATAAGGTATATTGTTACATCATCTGAGAATTAATAAAATCTGAGTATTGTGTCGATTAATTTACTTTAACACCCACATTCACGGCACTCTATCTTCTGAGACATTATAAATTAGAACAATGTACAAGTAGATCTTCAGTAGTAAAACATCCCAACATCACAACAGTAATGTATTCCCATTGGGATCACCACGCAAACCTGACAACGGGAACGAGGAGTACCATGAGGCAAAATAGGGAGATAGGGAAATCTCTCACCCACCCCAATGTGGGTGAGAGATCTTCTCGTCGAACGGGGAGAGTTGACAGGTCTGCTCGTATATCTTCTGAGACATTATAAAATACAAACATGCACAAGTAGGTCTTCAGTAGTAAAACATCTGAGCATCATAACAATGTATTCCCACCGTGATCACCACCTCTCTTTATGAGTATGCAGGGCTATTCCTCAAACATTCTCTTCTTATTTAAAACGGTAGGATATTATTTGAGGTATATGTTGCCTGTAACGCTAGCAGCAGAACACACAAGTAGAGTGCACTGCGCAGGCTTTCATGAAGGGACGAGCGACACAGTCTTCGCAACACTGCTTTACATCCAGCCATACACCACTCGGCATCAAACCTATCGACCCGGAAGGATTAATGCAAAGTTAAACCCTGATGAAATTTGAGCTCAGAAAACAAAAGGTCGGTATTGAAAACCTCAAAACATCGTCTTTTTATGAGTATGCAGGAATATTCCTCAAACATACTCTTCTGATTTAAAACGCTAGGTACAAGTCGCCGCTATCACTGGCAGCGCAATTGAATATGTAATAGCACCTTCGTTGGTTGTGTATGTGTGGCTGTATGTGTATTGATATAGGTGTGAACATCACAGAGCCCAATGGTTAAGAGGTTCATTTAGCAACCATTAGGCAAGTGATATTTACTATAGCCTCTTGTCGACTCATGCAGTGTGGGTGAAATTGGGTAGGCGGAAACTATTTGGAAGCCCGTTGAATGGACTTCCCCAATAATTCAATGGGTCAACATTATCACAAATTATGTCAGTCTGAATTTCCTCGAGAAATTACGTTAAACGTACACGTGTCAGTAGAATGTTCAAACAGTTGCACATTCATTCCTCGAGCAGGATGTTTCGTTAATCGAACAACCGGATCACCCATCGTCGAAATCGACGGAAGTTCATTCCATGTTTGTTCTTACAGGTGA
Organism: Eledone cirrhosa; assembly: GCA_964016885.1. NCBI lineage: Eukaryota > Metazoa > Mollusca > Cephalopoda > Octopoda > Eledonidae > Eledone > Eledone cirrhosa. Next base: position 310,133,109 of record OZ024742.1, read on the forward strand.
TGTGAAATAATTGTTTCTACTGTTGGCACAAGGCCAGCAATTACCTCAGTGTATTACTGATACTTTATTTTATCGACCCCGTAAGGATGAAAGGGAAACTTAACCTCGGCGAGATTTGAACTTAGATCATAAAGAGCCGTAACTCTATGCTGCAAAGCATGGCGTCCGACCCTCTACCGATACTGCCAATCCACTGCCATTATGATGTGAAATAATATTCCGGAATATGCTACTTTCCGGCTATATCACTGTAGAACTTTTCATCTCATTTCCTCATCAATCTGGACGAAATCACAATTCCGGATGTTACTAGTTAAGACATAATAGCCAGATGTAATAACTTCTCTAGTTGATAAATTTCATTAATTTTCTCCTCCTCCTCCTACCACCACCACCACCACCCCCTTCCCCCTCTCTTCCATTTTTTTCCGTTTCTTTTTCATTTCTTCATTTATTGTTTTTCCTGTGCTGTTAAGCTGAACATTTCTACACAAGATCTCTTCCTCATACATTCTCATCGTCATCTTCTTCTTCTTCTTATTGTAGTTTCTTCTACTTCTTTGGGTGTATGTGTCTAAGAACATATGCGTATAAATAATATATATATATTTATACATACATACATGTGTATATATGTGTGTATGTGTGTGTGTATGTGTGTGTATATATATATGTATATATATATACATATATATATACACACACATACACACACACACACACATATTTATTAATATTAGTCTTCAAATTTGTTATTATTACTATATACATATATATGTATGTATATACATATATATGTATATATGTATATATTATATATATATATATATATATATACATACATATATATGTGTATATATATATGTATATATATATTATATATATTATATATATATATATGTGTGTATGTGTTATACACAAACGATATGTATGTATATATATATATATATAGGTATTGAAGTTTCCGTTGAAAATTGAAACGGTCATAGGAGTGATATTACATATATATATATATAT
>OZ024742.1:310139125-310189125 GCA_964016885.1 Eledone cirrhosa
CGAGTTCGTAGATGTTGTCGGAGAGATATGATGCGATATTCAAATGTTGTCTGGACTGATGTTAGGCCTCTGCCTCCCTGCTTACGTTTCAAGTAAAGGCGGTCTATGTCATTGTTGCTCTGGAAGTTTCCGGTGTTGTTCAGTATTTTTCGAGTTCCAACATCAACTGCTCGGATTTCGTCTATCATCCAATTGAGTATTCCAAACGTTGGTATTAGGACAGGCACAGCAAACACATTATGAGCCACTGTTTTGTTTTGCGCAGAGAGTTCCGATGACCAGATCTTTCTTAATTGGGTGTAGTATTCCTTGGTTACGTTTCTTTATTACAGATACCATTATAGGATATGTTCTCATCTATCCCCAGGTATCTGTAGCAGTCTTCATCAGATATCGGTGAAACAGTTAGGCCATTGATGACAATGTTGCTAGATTGGGTTGTTGTTTTCCCCCGCTTTACAGTCATGTATGAGCATTTATCTTGGCCAAACTCCATTCCTATATCCTTTGAGAACGTTGTAACCAGGTTAAGATTTTTCTTCATCCCATCCATGTTCTTGGCATAGAGTTTCAGATCGTCCACAAAGAAATTATGGGTTAGGTTCGTATTTCTGTCTTCCTGTGAGCCAATGATGTATCCCTCACATTTCTTGAGCAGAAAGGACAAGGGGTTTAATGACAAGATGAATAATATCACAGAGAGACTGTCCTGCTGAAATATACCCCTGCAATATTTTATTTTATCAGTGAAAATATTGTCCTCCCTCTCTGTCTTTAACCTTAGGATAGTAGCCCAAGAAGAAGAGCCTCTCTATGGCTCTGACAATAATGTCTGGGACTTTAGCAAGTTGGAGGGCCTCTATTATCCAAGAGTGGGTAACTGAATCAAATGCTTTCCTGTAGTCCAGCCACACTGTAATCATATTCCTCCTAAGTTGACGCACCTCCGACATCGCAGTTTTGTTGATTAGGAGTTGTTCAGCACATCCCCAAACCCCTTTCTTTCCAGCTGCTTGTTCATCTATGATGATGTTATTATTTTCACAGTGATCTTGGAGGAATAGGTTCAGGCAGGCTGTATACATCTTATACATCAGGTTCTGGCATGCAATGGGTCGGTAGTTTTTTGCCAAGTGGGTGTCTTTGTTCTTGGGGACCAGTAACGTTTGTGCTAATGTCAACCATTCTGGTATAAGTGTATCTCCTTTAAGAACTTGCTGGTAGAGGTCAGTAAGATACCTCCGATAGAATATAATTTTTTTGTACCAGTAGCCGACAATCATGTCTCTTCCTGGTGTTTTTTATCTTGGAGTTTTCCTATCACAGTCTCAAGGGTACCCTCACTTATTTCGTATGTTTTTGTTGTAGTGTAGGAGCAATAGTTCTTTCAGGGTTTCTCTTAGCCACACTGCATCTTGCTTGAAATTCTTCTTTTCACCCCATATTTTGCTCCAAAAGGAATCTATGTCATTCTGAGATGGGGCCTCAGTGACACTTATTATTTGTTCTTCATATCTCTATAGACTGATGTTTGGTTTCGTCTGAATCTTTTATTAAGCACTTTTCTCTTATCTACAGGTATCGGCGTTTTTCGCTAACAGCTCTCAATTCTTGTTTGAGGGTGATCAGCTTATATTGGGGAGTTCTGGTTCTACTGTTACCAAACATCGTCTCTATTTTATTTTTCACTCTTTGTTGGTGAGGAGTGAGGTTTTTTTGTGTTTGTTTGCATGTAAGGAGCATTGTCACATATCCTATGTTTTTTCGTAGGTCAGCAATCATTTTTTCTATTTTAGTTATATATTATGGTATTTTTGGTGGTGTTTTGTTCTCGTTAATATCTCTGCTATCACCAAGATAATGCTTCACTGTCATTGCTAAGGCATATAGACAGGTGTTGATTTGCCAAAATGTTGGGGTTTTTATCCGTCGTAAATATTCATCCCCTATTTCGTCAATAACACGTAATATTTAATTATTTGGTTTTTTATTCAACATTGTTGTTTTAACACGTTCAGCAAGAGAGATATTTATACACGAGTTAATTTCTCTCTGGAAGATTTCATTGTGGGAAATTTTCAATTGTTTATACTTTTGATTTTCATTATCGATAGTATTTTCCACAATAGTCGAGGTAGACTCGGATGGTACACGTGGTGTCAAATTTTTTCGATTATTATTATTATCGATAGTGTTTTCCCGAGCATTCGAGGTAGTCTTAGATGGTAGAGGTGGTAACAAGTTTCTTACAGACATAGTTGTTTCAAGACGTTGTTCGACCTGGCTGCTAGCAAGTCTAGTAGCATGGCGACCTGTAGCACGTGTTGTTGATAACATGTTTGTTGTGGGGGACTTACAATTAATAATATTTATTTTATTTTTACGTTCAACAAACGTCGCTTGTTGGCGTAATTGTTTCGCTGTGAAATAATTAAGCTCTGGGTGCATTTCGTCCCAGTGTAGCTTCATTCTATTCATATAGCCAATGGAGGGATTGTTTTTTGCCATTTTATAACAATTAAATAAATCATTATTAAGTTCGCAATTCCAAGAGAAATGCGATTTATAATTTCGGTTTCTTCTATAGCTACAACTGAATAAAGTTTGATTACCTTGCTTGTTATTTGTCTTCGGTACTTCCTTAATTTTTTTGTTGATGTTGTGTTCAGCCATGCTATTTGTAGCAAATCCTTGTAAAATGAGTAATGTATTTAGTCGGATATCTCTACGAATTTGATTAAAAGGTGTCTTCAGAAGATATAGTTAGAAGAATAACCAGTTATTCAACCTGAGTGAAGTTGTGGCATTACTGTCGGAGATAGTATTCATCTTAAATTTAATAAATAGTCTCCCACGCCAAAATATGCGACTGATCGCGTTGACTGTCTATGTATGTATGTATGTATGTGTGTGTATATATACATGATTTTAGTCCTTAATCTATATTCGTTTTATTTTATATATATATATATATATATTTATATTTTTGCATTAAAGAATTATTGTTTGTGTGAGAGTGGGTGTGAAAGTTTCACGTGCGTTATTGCAAATGCCCGTGTTGTACATATTTCGGAATTTACATAAATACATATATGCGTTTGCATGTCCACTTTTTTGGTGTGTGTATATATTTATAGTGAATTAGCAATTCTGTATCCAGTAATGTTTATGTGCGTACATGTGTTCATATATTTGTATATATTGGCATTAGTGAGGAAATGGGGTCTTGGGCATCCTCATTTTCATTTCCGGAAGGAGTCGAAGGAAACTGTTAAGTAGGGGATTTTTGTAGAAAATATAGGGCACTTCTGAGATTTAAAAAAAATTTCAATATGTCAGTCAGCATGTCTGCTTATTCCCTCTCAAAATTCTCTCTATCCCTTCCCATCTCTCTCTCTCTTTAAATAAAAGAAGGTGCCACAGTGTTTAACTAATTGCAGACATATGTAATTTCCTCTTTGAGATTTTTTGTTCTTAAAATTTTATGGTAAATTCTATAAAATTTGAAAAATATAATCAAACAAAACAATCACAAATACCATAAAAATAATATAAAACGCCCAATAACATTAAATAGCTGTGTCAAAATTAACAGTATAATTGGTGGTACCCGGAGCTCAAGTGCTGAGCTGAAGTCAGGCTACAATCTAATTTAGAGAAGTTATGAACAGCACACAATCTTGTACTTAGTTCCTATGCATTTGAAAAATTATGTCTGAATAAGAACACGATTTTTCATTGGCACCGAAAGGACAGGTCGTAGTATTAAACAGGTTGATGGATTAATCTACCAAGCTAGAAGACCAAACGGAACTTGAAGTTAGAACGTAATAAGATAAAACATATAACGCTGTAATAATTGTTTCTACTTTTGGCACAAGGCCAGCAATTACCCAATACATTACTGGTACTTTATTTTATCGACCCCGTAAGGATGAAAGGCAACGTTAACCTTAGAGGGATTTGAACTCAGATCATAAAGGGACGTAACTATGCTGGAAAGCATGCCCGACCCTCTACCTATACTGCCAATTCACCTCCGATTAAATCGACTCCATTCAATGTGCTGTGAAAAAGTTTCTTTTGCCATTACATAGTTTCAGGCATAATACCACGGTGAGGTACCTCGAGGAAGAATTTTCTCCTATAATTTCGGATCGATTAATGGTCTGAGAGAGAAATTTGATAGACGGAACCGTGTGGAAGCCCACCGGACTGATCATTCCATTTCTCGGGTAGCGAATTTAATTCTTAGCCTAGTTTAATACCACCATCATACGGGACAAGTCTACGACCAGAAGATACCTTTCTCTCTTCCTCCGATTAGCCTCAGAGTCCTTAACTAGATGTGGGTGCTGCCGTTCCTCTTCTAACTATGTCATGTAAAAATTATATTATCCAATGTCTCTTCCTTCCCAAGGATGTTATTTGAGAGAAATTGGGCTGATATGTCTATCAGGTTGAACAACACAAAGGAGCACTATCGTGGGCTGAATATGACTATCACGACCTATACTGTGCCGAGGAAAGAATCAATAGCATTTACATCGTACCTACCGTTCATTACATTTAATATATAATTGCTTCTACTTTTGGCACAAGGCCAGCAATTACCCCAGTTCCTTACTGGTACTTTATTTCATCGACCCCGTAAGGAGGAAAGGCAAAGTTAACGTTGGTGGGATTTGAACTCAGACCCAGAGGGCTGTAATGAAATACTGCAATATATTTTGTTCTACACACTAACGGACTTGTGAATGAGGATTTTTCCTTTTGCAAAAATGTTTCTTGTGAATACCGGCCATGTCTATATATAGAAGTTAACTTCTCTAATACAGAAGAGTCTAGTTCAGTGTTTCTTGGATTCTAAGTTGACCTATGTTGCCGCGAAAAGATTTTTGGTTTACAATTTTAGTAAAACTTTATAAAAATGTACTCTGTTTTTATTTCTCCAAAACAACGTTGGTTTTTCATAATGTCTTATCAAATGACGTGGCTGGGGATTATCTGTAGAATATAGGAACGAGTTCCGTGATATTTGGAAAATCGTATAAGGTTTCCGCTACAAAATACGTTTGGGTACCACGGATGTTGCCTAACTGATACACGTAATAGAGCTAACGAGAGAGTCTCTATGTAGCCGATGGATTAGCGAAAAATAACAGCAGAGTCTCTTTCGTATCAAACGATACCACATTGGATAATGTGATCAAGGCTGCAATATATCTAAATATGGTTGTCATGTTCAAAGATAGAACACTTTTGATCATTGATTTGTTTAATAAGGGATAACCTGGTATCACACAAGAGCAACAACAGCAATATAAAGAACGTCGAAAATTACATGATCGCATACTTCAGTTGATCTCCTAACTTAGACGATTTGTTGATACAGGGTATTTTATTTAAACAAATTACTTTCACTGAAATAACTTTACTGATTTTTTTTTACTCCGTTGTTGCTTTAAGTAAACAACACAAAGAAAATTAAAATAAAAAATATATGTCTTCAGTTAGTTGTCGTTTCGCTCAGTTCAAATATCTTTAGTTAGTTATCATTGTAAAAAAATATATCTTTGGTTATCGTTTGGCCCAATAAAAATTGAGCGGAAAGTAAAAGGCGAATAAAAATATAAAAGTAAAGTAAATGAATACAAAAACCAAAGTAAATAGGTTTTTAGATCTAGAACGATCTGTCTGTGCTGAATTTAATATTTCGCCTTGAAAACTGTCACCAATGTGTGAAATACTTTACCTAGAGTTTAATCTCTATGCACAGATTTATGCGTTTTCTCGAAGAAAGCGAAACAAAACTGAACATTGATTTATAAAGCCATGTCACAAAATTGCTGCATTTAACCATCCATTTGAAGTTAATGGACTCTAGCTGGTGCCGTCTGTAATAACTGGTCGCCAGCATAGCGCTAAAATTTACATCTAAGCTAAACTGTTTACTAAGAGCAATTATAGATTATGGAATAATTTTAAGCGCTGTAGGTAGTATAAAAGAACTGATTTTCTTTTTTTCTTCTTGTTCAGAAAGGGAAGTTATAATCCTTACGCTTGCATCCATTTAGGTGTTTTTTCGTTTTCTCTGCAAGAAACATACAGAGGCCTAGTGGAAATCACGTCAAGACTAGCTCAAGAATGCCACACCCACATAAATACCTCTAAATATATAGTAAAATCATCTGATATGTACTATGTTTCAAATCGATATTAAAATGAATAACCGAATTCATAAAAATTATAATTTCAATAACCAGGAAACAAAAAAAGAAAGAAAGAAAGGAAAATGAGAAAAAAGAGTAAGAAAAAAGAAGTAACGGACGAAAAGGAGGGGGAGCAAAAACCTACACCACAGTCTAAGCGGTATTCCAGGTATTGCCGCAGAGAATGACCAGCCACACAACTCATCGGCTCCTTCCTCAGGTGAGCTGTCTTTCTGATTTTACGAGGGAAATAAACAGTGCGGAGACCGAGGACACATGAGGCCTCAACGGAGACCGATACGAAATTGAAGCGGTCGGAAAAGCCGCGTTATTTAGTTATCTTCCTCTTCTCTGCTTTGCGGGCAGTGGTGCCCAGATTAGAGATTTACCTCCCTTGAATGGGAAGAGGGCCAAAACATTCTAAAAAATGTGTCCAATGTTAATTATGAATTTAATGCATTTAGTTCGTAAGTAAATTTCTTGAAGCTAATATGCACGTTATTATAGTGGAACACGAGGAAAGGGAATAGGCAGAATTGTTAGAGCATCCGATGAAATGCTTGTGATCTTTATTTACGTACGTTCTGCATTAAAATGCCTTTAATTCTTTATTTGTAACTGATAAAATAAAATAGTAATCGAGTCCTGGACTCAACATAATCGGCAGCCCACTCTCTGCCTAATTTCCGACCTTGTGTCAAAGGTAGAAATAATTATCAATCATAATAATACGCCATGTGTATACTCTCTAGGTCTTTAACACTTCAAAATTTACACAAACAAAAATACACATATCTCAATCATATTGCTACAAGTTCGCTTCCCCCCCCCCCAAAAAAAATAGGTTTTGTGTTCTAAACACTACATTTGTCCCTGTAAATAGTTATTTATCCAAAGTTACTCACACATTTATTCCTGACGATCATTTGTACATATATACTGAAAATTTGTGTAATTATTTTCTAGAAATAAATTAAAATGTCATTCTTATCTTTAATCACTTCCACGTGTCAGTAATCAACATAAACTACAGAACTTCATTTGCACAAACCATTAATCTATCCAGACCTGACAACCTCTAAAACCCAAACGGGGAGTACCATGAAAAAAACGCCCCAAAACGAGGAGAAATGAGGCAAAATAAGGAGATTTTACATAATGACAGCTATACCCATTTTCACAAGAGAAGACATCTTTCACCTACCCCAAAGAGGGTGGGAGATCTTTCCGTCCGACGGGGAGAGTTGACAGGTCTGAATTATCAAAACGTAAATTTTTCCATGATTTGTTCGTATTTCCAACAAGAAAGGTATTTATGATATAAAGAATCTGGACTCAAAAATTATGTACCGTATTTCTCGGTGTCGAAGACGCTACTTTTTTTCTAAAATAAGTCTCAGAAGTCTACCATGCGTCTTGGAGGCCGAAGGTTGTTTATTATTTTTTTTCAAATATTTGGTTGTCAAAGTTATGGTGCGTCCTCGAGGACGAAGCGTTTTCGCCGTCAGGAAATACGATATACACTACTCTATTAACGTTATTATTGGCGACCACAGTAGAAGGTGGTGGACTGTTTAATTCGCTAGGATCATCGAATTAAATATGATCAACTATTTATTCCGACTCACTAAACTGAATTCAAATCCCGCCGAGGTCAGCTTTGACTTTCATATTTTCGAGGTTGATAAACAAAGTACCCGTATTGGAGTTGTTTTTATTTTCACTTTATTACTTTCGCCCACACTCTTTCTTTCGCTGGAAGAAATAGGTTGCGTTCCGACTTAGAGAATGATTGGTTCCACCAGGTTCAATATGCTCAAGTCACGACGTGTGTCTGGGTTACATTCTTACGATTTCATTTGTTTCACTTAAAATAATTGTTTCTACTTTTGGCATAAGGCCAGCAATTATCCCAGTGTATTACTGGTGCTTTATTTTATCGACTCCGTAAGGATGAAAGGCAAAGTTAACCTCGGCGGGATTTAAACTCAGACCATAAAGGGCCGTAACTCTTTGCTGCAAAGCATGGCGTCAGACCCTCTACCGATACTGCCATTAAAATAATAAAGCAATAATAGTCACAGAACTGCCGACCTCTAAAATTCTAAATGGGAAGTACCATGAATAAAAGTGCCCCAAAACGGGGAGAAATTAGATAAAATGAGGAGATTTTTCACAATGAAAGCTATACCCATTTTCACAAAAGAAATCTCTCACTCAACCCAAAAGCTATTGCTACTCTCCCCATCGGACAAGGAGAGTTGACAGGTCTGTAGTTGACAGTTTCTACAGTCATATCTGTAACAAATCTTAAATATTCGGTCAAATCGGTTTCATCTAAATGACGCAGTTAGTAACCACATTCTTTTTCATTCGAATGACGTGGCTAGAGATATTTATTTTCTGTTGATATTGTTTTTGTCAAAGGTATATATTAATAAAGGATTAGTCTTATTTACTTAAGCAATGATTGAATTTTGAGCTCAGCACTGAATGTTCATTAGACAGATATCCTGCTGTTAGCATCGATACATATTTACAGCATTTGATACCTACTTACAGTTAAGTGGATTGTGTCACACAAACAGAAAGTGTGTGTATGTGTGTGTGCTGTGTCTGTGTCTGTGTGTATGAGAAAGAAAGAGAGAGGGAGGAAGAGAGTGGGTGATAGATATACGAAAACTCATAAACAGTCACGAGCACATGCAAACAACCGTATCTATGTGTATGTATGTATGTATGTATGTATGCATGTTCTTCTGGTTTTATAATTTCACAAAGTTTTACCAATAGAGAGAGAGTCGGTTTCTAACATAGACACAGGACTCTCTCATTGGAATTTACACAACATCAACTAGGTAGATATGTATGTATGCATGCATGCATGTGAAGATATGGATGTTATTGTATGTGTGGATGTGTATGTTTTTAGTTGTATGTGTGTATGTGTATATGTAGTTATTAGATGCAAAATTTTAGGAATGTTTTACATATTTTTACTGTTTCATTAATGGATTGTACTTGTAGTTTCCTAACTAGTTGTGTTCTTTCTGTTACTGTGAAGCCTAGCTTCTCAAGATTTGTATTGAGGCAGTTACTAACATACTCCAGTACCCCAATAATCACAGGCATAAATCTGAAGGTGTAATGAGGGTGGAGTATCTGCAGATTTCTCATCAGTTCTGCATAACTATTATCCTTTTCACTAATCTTTGATATTATATTGGCATCAGCTGGGCAGCTAATTTCCACAATTGTGCATGCTTTCTTCTCCCTGTCCCATATAATATCTGGTCTGTTATGCCTGCATTTTATTGGGGTTTTTACTGGAACATTCCACCAGTACTCTTTCATATTACGTATATGTATGTCTTCCACATAGCTGTAGCTTTTAATGTTTATTATCGGGGCTATCCTTTCTACGGATTGCATCGTACATTGTTTTGGCCACTACATCATGCCTCATAGGTAGATAGTACCGCGATGACATCTTTGGACAGCTGCTTATGACATGGGTGATATCCTCGATGTTAATTATGCAGAGTCTGCACTTGTTATCACATCTAGGTGTTTTTCCTGCATCCCTATCGCTTTTGTGAATCAGGTATTTCTTGTTGATTTCCAGTTCTTGGATTGCAAAAGCGTATCCTTCAAAGTGGGAGCCAATATAGCGGTTGTTGGTCGAAGATAGACTACTTTCCTTATCTATATTACTCTCTCTCATCCATGGATTCACTGCGATACTGCTGAGCGACTTCCCTGGGGAATATCAGGGAATATCTTTTGAGGAGTTCCTCTCATGATCTTATCTGTTTCATGCAGATAAACTTGTTCGAGGCTCGAGGTTCGCAGATGTTGTCGGAGAGATATGATGCGACATTCAAATGCTGTCTGGACTGATGTTAGGCCTCTGCCTCCCTGCTTACGTTTCAAGTAAAGGCGGTCTATGTCACTATTAATGTGGAAGTTTCCGGTGTTGTTTAGTATTTTTCGAGTTCTAACATCAAGTGCTCGGATTTCGTCTATCGTCCAATTGAGCATTCCAAACGTTAGTGTTAGGACAGGCACATATGTATGCACGTATGTATCTTATCTCTTTCTCTTAATTTCGAGTATATTTTTTTGACCGGCCACCTTCCTGGTGGCAAGGTTGTAAAAGATAAGAAATTGTCATCCCTTGAATCGCAAGAATGTTTTGCAAATTTTGTAGGTGCCAGCTATCGCAGCCATTTGTAGACTATGAATTAGGGAGCTGCGCTCTTTGTCCGCAAATCCAAGTTCAGTCATACTTTGGTCCAAAGGGTTGGTATATAACCCTTAGCTCCAATAATGATGGGTATGAAGCTAAAGGTGTATCTTGGATACTGTATTTGTAAACTCCTCATCAATGGTCCGTAGATTTCCTCCTTCTCCTGTATTTTTCTGACAACGTTTACACAAGTGGGCAGCTGGTCTCCACAACAGAACACGTTTTCAATGTGTGGTCTCAAACAACAATATCAGGCCGGTTGTGCTTTAATTTGGTGGTAGTTTTTATTTTCAGGTTCCACCAGTATTCCTTAGTGCCATCTGTCTCAATATATTCTTCCTCGTTTGTTGTTAATTTTGTTTTCCGAAATGCGTTCCAGATGGTTCTAGCTATCCCATCGTGTCTCATGGGGAGGTAGTAGCAAGATGACATTCTTTCGCAGCTGGCAACAATGTGCCTTACATCCTCGATCTTTGTTTTACATAGCCTACATTTATTGTCAGCTGATGGCCCTCCCCTTTTTTGCAGCAGATATTTGGTAGGGAGTTCTTGTTCCTGTATTGCATAGAGATATCCCTCAAGGTGTGATGTCATAAACTTGTCGGAACTCCATGTCAGGCTTTTTGAGTGGTTTATCCCCCCCTATGGTCTGTGTTTTACGTCTCAAGTATCCATGCACAACTTTTTCTGTAAATTGGTCAATTTTTTCATCTTGTTTGAACATTGAATAGAATCTTCCGATTTCTCTGGGTGAGAGATTTATATCAGGCTTTATTCCATATCTCTCCCCCAGATCAGTCGCTATTCTAATGATATATTTTTTTTCCATGCTTATAAACCTGGGCAAGATGGTTGCCAACCTTTTTCCTCTGTTGAAGGTGTTGCTTCAGTGTTACTATCCGGGTCTCATATGATGTTAATATGATATGATATGTATGTATGTATGTATGTATGTATGTATGTATGTATGTATGTATGTATGTATGTATGTATGTATGTACACATTTTTCTTTTTTGCACATTTTTGGATGGCTGTTGACTCTTATGAGTTCTACCGCCCTTTCTAACATTTTGTCTTTTGTCCCGCAGGGTGTCCAAAATAACCTTCCTCACCAAGTAAACTTGGTGGGGTTGCTGGTTTAGTCGCCGACGATCCGACCATCCGACAGCTTGTTACCAGTAGCACTCAAGAGTGACCTGACATATATATGCATGTGTATATATATATATACATGTATACAAGAATAAATATGGTTCTATAAATATAGTTTCCATTTATTTAATATCATTGAATATTATAGTCCAGAAAAACTGTCGAGTGCTCTGAATCAGTTTTAAACATTTATATTTGTTGAATTACCAACAAATTGAATATCCCTTCCGCTTATATATATATATATATATATATATATATATATATATATATATATATATATATATATATATATATATATATTATTTTAAGGTTTAGTTTCTTTATTAATATCTCTGAAGTTGATTACGAATACAAAATGTTGAAATGGGGTTCTTCCGAAGAGTCTTTGGAGTAACGTTAGTCGATAGGGTGTGTCTCTCAGTCTTCAGGAAGTCGTTCCAGTTAGTGCTACTGCTTCACCACATCGAAAGATCACAGCTTCAGTAATACAGACGTGTGAATGAATATATATATAACACACTCCCTGTTTGGTTGGTTTTTGTTTCTTTTTCTTTTATATCTCCATAGTTAATTCATCTGGCAATCAATGTTTATCATTGATTGACTAACGGTAAAAAATGCAGAAATAAATACATATATATAGTCTAACAAAGTTCTTTCGTTGCACATCTGCAACATCATCAGTGGTACTATTATGTTTCCTCCTGTTGTATTGTATGTCTATAAAAATGGCGTAGAAGCTGTGATCTTTCGATGCGGTGAAGCAGTAGCACTAACTGGAACGACTTCCTGAAGTCAGAGTGACACACCCTATCGAGTGTGTATATATATATATATATATATATATATATATATATATATATATATATATATATATATATATATATATATATAAAATACAATATGTTGAAAAGGTAACACACTAGAGAGAGATATACAGTGCGCTATCAATAAAACAGGGAAAAACCACCAGTGTATTGAATCTATAACCCATGAAAGGCAGACTATAGACACGATAATTAAAAATATAAATTAAAGCGTAAATAAATACCTCTATAACTATATAACACACGTACAAATCCAAAGAGATCTGTTTCGCCAGTAAGTTGTTGACAGAAATGGAATAACACCGGTTCTTCAGCGTGTGTAAGGCTATACATTTCAGACAACACTAAGATAATTTTAAAATTGACTGTCCAGCTACACGTGGGAGAGAGAAGTCACAGCGTGTTTAAGGGCAGTAAACCAGTGGCCTCTGAGGGACGAGCTGCTAGAAAGGGCAGCCCAAAACCACTCAGAGAAGTGTGCTCGACCAAACAGAGAGAGAGAGGAAAGATTGTTATAAGGAGCGAAATATCACGATAAATTAACGGAGCCATAGACCCTCGCCATTCCCTGTAAATAATGTGCTCAAAGGAGAAGAAATCCTGAGCTCTTTAAAATACAATATGCTGAAAAAGTAACACACTAGAGAGAGATATACAGTGCGCTATCAATAAAACAGGGAAAAACCACCAGTGTATGGAATCTATAACCTATGAAAGGCAGACTATAGACACGATAATAAAAAATATAAATTAAAGCGTAAATAAATACCTCTATAACTATATAACACACGTACAAATCCAAAGAGATCTGTTTCGCCAGTAAGTTGTTGACAGAAATACTGGTTCACTGCCCTTAAACACGCTGTGGCTTCTCTCTCCCACGTGTAGCTGGACAGTCACTTTTAAAATTATCTTAGTGTTGTCTGAACTGTATAGCCTTACACACGCTGAGTAAACGGGGTTATTCCATTTCTGTCAACAACTTACTGGCGAAACAGATCTCTTTAGATTTGTACGTGTGTTATATTGTTATAGAGGTATTTATTTACGCTTTAATTTATATTTTTAATTATCGTGTCTATAGTCTGCCTTTCATAGGTTATAGATTCCATAGACTGGTGGTTTTTCCCTGTTTATTGATAGCGCACTGTATATCTCTCTAGTGTGTTACCTTTTCAACATATTGTATTTTAAAGAGCTCAGGATTTCTTCTCCTTTGAGCACATTATTTACAGGGAATGGCGAGAGTCTATGGCTCCGTTAATTTATCGTGATATATATATATATTCTTTTACATATATTGATGAAATCATTTAAATCTAATGAAAATAGGAGGGGCATGACTGTGTTTAGCCTACTACTACTACTACTACTACTACTACTACTACTACTACTACTACTACTACTACTACTACTAGTGATGGTAGTAGTAGATGAGGAAGAAACTTTAGCAGAATCATATGTACAAAACAACGCCATCAAGAGATGGCAACATCAATGGACATTTTTTCCAATGCCAACCCACCCGTCTCTTCAATCTATTTAATTTTTCATTCTTTCCTCTGATGTAGCCCTAGCGTCCGAAACGTTAAGACCCCCTTCCTGCTATTTCAAGCATTAGCCTAATATATTCCTTTCACATACTGCACCGATTGAGTTGTTATTTCTGTTTACCTTTTAAATATATATATATATATATATATATATATATATATATATATATATATATATATATATATATGTGTGTATATATATATATAAATATATATATATATATATATATAAATATATATATATATATAAATATATATATAAGTATGTATACGTACATACATTTATGTGTACAGACGTACAGTAGTATGTATATATACATACATGCACACATATATATATGTACCATCGACGATGGTTGCCGAACACTGTACGGCGTAATTCGGGCTGTTTGTTTACAAACAAACCGAGCATTATAATAAATGTTCGATAAACCCATGCGTACATATATATGTGTGCATGTATGTATATATATACATACTACTGTACGTCTGTACACATAATTGTATGTACGTATACATACTTATATTTAGGTATCAGCCGTACTAAGAGTGAGAAATGAAATTTCGTTTCATTCTATTCCATTTATATATATATATATATATATATATATATATATATATATATATATATATATATATATATATATATATATATATACGATATTAACAAATGGAAACTATATTTATAAAACCATATCTATTTTATTATACATATTTCAAGGATACCATGTTAAATTATGGTATGCTTTCATCAGACAAAATACAATATATACTAGTTTTATAAATAAATATTGACATACCCTTACAAAATGCAACCGTTACTTTTGGGAGACATCGGGATAGTGGATTTGTTTACTTATATTAGTAAGTCGTTGTGTTACAGAGAAGGAAAAAGACGTATATTTACTCCAAATACTTGTCGAGTGCTTTATATCAGCAATAAAAATATTTGCTTGTTGTATCCCAACAATTTAAATAGAACTTTTGCATATATATATATATATATATATATATATATATATATATATATATATATATATATATATATATATATATATATATATATATATATATTGAGAGAGAGAAATAGAGAGAGATGAAGAGGGAGAGAGGGGGAGAAAAGAGAGACAGATTGAAAGATATGGCAGAAGGATGAGTTAATAAAGAAAAGGAGAGTACAGGAGCGGAGTAATGTCCTAAAAATATTTCCTAATCAAGAAATTGTTCTATTTCAATTATTTTGCCCCTCGCCTTAATTCTAAACTAAAATCACTTGTCTTTAGTGTTCCCATAAATCACAGTAAACACACAGAGCTATTAACTATTTAATATATTGTGAAAGCTGGGACATTAACCGGGAATTACAGGTAGGTTAAACTACATAAAATATGTCAAGATAACTATTTCTCTGGCTTTTCGAAAGTGATTTGTATATTTGGAGAAGGAAGGGCGTTTTGTAGCTTAACCCATACAAACACATACACACACACATATATAAATATACATACATACATACACATATCTACATCTATTTACACGCGCGCATACATACATACGCAGATTTACACGCGCACACATACACAGCACACACATATATATATAATATATATGCATACGTATATATGCACATACACACACACACACACTCATATATCTATATATATATGTATACATATATACATACATACATACATACATATATACATACATACATACATATATATACATATATATAAACATACATATATATACATATATATGTATTTATATATATGTATATATATATACATATATACATATATATATATGTATGCATATATATATATTTGTATATATATTGTGTATATATATATATATACATATATACACACACACACACACACACACACACACACACACACACACACACACACACACATATATATATATATATATATATATATATATATATACAACATACACCACAGTGTTCTGAAAAAAAAATAATTATTTATTGAGGTAAAATAAAAATGAAAAACAAGGAAATAAGAAGACAGAAACTTTCAAGAGAAGAAGAAAATACATATAACAGATAAAAAATAAAATAAAAATAAACGACTGCAGAAACCATCAGAGATTTTAAAGAACCAAAGACTCTGAAGAGTTTGACAAACATTTAGAAACTTTTATGATGTTCTGTAAGACAAAAGAAGCAAATCATTTGTTTCTTTTAGTGTTCTGTAAAGACAGAATGTGCCGCTTGTTCGATTCCATTGGTCATTTGTCGATCAAACTCAGTTATATAAACAATATATACATATTTAGGTGCAAGGTTTTTTTGAGAAATGCATCAAATTAGTGGTAAAATTTCCATTGATGGGACTTTTACCGTTATTGCTGAACTAAATGCCGTTTACTGAGGCTACAGTTGCTGCTACTGTTGTTGTTGGTGGTGGTGGTGTTATTATTGTAATTGTTGTTGCTGATGTTACTGTTGTTGCACAGTTATTTTTCTTACAGTTGATGCTGCATTACCCACAATTTTGGCGGTGTTGTTTTTTGTCGTTCCTGTTGTTTTTATCACTGTTGTTGTTTTGACTGTTGTTGTCGCTGTTCTTATTATTACTATTGTTATTTTGATTGTATTATTATTATTATTATTATTATTATTATTATTATTATTATTATTATTATTAGTAGTAGTAGTAGTAGTAGTAGTTGTTGTTGTTGTAGTTCTAGTTGTAGTTGTAGTTGTTGTTGTTGTTGCTGCTGCTCTTGTTATTACTATTGTTGCCTTGATTGTAGTAGCAATAGTAGTAGTAGTAGTTGCTATTCTTCTTATTTAGGTTGTAGTAATAGTAGTTGTAGTAGTAGGAGGAGGAGGAGTAGCCGCAGCAGCAGCAAAAGTAGTATTAGCAGTAGTAGTAGTAACAGTAATAGCAGCAGTAGTAGTAGTAACAGTAATAGCAGAAGTAGTAGTAGTAGCAATAGCAGCAGCAATAGTAGTAGTAGTAGTAGTAATAGTAGTAGTAGTAGGAGGAGGAGGAGGAGTAGCCACAGCAGCAGCAAAAGTAGTATTAGCAGTAGTAGTAGTAACAGTAATAGCAGCAATAGTAGTAGTAACAGTAATAGCAGCAGCAGCAGAAGTAGTAGTAGTAGTAGCAATAACAGCAGCAATAGTAGTAGTAGTAGTAGTAGTAGTAGTAGTAGTAGCAGCAGCAACAGTAGTAGTAGTAGCAGTTGTAGTAGCAGCAGCAGTTGTAGTAGCAGTAGTAGTAGCAGCAGGAGCATTTGTAGTAGTAGAAGTAGTAGTAGTAGCAGCAGTAGTAGTAATAGTAGTAGTTGTTGCTGCTGCTGCTGCTACTGCTGCTGCTTACATTTGCTCTACTTGACGCCATGTTTTTTCTATGATGTTTCGTTGTTCTTTTATATCAGTCGCCACGGCCGCCATTGTCGTTACCACCATTGCTGTTTTTATTGTATTGTTGCTATTACATCTATTACTGTTTGATTTCTTATGAAATGTTATAGATGTTGCACTTATGGTTGTTTATGGTGGCTATGGTGTTGCTGTTATTTGGTCGATTGGCAGTATCAGTAGAGAGTTAGACTCCATACTTTGAAGCATAGAGTTACGTCCCTTTACTCAGCATAGAGTTACGTCCGTACCGAGGTTAACTTTGTCTTTTATTCTTACGGGGTCGATAAAATAAAGTAGTGCACTGGGATAATTGCTGGCCTTGTGCCAAAAATGGAAACAATTATTTATAATGCTGGTTTTTCTTTCGCTTCACGTTAGCCTTGATCAAGCAGACCTATTATCTAAGTCTTCCCAACCATGACCACCACATTCTATATATTTAAAAGTAGGCTGTAAAATGCTTCTTTCAATTGTTACGAGAATGCTGTGTATTTTAGGGAGATTTGGTTAATATTTCTAGTAAGTCGAGTACTCTGTTTCATCAGCTGAAGTTTTTTTTGTTGTATTATTATTTTTTTGTAGATGTTTTTAGAGCTAGTTCAAATCTTGTTGTTGTTGCTGTTATTGTTGCTTGTGCTGTTTGTTAAAAGCCTTTGATTGACAGCCTGTTTGAAGACTTCATTTTGTGTGTCCCTGTGTATGTGTGTCTGTGTGCATTCGTGTGTGTCTGAGTGTATATATGTATGTGTGTGTCTGTATGTGCGTGTGTATGTGGACATATGATTTTATAGGATTGTATATTTGTACACACACACACACACACACACACACACACACACACACACACACACACACACACACACACACACACACACACACACACACACACACACACACACACACACATATATATATATATATATATATATATATACATATATATATGTGTATGCATGTGTTTGTATGTATTTATATGTATATATATATGTGTATGCATGTGTTTGTATGTATTTATATGTATATATATATGTATATGAGAGTGTATATATTTATGTATGTGTGTATTATATATAAATATCTGTGTGTGAGTGTGTGCTTTTCACTGGTTTCTGTCCAGAGGATGACAAAAAACATTTATTAATTGCCTCGCTCGCTACTTTATATATATAAAAAAATCATTTTTACATTTTGGGCGTGTATTTGCCTAATGTTTTCTATGTATGCGAATGTTTGTATTATAATTCATATAGTTTGTGCACGCGTGCACATATATGTGTGTGTGTAAGCTTGCAGATAAAGATGAACCAAATATTACTTCTTTCATGGTAGAGGAAAATGTTTTTATTCCGAGTATATCAAATGACATTGACAATGTTACCATCACATGTTCAAAGTATTTCAAGACAGACAACTGTATGCCTGTTTGTCTCTCGATCAGTGTCAGATGTCCGCGTTTTATATACACTAAAAAATACAATTGTATTTTATACATATAAAAAATATTACTCGTTCCAAGCACGGCAATAAAGCCACTAAAATGCAAGTAGTTCTAAAGAAGGGAGAAGGACAAAATAAACTGAACATAATTCAAGAAGAAAGATGATTGATCTTCCTTTTGAAATTTTGAAAATTGTAGTGGTCAGGAAAGCAAGAAGACGGAAAGGAATTCAATGGGTGAGATGTGTGGGGGAAGAAATTATCAGAATTGAATTAGCGATTGTATTGAGGTACTTCAATTGTAAATAGACGAGACCTAACCGAAAATCTGGTGCTTCGTTTAAAATCGCAAAAACAAGGCGACAAATAGGAAAGCTTGTTAGAACAATATATATATATATAAATATATATATATATAAATCTCTCTCTCTCTCTCTCTCTCTCTCTCTCTCTCTCTATATATATATATATATATATATATATATATATATATATATATATATATAGAGAGAGAGAGAGAGAGAGAGGTAGAACACTGGAAGGTAATATCCGTAGTGGTAGAGCACTCAGTCCATGGGACGAGTTTGGTAGAAGTAGTAACAGAACAGTTAGTTCACCATACCGAGAACAATTGTTTCACCTTATGCGGATCTTCAGGTCGGACTGGTCATGGTTATATGGAACAGGAAGAACAGCCGTATGAAGGCGCATGCGCAGAAACGGTCACTTCACCCAAGCGATACAAAACCACGGGCGAAAGGTGTAACGGAGATAACTGCGAAAGTCCGGAATAAAATGTTCGAGTTGATTAGAACATTAGAATGTTGTTGTTATTCAATCCGTAGCTTTGCAGTTATGCAAGAGGTGTTTCCAGACTTGTGGACAACATGAGAAGATTTCATTTCTTAAATTTAGTCAATCGTTATTGCGTAATTTCCTTTATGCATATATATATATATATATATATATATATATATATATATATATATATATATATATATATATATATATATATATATATATATATTAATAAGAGGAATTCCAACTTTGTCTGATTTACTCGTTTTATTTACAATCCTTTAAAATATATATAATGGTATTATAATGAAATAGTATGATAGAATATTAAATTCTAAGTGTTAATTGAACAAGTACTTTCATGCTTTCGCAATCTTCAGGTTCATGATATGTGGTGACAGTCGAGTTTGCAATTTTCAACTGTAATGAGATGGGTAAATTTCCTACCTTTTATACATTTTATACAGAGAAAAGTGGCTCCAGAATGCAAAGCCCTGTAAACTGTATTTCGACCAATCAGTGTGTAGTTTCACTGAATTACTACAGCTGATTGGTTTAAGCGTCACGGCTGGTTGAGCATGCTAACGACCAATAGTCATATCCAACGTATCAATTGTTTTGCTTCTTTTGAAATGATGAAAATAGCATTTTCTATTAATCATCACCATCAACATCACTTTTATTATTATTATTATTGTTGTTGTTGTTGTTGTTAGTGGTCGTGGTCATAGCGGTAGTAGAAGTAATACCCCTAGGCGTTATTACTGTTCATTTAGCTTGGGTTTGAATTTATCAAGAAGATACGAATACCAGGTACAAACGCCTAACAGAACTAAGAGAATTTTTGCTCAAACAAAAATACCCATCTCTACTTATAGAAAATGGCATACAGCGGGATATAAAAATACCTATACAACAACTTAGAACAACCCAAGGAAGAAGAAACCAAGAACTGGTCATACCATTTCTAATGACACACAACCCATGTCACCAGAATATCTTCAACACTGCCAAAGCAAACCTACCGATTATTGCTCAAAGTAATGAATTAAAAGGCTTAATCACAGATCGATCTTTGACTCTTAGTAAAAGACAGCCAAAAAATTTGAAGCAATTGCTAACAAAAGCAAAGTTTGACCTTAACAACAAAGACCAATCATTCACTGTATCTAAATGCAATGATAATCGATGCGGCACATGTCAATCCATACACGCCGGTCAATATATGAAAACAAAAACTGGAAAAATATTCCCAAATGCAAATATGAACTGCAAAAGCAGAAATCTAATTTACTGCATTAAATGCCCGAATTGTGAAGAACTATATGTCGGTCAAACTGGAAATGCACTATCGGAACGTGCACGGGTACACCGTCAACAAATCAGAGACCCAAATGTCCGTCAGATACCCCTAAGCGGCCACCTGGCAACATGTGGTCAGAGAATATTTATAATATTCCCATTCTACAAATTACACAGCCCAAGTGAAAGCAAGAGAAAAATCAAAGAAAAGAATTTTATTGATAAATTCAAACCCAAGCTAAATGAACAATAATAACGCCTAGGGGTATTACTTCTACTACCACTATGACCACGACCACTAACAACAACAACAACAACAATAATAATAATAATAAAAGTGATGTTGATGGTGATGATTAATAGAAAATGCTATTTTTATCATTTCAAAAGAAGCAAAACAATTGATACGTTGGATATGACTATTGGTCGTTAGCATGCTCAACCAGCCGTGACGCTTAAACCAATCAGCTGTAGTAATTCAGTGAAACTACACACTGATTGGTCGAAATACAGTTTACAGGGCTTTGCATTCTGGAGCCATTTTTCTCTGTATAAAATGTATAAAAGGTAGGAAATTTACCCATCTCATTACAGTTGAAAATTGCAAACTCGACTGTCACCACATATCATGAACCTGAAGATTGCGAAAGCATGAAAGTACTTGTTCAATTAACACTTAGAATTTAATATTCTATCATACTATTTCATTATAATACCATTATATATATTTTAAAGGATTGTAAATAAAACGAGTAAATCAGACAAAGTTGGAATTCCTCTTATTAATATAATCTTCTATACACAATCATACACACCCGTGTATATTTACCTCTCTCTCTCTCTCTCTCTCTCTCTCTCTCTCTCTCTATATATATATATATATATATATATATATATATATATATATATATGCATACCATTTACGTTAAGCTGTTTACCAATGGGTAGAACCAATGGTTCGGGTTGGTAAACGATATTGAAACAAATTAATTAAAGCACTCAACGTTATGCAAATCATCCATCGTAGATGTAGATCCAGTGGTTGGTGCAGGAACTGAGTATTCATTGAAACAACACCAGAAGTTCGGACTGACAAATTTACTTTAGAATTTTAATTCCGCGAAATCGCTATACGTATTTCGATGGTCTAGCACTATCATCCGATTATGGTGTAAGATAGGGCGATCTCATCAGATGTTATTTGCAAAATTATGTAACAGGATTGCGTTGAACCCAAACATTGAATAGAAGATAAGAGATAGAAAAAATAGAAAATAGTGGACTGATTTAATTCGGGGAATGCTCAGTCACCTGCACGTTAATTCAGGCTGTTCCAGTTATCAAACAACTGGAACACTCATTGTGGAAACCGCCGGAGATCAAACAACAATATATACGTATTTATACATGGTATCTCCATTTTCTCAAGTATATATATATATATATATATACATATATATATACTCATATATATATATATATATATCTATATATATACATACACACACACACACATACACACACACACATATATATATATGTATATATATATATATATATATATATGTGTGTGTATACATATACATATATACTTATATGTAAAAATATATATGTGTGTATGTATACGTATACAGACATAAATGTATATATGTATATGTATGTATGGGTGTATACATATACACAGACATATGTATGTGTATGTGTGTGTTAGCTGGTATGGTGATATGCATGCAAATGCTGTTCGTTAATCTTCGTTTGGCTGTTAATTATGTCTATTGGAATTGTCAACACTGGAGTGCAAATTTTCAAAATATATGCGTTAGTTCATTTTGAGGTCGAGGAAGATCTAGGTCTCCCACTTTGACCCATGTGATGATGTTACCAACATTATTTGTTCTTGGAATGGTAAAGTCTGGACTATTAGACTCATACAAATATCTAACTCAGTATCAGACACCGTACTCTACGCACTCACTACATCTCCACATAATTTGCACCCTCAACTCTGCTTAGTTCACAACTGTCATTTCTACTAATTTCATCAACATAACGTCTCACCTCCCCTCACTTACCAGCACCAGCACCAACACCAGCACCAGCATTCATCTCCTCACCGAAGGTGATGACGAGGATGAACCTCCGTCGGTTTCAATGATGAGTTTTTTAGTTCTTCGAACAACAAAACAGCTTGCTCGTGAAATTAACGTAATACTCAAGGAGATAATAAAAGGGGAAAAATTACTATTAACTCAGTCAACTACACATGTACACCAGGTCCGAACACAGAGGAATCAAACTCCCACTGTGACCGTCTTCGTCTCTCCCACTCTTCCGCTCTCCCACTCTCCCCATCTCTCATTATTCGGTGGATTGGCAGTATCGGTAGAGGGTCGGACGCCATGCTTTGCACCATAGAGTTACGGCCCTTTATGATCTGAGTTCAAATCACGTTGAGGTTAACCTTGCCTTTCATCCTTACGGGGTCGGTAAAATAAAGTACCAGTCAGGCACTGGAGTCAATTTAATGCCCCCCCCCTCTTAAAAAAATTGCTGGCCTTGTGCCTATATAAGAAACCATTATTATGAACAAACGGAGGCCCACACGCTGGCCGCCCCACGAACCAGACAGTTAGAATAGATTAGACGTTTCCACGGAGGATGGTGAGGGAGATGCGCAAGAACATTCCAGCTGGTGAGGCCCACTCCTGCGGGTAGCCACCTCTGTGCCGATGGTGGTGAGTCGGACGTAATTACGAAGATAATTTCTTAACCATCTGGCCATACTGTGTCCATAATCTCCTCACCACTTCTATTTCATTTACCGCTGAGAATAACAGCAGTTATATAAAGTATGCACAGAATAAGCAAGTTGGTGGGAGGAATGTTTATTAAATAAACAACAGTGTGACTGTCGGGCCCTAACTTTTAACTATACACACACTCTACTTTTCCAGGTATCGAGTACTTAGCTGAATATGGTCTTACTAGTCTGACTCTCTCTCTCTCTCTCTCTCTCTCTCTCTCTCTCTCTCTCTCTCTTTCCCTCTCGCTCATCCTCTCTCTCTCTCACCCTCTCTCTCTCTTTCCCTCTCTCAATCTCCATCTCTTCCTCTCTATCCATCGAAATAAAGTACTATTTAACATGGTGAAATGAAAAATTGACCTTAGCGTAATTTGAACACAGAACGCAAAGCCCATAAATATATATAAAAAGTCAGTTTGTCCAACGTTCGATGAATTTTCCCAATCCATCGGCATTAGAAAGTTAAAGGCAACAGACGATGTGGCAAAATCGGTCTGGACAGGGTTTAAATTTAGATGGTAAAGGAAGCAACTCCCACCCTCTCTACCTTCACATCTACTTTCAAGTTGTACGTGAAGAAGTTAGAAATGCAAGAAGACATTATGTCAGTCGCTCTAGCGACTCTACCTATCTACAGTCACATTAACAACAACAATAATAGTTGTTTTCTGTTTAGTTCCAAGGCCAATTCGAGCCCTGGGAAAAGTCAACTTTACTGACCATGGGACTTAACTGTTACTTCATTTTATCCACCCCGGAAAGATGAAAGGTAAAGTTGACCTTAGCGGAATTTGAACTCAGAAGGTAAAGAACCAAGCATTTCGTCCGATGCTCTATCGGTTCTGCTAATTAAATAATAATACTAGCGCGGCAAAACCCACTGCTGCAGAGTTGTAAATACCGGATTGATGTCAAGCGCAGGGTAGCCCACACCAATAGAAGGGTCCCTGAGTGTGTTTAGGCAAACACCTCTATATATAGACACTGGTGATTGTGACATATCATCATCACTCTTGCTCTTATTGACTGTAAAGAGAGGATATGTCGAATTATTGATGTCGTCATTCCTGTAGATGAGAGGATCTACCCAAAAGAAAGGGAGAAAGTTGATAAATATCAGGACCTTAGATTTGAGTCCAAAGAATATGGAATTCGAAAAAGGTTGAGGTTAAACCAATAGTGAGAGTCATCGGAATTCTGGATCCGGGACCACTAAAACTGGCTGTTTCATAGTTTCATAAACCGCCAGAATAATTCCTATTTAGGTAAATTGTTATTATTACAACCATTTGCGAGGTCCTGGACTGGCAGTGTTGGTAGAGCGTCGGACAACGTGCTTTGCAGCATAGAGTTACGCCTCTTTATGATCTGCGTACAAATCCTGCCGAGATTAGCTTTGCCTTTTATCCTTATGGAGACGATACAATAAATCATCAGTAACGCACTGGAGTCGATTTAATAAATTCCACCCCAAATTGTTAGCCTTGTGCCTAAATCAGAAACAAACGGTTGTAATAGCAATTCTTTTTAATTTTAAGGGTAGATTATTAATAAGTTTGGTTACAATTTTAACGGTGAAATTTGTTTTTCCTATGATGTTCGATGTTTTAAACGAATATTGACTTCATTACGGGTGTAATAATTGTTTCTACTCTTGGCACAAGGCCAGCAATCACCCAGTACATTACTGGTACTTTATTTTATCGATCCTGTAAGGATGGAAGGTAAAGTTAACCTCGGCGGGATTTGAACTCAGAATGACAAAGGCCGTAACTCTATGCCTCAAAGCATGGTGTCCAACTCTCTACCGGTACTGCCAATCCACCGCCCCTAAATCCGAGTGTAATAATTGTTTCTACTTTTGGCACAAGACCAGTAATTATCCCAGTGTATTACTGGTACTTTATTTTATCGACCTTGTAAGGATGAAATGCAAAGTTAACCTCGGCGGGATTTGAACTCAGATTATAAAGGGAGGTAACTCTATGCTGCAGAGCATGGTGTCCAACCCTCTACCGATACTACTAATCCACCGCCCTAATTAATTCGTACTGCCTGAAGAGGTCACAGCCAATAATAGCTGTCACTGAAATATATATATAGCAGAGAATTTTTAATAAACGAAGCCAAATGTTTGACTTACTTATTTGACATTACTCCGGAGTAAACAAACCAGCCTGCGTACCTCGTCGAGTGCTCCAACCTGCATACTGAGGTGCCGGAACCCCCCCCCCCCCCAATATGTATATGGGTCCGGGTATAATTTTCAATCATATTTTATTATTTGTTTGACCCGAATAGCTTGGTCGCCTCTATGGCTTTGCGGATAATGGTTTAACCATCGTCTCAGTATGTTTGGCCTTTCAACGTATGTTATTGCTCTAGTTCACTCGTTTCTATCGAGCGCTTGCCACACATCTCGGAAGTTGTTTTTCGCTAATTTCCACTAGCCGAAATGCGATTCTCGCTAATTTATATTTGTATTAATCTCCAGAGTCTAGCTATTAACCAGTTAATTTTTTTTATTTTTTTTAGTTAATTCTATTGACTTATGTTTATCTTAAAAACTATTCTGTTGAGAGCTTAATTAGTTTTGTGATATTTTGCAATTTTGCGATAACCACACATACTGAATTCATCCGCCAAGACTAGGGGTTGTCTCCCTTCTAACCCCCCCCCCCATGTAGGTTCAGATAACGGCCAGTTCCTTAGCTTTGCAGAGGACTAAATGCCTGTTGAAAAAGTGACTTCCTTGTTCGATCATCATACCAAAAGCTTAACAACATTTGTTTAATGGATTGGCAATATCGATAGAGGGTCGGACGCCATGCTTTGACGCATAGAGTTACGGCCCTTGCCATTCTGAGTTCGAATCCCGCCGAGGTTAACTTTGCCTTTCATCCTTACGGGGTCGATAAAATAAAGTACCAGTAATGCACTGGGTAATTGCTGGCCTTGTGCCAAAAGTAGAATCAATTATTTAATTAAGCAGACAGTACCTGATTTAGGAGTTGCAGAAATCCCATATTGGATTTTACCACCGCTTCCGGGGGCCGAGTATAATTTTCAATCATATTTTATTATATGTTTGACCCGAATCGTCTCAATGTGTTTGGCTTTTCAACGTATGTTATTGCTCTAGTTCACTCGTTTCTATGGAGCGCTTGCCACACATCTCGGAAGTTGTTTTTCGCTAATTTCCAATAGCCGAAATGCGATTCTCGCTAATTTATATATATATATATATATATATATATATATATATATATATATATATATATATATATATATATATATATATATATATATATATGTATATTATCAACTACAGTGCGTTACCGATGCTTTATGTTATCGCCTGTCAGGCCCTAACTTTTAACTAAACATATAATTTACTTCCTCAATTATCAAGTACTCTCTCTCTCCCTCTCTCTCTCTCTCTCTCTCTCTCTCTCTCTCTCTCTCTCTCTCTCTCTCTCTCTCTCTCTCTCTCTCCACTCGCTGTCTCTCTCTATCACTCTTCCTCTCTATCCATCTAAATAAAGGACGATTTAACAAACATTTAATCAAATTTTATAAAATTAACATATGGTACTTGTTTATAACAAATGTAGTGCCGTGGAGGATCCTTTCTTATTTCTTATGGTATTACATAGTGATACATTCATCGCTATACTGCATTTTATAAGATATATTTGTTTTCGCGACCCTTGCAAAATTTCACCGCGACCTATAGTATACGAAGTATTGATTTAATCCATTCTAATAAATATCAAGTTGGTTAAAAGCTGGAAAGGTGACACATATAAATACAATTGATGTCGACTTTGCTTTTCATTCTTTCCCCGTCGACTGACTGATGAAGCGATAAATAGGAGTCTACTCCAAGTATGGACAACCTGTTTCGAGCAGTCGTCTGCACTACTAAAACACTTCAAGGTACTTTTTAAATTAGGTGTGTCATTCAGAAATCCAAAGGAGCCACAGTTTGCTCATGACTAGTCAACTTTGTTACAATCATTCGGGTCAGATCTCCTCCAGTTTAAGAATAACTTCCACCACTCCTCCCAACTGCTATAGAGGCCATGTAAAAGAGTAACGATCACTGGCCTCTTCCTCAGTCTAAACCAGACCTGTCAACTGTCCCCGTCCGACGGGGAGATCTCTCACCCACTTTGGGGTGGGTGAGAGATGTCTTCTCTTGTGAAAATGGGTATAGCTTTCATTATGTAAAATCTCCCTATGTAGCGGCGGTGGATTGGCAGTATCGGTAGAGAGTCGGACGCCATGCTTTCCAGCATAGTTACATCCCTTTACGGTCTGAGTTCAAATCACTCCGAGGTTAACTTTGCCTTTCATCCTTACGGGGTCGATAAAATAAAGTACCAGTAATGTACTGAGTAATTGCTGGCCTTGTGCCAAAAGTAGAAACAATTATGTAAAATTTCCCTATTTTGCCTCATTTCTCCATGTTTTGTGGCATATTTTCCCTCGTACTCTCTGTTTGGGCTTTTAGAGGTTGGCAGGTTTGTTAAACCACAGTGCTGGGTTCCATGTATTCCACTGCCCCTATTCTTAGAATGTTTAGCGTTGTACCAGTGGAAACAAAACAACATTTACAAAACTAATTTTCATTAAGACTATTAGTTTCATTACTGTTAATGTCAGTGGTAGCAGTAGAGATGGTAGATTTTGAAGCATGCACATACTAGCCATGACTATAATAATGATGTTGATGATGATAAAGGTGAATTTTAATAAAGTTTAAGTTGTGAACTTTATAAATCTGTTGACATGAGGTGGATGGAAATGAAAATAGACATCGTTGACATATTTGCCCGACGGACGCACATAAACACAGTCGTATACTCATATACACACACTGACACATGCACACAGATGCAGACGTGCACACTAATACCCGTACATATACACATTCATTCCCACTCACATACCTACAAACACATAACTATTTTCAATAGCAAAGTAATAACTAAAATATGGAAATTAGAAAAGACAAAGAAAACCCAGTACTAAACAGGCAATATATTTATCAAGCTTTTAATTCTGAAAGGAAAAGTTGGTCTCGGTGTGATTTGAACTGAGTACAGAGATACGGGAGAAATTCTACCTGGCAT
Source organism: Eledone cirrhosa (assembly GCA_964016885.1). Taxonomy (NCBI): domain Eukaryota; kingdom Metazoa; phylum Mollusca; class Cephalopoda; order Octopoda; family Eledonidae; genus Eledone; species Eledone cirrhosa. Next base: position 310,168,001 of record OZ024742.1, read on the forward strand.
TTAATGACACAGCCTAATATATGTATTTATAAGAATTCGAATACCTTTGGATTGTCCTTTTCAGGCCCTTAGAACTTAAAGGATTATGGTGCTCCCATAATCTGCAAAAAATATTTTTGGGAGAACATACATTTCATTTAAATGAAATGATGCCCCTCTTCGCTTGATATCCTAAACATGTGCTAACTTTGTTTAATGGTTAATCCAACACTGTCTGTGTCTATAGGGATATGGATGTTAATACATGTGTATATGAGGATCGGCTAAAGAGTTCATAGGGTGATCAAGACACTCTCATAGAATGACCAAATGAGGTTTATTTATCAACATCATCCTTGGAAAGAAACAATACTAATAAGAAGAGTTGAAACTAATGAATGCAAGATTTTACTTCATAGACAGCCTATGAAATTTTCAGCTTACCCTTATAGACTCTTGTAAACCTGATAGATGGGAACATAATTTCACAATCTTGAGGTACTGGTGGGTAACTTCGAGTATCGTTTAATATAACCTCGAAACGACATAAGCATTTTGAGAGAAATAGGATTGACGAAGACTATTTGGAAGCCCATCAGATAAGCTGTACCCCTATAATTCAAATGTTCAACATTGCCACATAATGTGTCGAGCTAAATGTTTCCGACAAAATTATGTCAAACATATACGATACACGTGTCTCTGGAATATCCAGTCACTTACACCAGACCTGTCAACGCTCTCCGTCCGACGGGGGAGATCTCCCACTCACTTTGGGGAGGGTGAGAGATGTCTTCTCCTGTGAAAATGGGTATAGCTTTCATTATGTAAAATCTCCCCATTTTACCTCATTTCTCCCCGTTTTGGGGCACTTTTTTAATGGTACTCCCCGTTTGGGTTTTTAAAGGTTGGCAGGTCTGCTTACACATTAATTTAACGAATATATTGTGCCTTTAACCAAATCACAGCACACTCGTCGTAAGAACCGACGAAGATCCTCCTATTTACTTTACCTTTATGTGTATAGGTAGCTTTCAGTATGAAACACATGTAGATTATAAAGGTGCAGTTTATTGCAATACAATGTCATATATATGGTATGTTTGTTTTGATCGTTAATGTCACTGGGATTGTTTTCAATTTTTCTTTCCTCTTTATTTTTGTTCCTATTTGTCAAATTCCTCTGAACTTTACGTGGAAAGGCCTGGGAAAATGTTTGAAAGTTTTGCAACTTTGCTAGACACATACATAGACACACACACACACACACACACACACACACACACACACACACACACACACACACACACACACACACACACACACACACACACACAAAGGGATGACGTCACACATACATAGATGATTATAATTATATATTTGCAGTTATGTATTTATAATTTCATGTGTATATATACACATACATATCTATATCTATATCTATATCTATCTATCTATCACCTTCATCACCTTGACCGACCAGTCTGTCGGGCCCATTCGGCGCCGCTGGTCACAGCACGTGGTGTTTTAGCCATACGATGTCGTCATCCCACTGGCTGGGCGGGCAGGCCGTAAGTCTAAAGTCTGTCTTAAGCCAGAAGGCTCATTTGGCCGGTGCTTATCCCGGTTTCATGGCGTGAAGCGACTGAGAGTACAAGACTCCCACCTGAACAGGACGCCAGTCCATCGCAGGGTTAAACCTCCAGCTATTACTGGTACTCATTTTCAGCTGAGTAAACTGGAGCAACGTGAAATAAAGTGTCTTGCTCAATATATATATAAATATATATATATATATATATATATATATATATATATATATATATATATATATATATATATTACTACTCCTCCATCACTTTACCACTTCTCCTTAGAGCTATCAATTTTCAGCCTACCCTCATAGACTCTTGTAAACCTGATAGATGGGAACATAATTTCACAATCTTGAGGTACTGGTGGGTAACTTCGAGTATCGTTTAATATAACCTCGAAACGACATAAGTATTTTGAGAGAAATAGGATTGACGAAGACTATTTGGAAGCCCATCAGATAAGCTGTACCCCTATAATTCAAATGTTCAACATTGCCACATAATGTGTCGAGCTAAATGTCCCCGACAAAATTATGTCAAACATTCACGATACACGTGTCTCTGGAATATCCAGTCACTTATATGTATTATATATATTACTATTCCTCCATCACTTTACCACTTCTCCTTAGAGCTATCAATTTCGCTAAAACACTCACAGCGGTTAAGGATTTCGAAGTTGAGGTCATCGTCAATGCCCGTAAGTCGGTGATTAATTTCGACGACTCTATTTGGATTAAAAAATCTAATAGTATGCTATTCGACGTGAGTATGGGCGCTAGCAATTCTGCGGAGGTTACTGATCTTATCGGCCTTTTCCTTCTTTTCTCTATCAAGGAAGAATTTCCCAACGTGGGCGGTGGTTTGTACCGTGATGATGGTCTTTTGACCATGACTAAGTGCGGCCCACGTGCTTGCGACAGGTTCAGAAAGAACTCACAGCCTTCTTTAAAGGCTTCAACCTCTCCATACAGGTTGAGGCCAACCTCTCGGTCGTTAATTACCTCGACGTTATCCTCAATTTATCGAATGGCTTGCATTACCCGTATAGAAAGCCGAATGATACGCTTAATTACATAAGTAAGCATTCTAACCATCCTGCCAGCATAACCAAGAACCTGGTAAGAAACGTTTCTTTGAGGCTTTCCCGTCTATCTACTAACGAGCATATTTTCAACGACCATTCCACATATTACAATGAAGCTCTTGCTCGGAGTGGATTTGTCGATAAGGTAGCATATACAGAGTACGAGAATAGACCTAGAAGAAATAGATCCCGTCTCATTTGTTGGTTTAACCCACCATATAATATGGAGGTGGCCACACCATTAGCTAAGATCTTTCTCTCCCTTATTATGAAGCATTTTCCCCCTACACATAAATATAGTAACATTTTTAATAGAAATAGTATTAACATTCTTACTCTACGACTCCTAACCTTGCACATAACATCACAGCTTCAAATTTAGCTAAACTACCTAGCCGTAGGAACACGTGCCACCCTGTAGTTAGTACTAACTGTAATTGTAGGAATCGGGTTGACTGCCGCCTATCCGGGAAATGCCTCTCTAGTAACATTGTCTATAAATGTAAGGTTGAAATTCCCACGTCCCGTAGGGCCTACATAGGGTTAACCGCCAATAGATTCAAGCAGCGTCTTTACATGCACACCCATTCTTTTCTTAACCCTTTAAGAAGGAATATGACGTCACTTTCAGCTTATATCTGGAGTCTAAAAGACAACCACACCCAATATAAGTTACACTGGGAGATTCTAGCTAGGGCTAGATCGTATAACGGAAATAAAAGACGATGTGACCTCTGCGCCGCTGAGGCCCTGGAAATACTCCACGCCAAATACCACTTCTTAAACAAAAAATCTGAGGCAATTTCGGCTTGTAAACATAAATTGCACAATACTTTCCTGTGTTACAGCCCCACATTATACCCTAACGGATAGTAGGAACTATATGCGGATATTTTACGTCTTGATGTGGTAGCTAAGTATATGTTATGTTTATACCATTACTTATTTGTATAGGTAAGTATATATTACCTGTATGTTTTGTGAAGGTACGTATCCTTTCTCGTGCGTATATTTGATTGTATATGTTATGGCGTATATATTATATATTCTGGTACATATGCTTTTGGTTACGTGTATACGTGAGTTTTGCGTCTGTGTGAGTATGCGAGTTCGTACGAATGTAGGGTGTGTGTATATGTGTACTTTGTGTTTTGTTTGACGTACGTCTCCGAATATATGTGTATTTACATGTAGTTATGTGTGTGCGCTTGTCATATACGTATTTTTATATATATATATATATATATATATATATAGTGACGAAACATAAGTCAATTGCATGAACTCATAAATAATCCTTTATTTACTGCTATATATATTTCGATGATAGCCATTGAATGGCTATGACCTCATCAGGCAGTTAGTCAGTACTTAGATATGCCAGCTCTGTATTTATGGTGTTGATGGTATCAGAGCCTTGGGGCATATATATATATATATATATATATATATCATTTATATATATCTTTGCTTTTACTTTTGTCATTATTATCTTTATCTTTATTTTTATATATATATATTTATCTCTTTATATCTCCCCCTCTAACTCACCCCCTCTACCCATCAATTTAATTCTCTTTAACTCACTACATTCCACGACATGAAGTCTGCTATCAAAACTGACCAAGGAATCTTTCCACCTCTACCCCTCCCTCCATCTCAGTTTGTCACTCTACTTCCTACCTCTTCCCCCTTCCTCTCTCTCTCTATACTATTCCGTTTGTCTCCTCACCTTCTGATTCCTCTCTCTCTATACTAGTAAATACAATTCCAAATAAATGTTTTTCTCTATATATTAAGAAATATTTCAAGAGTAACTTACTCACTATTTTGAAAATTTGGACTGTGAACAACAATTATAATTGAGTGGCTGCTATAGCAATATAGCAATATAAGGTTGCATTTACCAATGAAACGGTCGTAAATACTTGGATAGAATCCTTCTCTTAATGCTTAACTGTGTTTTCTCTTTTATACTATATATATATATATATATATATATATATATATACACACACACACACACACACACACACACACACACATATATATATATATATATATATATATATATATATATATATATTGGAAAATGCGTTAGATCCTTGGTACAGTTAGGTATATTTGAAAAAAGTAAAAGAATGACTTCACTTGTAGTTGGTATTCTATAACAATTTAATTATATAATTTTACAATTTGGTTATGTAGATCTAATAAGTCCTTTGTTTTTTAGGTGGAAAGTTTTTAAAAAATCCTGGCTAACTTCTTGGAGAATTTTTTCGCATTCGTCGGTGGTGATTGTCAAACTGATTTAAAGTTATGAGTTGGTGTATATATAAAGAATTTCAGTGTGTGTCTGCGTAAATAGATAGATAGATATATAGATATGTAAGTAGAAAGATAGATAAATTTCTTTATTAGCCACAAGGGCACAAAAGAAGGGGACAAATACAAATGGGGAGTTTACATACAGGTATATGAAAATAAAACTATTAATAATATAACAAATAACAATTGAAATCCACAATAGGACGGAGGCGTTACATAGGGGTTGTACACACCCCGAAAAAATGTACAACCCTCCAGGAGCACCAAGAGTGAGTACTCCCTTCCTCTCTTCCTCTTTTGCCTCAACCTACAGGCTTATATAGAGAGAAGGCCCAACCACTCGGGCCATCTTTGCCACATTCACCCACCTTTTATAAAATTTGCTGGGGTACAGCACCTCTCTCTCCATCCTGATTCTTCTTCCAAAATGATATTTGAAAAAAGAATCAGTTGCTCGACGGGGAGAAAGGTGTCTGACCTAGGCCCTTTTAACCTCGTCCACCATATAACCTCTTTCACCATAGCCATAACACATAGGAAAACCGCCTCTCCCTCGTTTTTGAAGGAGGGTGGCGTTTTGATCATGACAATGGATTCGGTGGTCAACTGGATTGGTCTTATGAACCATTCGTATTCCTCCAGTAAGGTGCCGACCTCCCCGATTTGCGAGGTGCTCGACACCATTACTGCAACGTCGTCGACGTAGGCCGACGCCGCTTTTCCCAGTCCCGATTCCAAAGGGACGCCCTGTAATAGCTCCAGCTTCCGCAGTAGTGGCTCGAGAGTCAGTACGTACAGAAGGGGAGAAGGCATCCCTGTCGGATGGATCGCGTGATATGGAACGACTCCGAGAGGTAGCCGTTCACCTTGACCCTTGAGCAGATGTTGCTGTTGTGCATTGCAGCAATCCAGCCCCTGAAACGGGTCCGAACCCTGCCGCCTCGAGCACCGCATCCAGGTAACGATGGTCAACCCTATCGAAAGCCTTAGACTGATCCAAGTTGATCAGGGCCCCACCGAAGCCGGGTTTACACCCTACCCTCTCTATGATGTATCGCATGAGGTGAAGGTTGTCGTGTATGGACCTGGTCGGGATTGCGCATGTCTGCGCTTCCCCCACCAGGTTTTGGACGACAAGCGCCAGCCTCTTTGCCAACACCTTGGCCAAAATCTGTAACTCTGTGTTGAGGCAGAGGTATGGGCCGGAAGTTTACTATGTCATCCCCCTTATTCTCGTCCTTCCTGACTAATGTGTCTACGCCCTCGGTCACATAACTGGGAATTCTCCCGTTCTGCTGCCAGTTGCAGTAGACCGCTTCCAGGAGACCAGAGAACAAGTCCGGCATTGCTACATAAAATTCGTAGGGTAGACCGTCGAGACCTGGAGATTTGCATCTGCCACATTGGTTCAGCGCGTCCATTATCTTAGCGGCCGAAATTGGCCTTTCGCAGAACTTCTCCTCGCTGTCCGAGAGTCGCGGTAGGCCGTCGAGGTATGGACCGAATTCCACAGCCCCTCTCGGCGCGCCGCCCTGCCCGAACAGTTGAGCAAAGTGCCGCTGAAAGGCCGCGCACATCTGCTTCGGTTCACTTATCACGCGTCCGTCTTGGTCCTTCAAAGACCGAATCGTGGACTTGTTGCCACTTTTCGCCTCCGTCATTCGGGCCCAGCCAACAGCTTTGGCTCCCTCGTTTCCCAAAGCACGTCTTTTGCTACTGACAACGCAGCCTTCGTGCTTTGCTTCGAAGAACTGGTCCAAGGCCGTTCTCGTCGCTAGCACACTGGCTACGTTGCCACTCCTAAGTGACTCCTCTACTTTATCTACCAGTTCCTTTTCGGTCTTATTTCTATCTAACACTAATTCTTTACTAAAACCTATCGAGTCTAATCTAACTGCCCTCTTGAGAGAGTACCACCATCTGTTGTTGACAATGGCCCCCGTCAAGTGCTGCTTAACTAAAGTGCTAATCCGTCTACTGTAGGCTTTGGATGTCGGTAACGACAAGTTCAGCTTCCAGTAGCCGGGTCCCTGTCTATGGGTTTTGTCAAGGTTGACTAAGCAGGTCACTAATTTGTGATCTGAATAAGCAACCATGAACATTTGTGGACAGCTTAACATGTCCCTATCCTTCTTTCTAACTAGAACCCTATCTAGGTACGATCTAGATGTTCCGCTAAGATTAGTCCACGTCCACAGTGGCACAGTCGGAAAATCTAGTCGATATCTATCGGCCAGGTCAAATCAGCCGATTAACTGTTTGAGGCTGTTAACCCCACCCTCTATTAGGACATGCTACCACATAGTCCCAACGTGCATCTAGGATTCCATTCCAGTCCCTCACTAACAGCTGGGAGCGGGACGTTCCCAGAAAAAAGTTTCTAGAGGTTTGAAGAAGTCTGGCCGCGGTGTCCCGGATGCGACCACCAGCCTGAAGGCTCCACCTTCACTACCGTCAACGTTTAGGACCACCAGTCGTCCCTCCGGGTCCAGAGTACCGTCTGTGTTACGAGGTCCAGGTGTTTCCGCAGCAAAACGGCAACCCCACCCCCACCTCCCGGCTGATAGAGAGATGCGTAGATCTCAAAGTCGTCGAAGATGGGGGCCAGTTGTCACTCGCTGTGGATCCTGGACTCCAAAATGGCTACTACATCTATACTGTGCGACCTGAGGTCGTTTAAGAGTTTGCGCTGTTTCCAGGGCATCCCCAGGCCGCGTACATTCACACATCCAACTCTTATATTGGCCATGTTGGTGCTGAAAAGTTAAAAGAAGAGGAAAAGAAATCACTCACCTCTTCGTCTCCTGGGAACCAGGCTGCACAATTTCAATGGGGGTGTTGGAGGGGTTGTTTGGTGGGGTGGTGGTCTCTGGTGGGGTGGGGACGGAGATGTTTGGTGAGGAGGAAGTGTCACGTGGGGGGAAATTTTTCTTTTAACTGTTTATGTGTGTCCATGGAGGTCCTAATCATTTTAAGATTAGGATTCTCCGAAGAGTGTGTAAAAGTTTTCCCTTCGGTCAACACCGAAGGGTTTTTATATATGGTGTCTGTTAAGGTTTTATTGTTAGTATTTATGTAGGTGTAACATTTTTGTTGTGTTGGGTTGCTTTTTTGTCTTTGGTTCTTCTGTGTGTTTACGTTTTGTAGTAGGTGTTTTGTTTTCAGGAGGGGGTGTTTTTGTTTGTGCTGTTTGCGTCGCTTGTGTTGCTGTTTGTGTGTGTGTTGCATTTTTGTTTGTGTTATGTCTTTTCTTTTTTCTTTTTACTGGTCGGAAAGGCTCTCCCTCATCGTCACTGGGTGACGATGATGATGCCTCATCCGTGTTGTTGGGGAGGGGTCCATTTTGGGGAGCTGTTATGTGTGTGGGTGTTTGTGGAGTTGTTTTAGGTGGGGAGGGGTTGGGTGGGACTGTGTTTGTCGTTTGTTTTGTTGTCACTGTGTTTTTATGTTGTTGTTGTTGTTGTTTCGGTGGTGGTGATTGTTGTGCTGGTGTTGCAGGTGTTGGCAGTAATGCCTTTTTTGGGCTAGTTAGCCGAGGACACGAAGCTCACAGGTGACCCCTGCTTAGGCGGTGGTAACATGAGGGCCACCTACCCTCGACCGAAATGTTTATGTATATAAGTCCATCCAGAAGCACACGTTCCGGGATCCTAGCTATTCGTTCTGGTGTCATTTGGACCAGAATTTACAGGCTAGTTCCGCTAAACAGGTCGCCGGCGGACTTACCTACCGATATTATTGTGTCTTTTTCGTGGTTTAAAAATCCACATAGTACCCACCAAATATCAATATTTGGTGTGATACTTTGAATTTTTATTTCCTGTGTTCTTTTCCCCATGTAAGTGGGGGAAAAGGTGAACAACGGTGACACAATTGGCGACACAGAGTATTTCTGTGCCGTCAGTTGGTCTTTCATCAGAATGGATAAACTCCCGTAGAGTTTACCCTTCTGAATGAAAGCAATGTCTTTTAAGGTATCTTCTAAAACCAACTCAATTTCGCCTTGTGAATGTTGAGTCGGTTTTCGGGTTTTGTTTGAGACTGTCTTAAAAACCACAGTTTTCAAGGCAGCTTCTCTTCGCAAATCTGGGGGAGAGTTTATGGAGAATGATCCGTTCTCTCCAAAAGTTATGTACTGTCTGGCGTTATTCAAAAGCTCATTTGCATTTGAAATATCTACCGGAGTGTAGCTTACCGTTTTCTTTACGGTTTGCGCAAACGATATTTTGTCGTTTAATTCCTTGTTGCAGTTATTGGTCTTGTTGTTGTTGTTGTTATTATTATTGTTGTTGGTGTTGTTTTCGTTCGTAGCATTGTTTTTGTTGAGGTAGGTAGTTATATATATGTATATATATATATATATATGTAGATCCCGGGTTAAATCGGGGATAACCACAGTAAGTAAGGTACTCAATACATAGCAGAGTAAAAGTAATCTGTATATATAAAAGCAAGTCGGTCTGTGTGTGTGTCTGTCTGTGTGTCTGTCTGTGTACAAATACTAGGCTCCTTTTAACTTTTGAAGTACTAGGCTGATTTCAACCAAATTTGGCACACATATTGCTTATATACCAGAGCAGGTTTTGGACAAAACAAATTTGAAACAAAAATCGATATTGGGGCCGAAAAATCGATTTTGTGTGTGTATCTGTCTGTGTACAAATACTAGGCTCCTTTTAACTTTTGAAGTACTAGGCCGATTTGCTTCAAGGAATGATATTTCTATGTCCAGTGGTAGTGGCAGCGCCATCTTACGCATAGGGTTTAGTCTACTGAAGGACATACGGTGAGTCTATTCGATCTTTATCCCCTTACTCATACCTACTACAGCAAGGCCGGACCTGAAATCATTCACGTCAATTAACTCAAGCTACCCCATGAATTGTTTTTATGTTGCCATTTATTTCACTCAATCATGTCACTGTACACCCATTTTGTTTAACTTTTTTTTAAAATTACATTTCAATTCTTTGCTCAACCTTTGGCTCTCTTTATACGGACAAACAGGCTGTCATTCATTTCCCGAGCAACGCTGGGTACATCTGCTAGTTTAATATAGAAATGGCTTCTACAGGACTAGAACTGTTTCATTCGGAGGAAATCATCAGATATATATATATAAATGTATATATATAGATAGATAGATAGGTAGGTATATAGATAGATAGGTAGGTAGGTAGATAGATGACTAGGTAGGTAGGTAGGTAGGTAGGTAGGTAGGTAGGTAGGTAGGTAGGTAGGTAGGTAGGTAGGTAGGTAGGTAGATAGATAGGTAGGTAGGTAGGGAAGGTTTTATCTAGTAATTGTTAAGGTTTGTAAGATATCTTCAATAGTTTGGATTTCGTCTATGATCCAATAAAGTATTCCAAACGGTGTTAGGACAGGCACAGCAAACATATTCTGAGTCATTGCTTGATATAAATAAAAGAATGGTGACTTGAAATATTGCGCTATTCTTTGGGCAAGTGTCTTCTACGTGTAAGAGTCGAACTCACACTGTCATCGCCTCATCTCTCTCGCCCTCCCTATCTCTCTCTATGGTGAGCAAGTGGGGTCCCACGTGCTGGCCTCCCCACAACCCCGGCGGACAGAATGGAGAAGGCGTTTCCCAAAAGCTCCGATGACACCCGTGTTCTACTTACCAGTGGCGAATTATTAAATATAATAATTCGCTATAGATAGCGTAACCAGAGTATAAACAATTGTCAGTTTATAAATGCCTTAATTCTTTGGTTTATATACAAACTATAAATATGTAACAGCTATGCATGATCTTCATTGCATTGAGGTAAAAAACACCCTGTAAATGAGTATATTGACTTTCGGGGTCGATAAAATAAAGTACCAGTGATGCACTGGGTAATTGCTGGCCTTGTGCCAAATGTAGAAACAATTAATATTATTATTATATTATAATATTAGTATTATTATGTCGTAAACTACCTGGTTGTGGTGAGGCTGATAAAGTTGTTAGACTTCATGTGTACTTGGAGGAGATGGTTGTAGCGTGATTCAACAGTGTAACGAGTAGTTTTTATAGTAGGTGATCACCAACTAAGGTATCCTCGAAGAAAATCCATCCGAGTTAGTCATTTATATATATGTGTTTGTGCATAGAACAATAAAAAAAAAACAGAAATCAGGTGTAGGTAGATATATTTCTTTATTTACCACAAGGGCTCACAAGAAAAGGGGACAATACAAAGACACATGCCGGGGAATTTACATACAGTCGTGTAAAAATATTGAAACAAACAATTATAACAATCGAAATCCCCAATAAGGTGGAGGCGCCACAAATGCTGTTGTTTAATACCCCGTCGATAGAACAACCCTCAACTTCAGAAGCGTGTTGTGCAAGTGCTCCTTTCTTCCTTTTGCTCTCTTCTTCACCCTGCAGGTTTATATACAGAGAAGGCCCAATCACTCCACTCTCATTCTCCTTCTAAAGTGGTATCTAAAGAAGGGAATGAGTTGTTGTTCGGAGAGAAAGGCATCTGTCCTCAGTCCTCTCAATCTCGTCCACCATATAACCTTTTTCACCGTAGACACTATACAAAGGAAAACCGCCTCTCTTTCGTTTTTGAAAGAGGTTGGCCGTTTGTTCCTTACTATGGACTCGGCAGTCAACTGGATTTGTCCCATACACGACAGCAGTTCTGCGTAGTTCCACAGGTCGGTTACGCCCGGGCAGTGTACAATTGTGTGCAAGACGGTTTCAATGTCCTGCTCGCATCTTGGACACGTCCTCTTGGAAGGATCCCCGTCTCGCATTGGTAGAGCTCCTCGGTAGCACTGCCAGGCCGGGGACCTCTGGAATTTGTCCATATGTCCCGGGAAAGTCCTACCAAACAGACTGGTGAACTCGTCGTCTTCGACGCCCAAAGTCTCTCCGAGTACGTCGTCGCCCTTGTAATGTACTAACCCTCTATAGAATGTCGAAGTGCCCGCTTGCCAGAAGGCTGTGAGCGCCGGAGCGCATTCAATGTGCAGGCGCCCATCTTTTTCGGTCTGCGCTTGACCCAGGACTGCAGCTCCGTCAGCGAGACAAGTTGCGGGGAGGCCTGTCTCACAAATGGTGCCCACACCGGTTGGGTGTCGGTGCGAAATATCTGTAGTTGCCGTTGCCTCAGTGCATGTTTGCGCATCATCAGCCACGGCATTCCCAGCCCTCCGTTGGAAGGGTGCTGACAGCAGACGGATCTCCTCACCAGTGGATAGTTAGTTCATTGTTTTGCGATCGTTTCAGAGGGTCGATTGATCGATGGAGATCGATGTATCGACTTGCATCGATACACACACACACACACACACACACACATATATATATATATATATACACACAAACACACACACACATATATATATATATATATATATACACACACACACACACACATACACACACACACACACACACACACACACACACACACACACACACACACACACACACACACACACACACACACACACACACACATATATATATATATATATATATATATATATCTATATATATATATATATATATAGAGAGAGAGAGAGAGAAAGAGATGTATTGAGTACTTTACTGGCTGTGGTTACCCCCGATTGAACTCCGGACATATATATATATATATATCTATATATACTGTATATATATAAATATTTAATATAGAAATGGCTTCTACAGGACTAGAACAGTTTCATTTGGGAGAAGTCATCAGGAGGCCCCGATGATTTCTCCCGAATGAAACAGTTCTATTCCTGTAGAAGCCATTTCTATATTAAATATTTATACTCTGCTATGTATTGAGTACCTTACTTACTGTGGTTACCCTCCATTGAACCCGGGCATAAACATATATATATATAAATGTATAACGAGGGAAGATTGGTAAGGAACCAGGTGGACCATAACGCACCAGAGTACTCGATACTTTGGGTAGTAGTGTGGGTAATAGGAAAAGGTTCAGGACCCGGACAGCAGAGCTCAAGCCGTTTCGACGGCTATTTCTGGACTCGACTATTTCAGTCCAGAAATAGCCGTCGAAACGGCTTGAGCTCTGCCGTTGGCGTCCTGAACCTTTTCCTATATATATATATATATATACTATTATTAGATTATTTTCTAAAGTGGTCCCCGCCAGACACGAATTCAAATGATTCTATGGACATACTTTATAGTATATTGCTCTGATTATTTAATTTATTAATTCTTCATTGAGCCGCATCGTGAATGGTTGCCAAAACACATATATATTTTTGACTTTGTCTAGTTTGTGTATATGTAAATCTTTATATTTAATAATCTCCCATAAGGTTGAGATGCAATTTTGGGCAATATTGGGCTGCGCTTTCTAGCAACCAACCCACTCGCCGTAAGTAACCAATCACATTCTTTCTGGCTTAACCACTGCCACGTCACAATTCTTAGCCATTTTGAATTCGTGTCTGGCGGGGAAAACTTTAGAAAATAATCTGTCCTAACGAGTTTGTCTCCTGATGAGTTCGAAGCTCGAGATTTTATCCTTAATAGGATATATCAAAATGCGAGCGAAACCCGAGGGTAGGGATATAATCCTGGTGTGTGTATAAGCATTTCTTCTAACTTTAATTTTAGACCTAATTGTGTATGGTTGACCGTATATTTAATCGATTTCCACGTGCTGTTGAAATGTTGGGTAAGTATTCTATGGCGGTTGGCCGCGAAGAGATTGCTGTCGTTTATTTATTTACTATTTCTTCATAGGTGCCTTTTAATCTTATAGCCTGGTCTAATTGATTTTTTGTGTGGTTAATTATGCTAATTGGGAGAGGAAATGGTGTATATATATTATCAAATGATTCTATGGACATAATTTATAGTATATTGCTCTGATTATTTAATTTATTAATTCTTCATTGAGCCACATCGCAAATGGTTGCCAAAACACATATATATCTGTGACTTTGTCTAGTTTGTTTATATGTAAATCTTTATATATATATATATATATGGGAGGAGGTTATAGTTCACTTGAAGCATTGTGTAATGAGGTATAAACGTTAGAATATGTGTAATAACGCCAAGACAATGCAGGTATGGACATAGAAAAAGGAATGCCATAGTGAAAGATATTGATGTGAATTCGTCTTTCACCTTGAATTTATTTAAATGTCCTTAATTTTCGAGATAATATCTCTTCTTCGGAGGGAAGTAAAGGTCTCAAACCAGCGTCTTAAAATCTCTAATGAAGCCATGCTGACCGGAAATAGTATAGAGTATCTGTTCTAACTTTAATATCAAAGAATTAAAATTAGGTGGATAAAGAGTAGTCTCCCTTTAAGAGGGGTTTGTTTATGTTTTGTTTTTGTTTTTGTTTTGTTTTTTTAAATTATATATGCGTGCCTGTATATGTGTGTGGGAGAATGCATGAAGGTGTAGGTATGTGGGTGTGTGTGTGTGAGTGTGGGAAGATAGGTCTAATCGTAAAAGTGGGGGGTAGGTGTTATCTGGTGTTAGAACTGGTTTTGTGTGTGTATGTGTGAGAGAGAATAAGTGGAGGTGTGCGCGTGTGTGTGTGTGGGGTGTGTAAAAATGGGGCTAGAGGCCCTATCAGGTTATAAATTGGGTGTTGAGCTCTAGTCTATTATTGATTGGTGGATGTGTTCTATCTATAATAAGTGCTTCCTTGATTCTAAGATTGCCGAGGTTTCTTTCCTTAGTTTCTATCCTAACTGTTATGTTTTTATCGGTGTTTTTGCATTTAACTAGGTGTTTCTTAAATGAGGAAGCGTTAGTATTGAGGTGTTCTTTTATTCTTATGTGGAGTGGTCTGGTGGTGCTACCTACGTAGAAGTTGTTGCATTTGTCACACTCTAGTCTGTATACTACGTAAGCCTGGTGGCATAGGTCTGTGTCGTTGATGGGGCAGTTGGCTAGTCTGCAGCAGTTGTCATGTCTGGTGGAGTGTCTCTTAGCCAGCCGTCCGCGCAAAGAAGGACCCGAGTGGGCCAGTTGAATATCCAGACCCTCTCGTCTGATGGCTCTGCGGATGGCTGTTGTTGTTTCTTCACTGAAGTGTGGGAGCTTCAGGAAGCAAGTGTTAGTGCCTCGGGTGTGGTGTCCTCTGTTCTTTCTGGCACGGTTTGTGGTGGATGTCGTGTATCCGTTCAGTTTGAGTACTTCCAGGAAATGTGTGGTGTGTGTGTCTCGGTCTCTGGCGTCGGTGCATTTGTTCTTGATACGTGCCAGTTCGTTCTTTATGTATCCGAACTTGGCACCGAGTGGGAGGGCCGATCTGAAATGTACGAACAGGTCCCTGCTGGCGGATTTTTTATAGAAGCAGGTGTGGATGTTGCCTTCCTCTGTTACCCTGAGTTGGAAGTCCAGCAGGGATAGGGATCTGCGGTCATCGGGGTGTTCCATGCTGAACTTTATACTGGCGTCCATGCTGGAGAATGTTGTGTATATTTTCTCTGCCTCCTCACGGGATGATGTAAGGATGAGTATGTCATCTACATATCGGGTGAAGAAGGCATGGGAATGGCAGGTGTTGAGGGCTCGGCATTCTAGCTGGTTCATGTAAGTGATGGCCAGCAGGCCCGAGAGGCTGGATCCCATGGGTAATCCTGTTGTCTGTCTGTATGTGTGGTGGTGGAAGGTGAAGTACGTGTTGTCTACTGTGAAGGACAAAAGCTGGTGTATGTCCGTCGGGTGGAGGCCGTAGCAGTGGATGTTGGACTTCCAACTCAGGGTAACAGAGGAAGGCAACATCCACACCTGCTTCTATAAAAAATCCGCCAGCAGGGACCTGTTCGTACATTTCAGATCGGCCCTCCCACTCGGTGCCAAGTTCGGATACATAAAGAACGAACTGGCACGTATCAAGAACAAATGCACCGACGCCAGAGACCGAGACACACACACCACACATTTCCTGGAAGTACTCAAACTGAACGGATACACGACATCCACCACAAACCGTGCCAGAAAGAACAGAGGACATCACACCCGAGGCACTAACACTTGCTTCCTGAAGCTCCCACACTTCAGTGAAGAAACAACAACAGCCATCCGCAGAGCCATCAGACGAGAGGGTCTGGATATTCAACTGGCCCACTCGGGTCCTTCTTTGCGCGGACGGCTGGCTAAGAGACACTCCACCAGACATGACAACTGCTGCAGACTAGCCAACTGCCCCATCAACGACACAGACCTATGTCACCAGGCTTACGTAGTATACAGACTAGAGTGTGACAAATGCAACAACTTCTACGTAGGTAGCACCACCAGACCACTCCACATAAGAATAAAAGAACACCTCAATACTAACGCTTCCTCATTTAAGAAACACCTAGTAAAATGCAAAAACACCGATAAAAACATAACAGTTAGGATAGAAACTAAGGAAAGAAACCTCGGCAATCTTAGAATCAAGGAAGCACTTATTATAGATAGAACACATCCACCAATCAATAATAGACTAGAGCTCAACACCCAATTTATAACCTGATAGGGCCTCTAGCCCCATTTTTACACACCCCACACACACGCACGCGCACACCTCCACTTATTCTCTCTCACACATACACACACAAAACCAGTTCTAACACCAGATAACACCTACCCCCCACTTTTACGATTAGACCTATCTTCCCACACTCACACACACACACCCACATACCTACACCTTCATGCATTCTCCCACACACATATACAGGCACGCATATATAATTTAAAAAAACAAAACAAAAACAAAAACAAAACATAAACAAACCCCTCTTAAAGGGAGACTACTCTTTATCCACCTAATTTTAATTCTTTGATATTAAAGTTAGAACAGATACTCTATACTATTTCCGGTCAGAATGGCTTCATTAGAGATTTAAAGACGCTGGTTTGAGACCTTTACTTCCCTCCGAAGAAGAGATATTATCTCGAAAATTAAGGACATTTAAATAAATTCAAGGTGAAAGACGAATTCACATCAATATCTTTCACTATTGCATTCTTTTTTCCATGTCCATACCTGCATTGTCTTGGCCTTATTACACATATTCTAACGTTTATATATATATATATATATATATATATATATATATATATATATATATTAAGAAACACACAGATACATGCGGACACACACATATATACATGAATGCATCCGCACCCAACTGTGAGTTAAGGGTGCCAACTTCACCGATGTTGCTCAATGAATGACTGGGACAGACCAATTCAGTTTGAACCAGACTGAACCAGTATCAGAGTTAAAAATACATTATGAAGAGAGAAGAAACATTTAGATATAATTAGTAATAAAATGTATCATACCTAAACTGTTCCTAAATTCCTCGACTACGTAGTTTCGTGGCATAAACAAAAACAATATATCAAAGATATAGAGTCCTTGCGAGGTCTGCCGACTTATCAAGAGGATACCTCATTTTACTAGTCTCAAGAACGCGTCTACACGACGTGAGAAAGAATCCCAAAAGGCGGAGGGGGAGATAGTCACGCGATATAACGGTCGAGAAACAGAGCTAAGCCTCTTATAACCACGAAGAAAATACCACGGAGGCGGAGGGGGTATTCATATCGAGGCCGCAGAAGAGGTAGTGAAGAAGGCGAGAAGTATGAGTAATAGAAGCATATATATATATATATATATATATATATAAGAACAAAAGATGGTTAAAAGAGTTCCATGTATTTTAATATGCGCATTTCAAAAACAAATATCATCATGCAATAATATTTGTGTTTTCATCAGATAAAACAGGAAGACATGATATGAAGGTTAAAAAAACACTTGTGGATAGTGCAGTTTTAAATCAACATATGAAAAGTAGTTTTAGATTGATGTGTGATATTGGGAAAAATATTTTATTTTGAGGGGGGTGGGGTGGGGTGGAAAGGATGAAAAAGAGGAGGAGATGAGAGTAAAAAGTGGAGAGGGAGGAGTATAATGAAGAAGGATGAGATAGGAGGAGAGATGGGTGATATAGAGAGAGAGATAGCTTTTATAACTGAGAAAAATATATTGTTTTACATAGAGAGGTTGAAAACCGTTGGAAGATGATGTATAAATTAAAAGAATTTGAAAATTAACGAAGAGAAAAATAATGTAAAGTTAAGGTTTGTATATTGAAGGGTTTAATAATATTTGCGATGAAAATACAATGTTAATATGTATTAAGAATAATATTTAAGGGTTTAATAATATGTGCGATGGAAAGAAAAAGTTAATATGTATTAAGAATAATATTTAAGGGTTTAATAATATGTGCGATGGAAAGAAAAAGTTAATATGTATTAAGAATAATATTTAAGGGTTTAATAATATGTGTGATGGAAAGAAAAAGTTAATATGTATTAAGAATAATATTTAAGGGTTTAATAATATGTGCGATGGAAAGAAAAAGTTAATATGTATTAAGAATAATATTTAAGGGTTTAATAATATGTGTGATGGAAATACAATGTTGATATGTATTATTAAAGTAAGGATATATTATCCGATATCTGCATTGCTTTATTGTACTACAATAAAACTCACCTCCTACATTATATATATATATTTTTTGATACCCAGATTCCTGATGATTTCTAAAGAATGAAACAGTTCTAGTCCTGTAGAATCTCATCTATATTAAAACTTTTATACTCTGCAATGTATTGAGTACCTTACTTACTGTGGTTACCTCCGATTCAACCCGGAATAACGTATATATATATATATATATATATATATATATGTGTGTGTGTGTGTGTGTGTGTGTGTGTGTGTGTGTGTGTGTGTATCGTTTCCCTGTGGTGTTATGTAATTCGTTTACTTTCGCACACACACACACACACACACACACACACACACACACACACACACACACACACACACACACACACACACACACACACACACACACATCTATATATATCCACACGTATAGTTATATACAAATACACCGCCTGTCTAATGTACGTACAACATAACAAATATTGTGTATCAAACAAGTTAAAAAACAACAACAATAAAACCCCGAAAATGTGGAATAATTTACAATTGTTATTTTACACGAGGTAGGTAAATGTATATAAGGTCATCTGGAGTTATCGCACCTTCCGTCGGACAGACAGACAGACAGACAGACAGACAGAATGCTACAGGCAGAGTTTGGTTTGTTCGTTTTCCATTAGAGACCAGTATTCCACATCCAAATATACTTAGTCACACGCATACTCTCATACACACATCCTTACAGTCATACGCATACTCTCATACACACATCCTTACAGTCACACGCATACACTCATACACACATCCTTACAGTCACACGCACACATTCATTACACACATCCTTACAGTCACACGCATACTCTCATACACACATCCTTACAGTCATACGCATACTCTCATACACACATCCTTACAGTCACACGCATACATTCATACACACATCCTTACAGTCACACGCATACATTCATACACACATCTTTACAGTCACACGCATACACTCATACACACATCCTTACAGTCACACGCACACATTCATACACACATCCTTACAGTCACACGCACACATTCATACACACATCCTTACTGTCACACGCACACATTCATATACACATCCTTACAATCACACGCACACATTCATTACACACATCCTTAAACACTCACACACGCACACATTCATACACACATCCTTACAGTCACACGCACACACTCATACACACATCCTTACAGTCACACGCATACACTCATACACACATTCTTACAGTCACACGCACACATTCATTACACACATCCTTACAGTCATACGCACACATTCATACACACATCTTTACAGTCACACGCACACACTCATACACACATCCTTACAGTCACACGCATACACTCATACACACATTCTTACAGTCACACGCACACATTCATTACACACATCCTTACAGTCATACGCACACATTCATACACACATCTTTACAGTCATACGCACACATTCATACACACATCTTTACAGTCACACGCACACACTCATACACACATCCTTACAGTCACACGCATACACTCATACACACTACACACACACTTACACACACATATACACATATACACTCACATATACACACACACTCTCACACACATACACACTCACTCACACACACACTTACACACACACACACACACACTTACTCACACACACACATACACATACATACACATATACACTCACATACACACACACTCACACACACTCACACAAACTCTCACACACACAAACACACACAAACACATACTCACACACACATACATACAAACACACACATACACACACAGACATACTTGCTTATACACACGCAAACACACAAACATACTGGCTTATACACACACAAACACTCACACCCACACACAAACACACACTCGCACACACACACACACACACACACACACACACACAGACATACATGCATATACACACACACACATACACACAGACATACACACACAGGCATACTTGCTTATTACACACACACACAAATACACACACACACACACACACAAACACACACACAAACACACACACGCAACACACACACATACACAGATCTACGAAAACAAATCGAAACAGTAAAAAATGTAATTAGAAACGTCTTTCTCTCTCTCTTTCTCTGTCTCTTCCGCTATCATTTACTCACTCTCTATCTATCTCACCTTTCTCTTTCTTTCTCTCTTTCACTATCTCTCTCTCTCTCTTTCTCTTTCTCCCTTTCGCTATCTCTTTCTTCCCTCTCTCTTTCTTTTCTCTCTATTTGCCTCTTCACTCTTTCACTCTTTTCTATCTCTCTCCCTCTTCCTTCTTTCTCTTTTTTTCTCTTCCTCTTTGCTATTTCTCCTCTCTGTCTCTCGCTGCCTTTCGTTTTCTCTTTCTCTGCCTTTCTCTCTCTCTCTCTCTCTCTCTCTCTCTCTCTCTCTCTTCCCCCTCACCTAGTCTGTATGTCAGTCTCTCGCTCTCTATCAACATTAAACAAGCTTTTCTTTCTTAGTATCACCCAACTTATGCACTTTCGCATATTTTCTTTGCTTATTCTGCTGTCTTTTTGTCATTCTTCATATTATTATTATTATTATTATTATTGTTATTATTATTTCTTCCGTTTACTTTTTCTTGTTTTG
>OZ024742.1:310194125-310204125 GCA_964016885.1 Eledone cirrhosa
TGGCAGAGAGTCGGACACCATGTTTTCCAGCATAGTTACGTCCTTTACGATCTGAGTTCAAATCCCGCCGAGGTTAACTTTGCCTTCATCCTTACGCGGTCGATAAAATAAAGTACCAGTAATGTACTGAGTAATTGCTGGCCTTGTGCCAAAATTAGAAACCATTATTATTATCAATAGTGTTTTCCACAACAGTCGAGGCAGACTCAGATGGTACACGTGGTGTCAAATTTCTTCCCGGCATATTTGTTTCAAGGGACTGTTTGACCTGGCTGCTAGAAAGTCTAGTAGCATGGCGATCTGTAACACGTGGTGTTGATTGCATATTTGTTCTGGGCACTTACAATTAATAATGTTTATCTTATTTTTACGTTCAACAAACGTCGCTTGTTGGCGTAATTGTTTTTACTGTGAAGTTATTTAGCTTTGGATGCATTTCGTCCCAGTATAGCTTCATTCTATTCATATAGCCAACGGAGGGACGTTTTTTGCCATTTTATAACAAATAAATAAATCATCATTAAGTTCATAACTCCAACAGAAATGCGATTTATAATTTCGGTTTCTTCTGTAACTACAACTAAATAGATTTTATTTACCTTTCTCATTGATTTTCTTCGGTAAATTCTTTTCGTAGCACGTGTTCGGTAAATTGTGGTTGTTGATGTTGTGTCCGGCCGTGCTGTTTCTAGCAAATCCTTGTAAAATGAATTATTCGCATATCTCTACGAATTCGAATAAAGGGTGTCTTCAGTGGATATAGTTAGAAGAATAACTATTTATTCAACACGACTGGTAGTTGTGGCATTACTGTCGGAGATAGTATTCATCTTATATTTAATGAATAATCTCCCATACCATGTATGTATGTATGTAAGCATGTGTGTATGTGTGCATTGTCAATATTTATCTAACGTAACTGTGGCACCCTACAGTTCCTCTTCCGAAGACATTCTTAATTATATATATATATATATATATATATATATATATATATATATATATATATATATATATATATATATATATATACATATACACACACACACACACACATACCACACACACATACACACATATATATATACATATAGTATAGGTAGTACGGTGCTTCGTTTTCTCTCTCTCTCTCTTTATATATATATATATATATATATATATATATATATATATATATATATATATATAAATGTACATTGAAATATATATAACGAACTCACTTCGATTATACATATGCTAGAACTTTAGAAGCCTCAATGCAACTAAGTAGAATATATATATTCTTATTTATTTATTTGACAAAAATTTACACATTCTAGGCCTATTTACAAAGAATAATCAACCGATAACACTGGTCAACAACGAAAATACTTCTGAGACGACCAGAGTAGCAATTTCCAAATAATTTTAGGTCGCTGTTAATGTCATTGTGAAAATTGTTTGTTAGATCTACGTTTCAACATACACATACGTGTCACGGCATAAGCGGCACTCGTTTGTGTATGGCAAGTTTCTTTACTTATGAAGTTCTTCATATTGAATTATATTCGAATTAGTGGAGAAACATCACATTGGTGGAACACACATGTAGATGTAATCAGTGTGTACATAACATTCTTATCACGAAAAAAAAAAAAGCATTGCTGAGAGAATCATATTTCTTATCATCTTAGAAATCAATCTAAAAAAAGTATACGCGATTATAAGCAGATCTGATTTCATAAATATATAAGCAGCTGTAATCCGTGTGTATATAGCATTTTATTTCTGAAAAATGATGGTGTGAAAATCAACAACACAAGAATAACTTCCTCTATGAATGAATTTGTATCAACACATTATTAGAATGCATGTGTATATATTTCAAGTATTTATTAATCTAATCTATTATACAAGAGATATACTTCAAACACATATTATATATCATATTACAAATTTCGAGACCTCAATACAACTAAGCGGAAAGTAAATGCTTCCTTTATGACAAAAATTAACATATCCTAAAATTAATTAGGTTTCGTGGCAATCCGTAAACATATGTATATAGCTACTGATGCTTCATAAAGAGGAAACCTATTTAGGTCCAGGATATGTTAAATTGATTATTATATATATATATATGGGGGAGAGAGAATTTTCAACACGCTTACACACACACACACAGACGCACACACACACACACGCATATATATATATATATATGTATATATATATATATATGTGTGTGTGTGTATATATATATATATAGGAATCGAGTCAGGACCCTCCGGCCGTTTCGACAGCTAGATCTGAACTGTTCAGATCTAGCTGCCGAAACGGCCGGAGCTCAGTCGTCGGGGTCCTGACTCTTTTCCTATTACCCACTCTACTACTCCAACTCCAAGTATCGTCTACTCTGGTGTGTCCTCTGGTGGGTCCACTTGGTTCCTTATCACCCTTGCTTCGTTGTATATATATATATATATATATATATATATATATATATATATATATATATGTGTGTATGTGTGTGTGTGTGTGTGTGTGTGTGTGTGTGTGTGTGTGTGTGTGTGTGTGTGTGTTATAGCGTGAAACGTCAGGAGGCCAAATATGTTGAATTTCCTTATTTTTTTTATTTTTTTGCAAACACTATGCACATATCAGTGGCCAGGTTGTATAAGAACCCGATGACTTCATCAGGTGTAAATTGCGTAATAGATGTTTACCAATGGAATGATGGTAAACTTTAAGGAAACAAGCAAAGAAAAAAACAGAGAGGAAAAAGTGTGCTATGTTTTTGACTCATATACATATGGAAAGAAAATGAGAAATTGATGCGACCTATATATAGAAAATAGATGCTACCATTTTGTTTCATGCCGAATTAATTAGTCCATTCTGCCACAGGTGTCATGCAGCATGATCCACTCGTGCCGCTCCCCTTTAAGCTGACTGTCGATGACATTGCTCATTTAGTTCGCTCATCCTTCAGTTTCTGGTACTTGGACGACGTGACTTTGGGTGGCTCGGTTGAGTCTGTTGTTGAAGACCTTCAGACCAGTCATCCCAGCCCTAAAGCTTCTAGGACTTGAGATCAACTCATCTAAGTCCAAGGTCGTAAATGCGAGCTAGAGCGTAGCTGAATTCCAAGACGCTGTACTCAGCATCTATCCTGTCCTGACTGGGGCTCGGTTAGCATCGAAGGATGTTGTCTGCATTCTCGGCTCTCCAATCCTCTCGGAAGCAAAGCAGACCTGATAAGGATGACGGATAGATTGTATCACACTAACGCGCACCCGGCGCGTTTCCTCCCATGGAGCTGCTTTGCCCTCCCCAAACTTCTCTTCACGCTGCGCGTTGCACCCTGTTACCCTTTCGAAGATTGCCGCCTCGTCGAATTCGATGCCACTATCCGGTGCTGTGTCTAACTCATCTGTAATATTAGCTTTGTCAGTGCAGGCTGGCAACAGGAGGAACTCCAAGGGAAATTCGGTTGTCTTTGCTTCCGATCCACTTCAGACCTGGTACTGCCGGCCAATCTCTCCTCAATTTTTCTCCAGGTGTACACTCATCCACAAGTCCTCCACAAGATGGCAGAACCTGACGTGGCATGGGAACTGCAATAAGCTCTGACCGATTGGATCGACGAAGTCCTCACCATCTCCAAGTATACAGACGTAACTGGGGAAACATCAAGTGCAGGTCTTCCTTCAGATGGATTGAGTCTTTCTTCGACCACGCTCCACCTCACAACCAGACAGCGGCGCTTGGCCCAATTCTATGCACTCCTCATCATCCGGTGCGCTTTTTGACGATGAGTGCAGCCGCATTGGGGGAGCCCAGGGCCTCGGCCCCCGCGTATGGAAGCCACACAAATGCTGCTGTGGGGCTGTTGTTGAACAAACAGAAGTAATGATGACAGAAGTAAGTAATGATAGCTAATAATTAAAATCTAAACTATAATAAAGAAAGGAGTGCGGGAAAGCGTCAAGAATATATTTTTTTATCCCGTTGTAAAATAAGTTGGATTACTTTGAATAAATAATGAATGAATATTACATAATTTATCTACTAAATTTCGTTATTCTTGATTAAATATAAATAATTTTGTGGCTTATTTTAAGATTCACTTTTTTTTTATTTTCAAATGTCAACTCTTCCGGTTAGCGATCGCTTAAATAAACATTCATATATTCCGTGACTAATTTTCTCCTAATGCAGTTTATATATAATATCGTCTTTTCTTAATGTATCATGGATTACTTTACTGATTACATAAGACAATGTAACACAGTCTTTGTTCAATTTCTGTGTATATTGTCAATTACGATTGTATTTGATGTATCATATCTATATGCATATATACCTACGTATAATATCAATATGCACACTACACATGCTAGCAGAAAACCACCCGAAGGGTTGTTTTTCTGCTAGTATCTTTAAAAAACTATCATCATCATAATGATATTCTACATTTTTGAAAGAGTATCTGTAAAATTTCCTAAAAGACATGCATTATCCACAAATTTGTGAGGAAACAAATTCGGGTGGCTGAATAATAGGTTATTTATGGTCGCCAACATATTCAAAATACCTGTATCAATAGTTGAAAATCATATGCAGAAATTGTCTTCTGTTTCAAAAGAATAGGACTTAACAAGAATGGATCAGATGAATTGTAGTTTCCCCAAGACCCACTTTGGCTGTTTTATTTTTGTTCTTCCTATAAAAGGAAATGATCAAGTCGGTCTTCGTACAAGGTTCATAAGGATTTCATCAGATTCGATTCTAATAATGTGCTTAAGTTCCTTTAGTATGACTAGCAGAAAAACCACCCTTCGGATAGTTTTCTGCTAGCATGTGTAGTGTGTATATTGATATTATACGCAAGTATATATACATGTAGATATGATACATCAAATAAAATCGTAATTGACAATATATAGTACATAGAAATTGAGCGAAGACTACGTTACACTGTCTTATTTAATCAGTAACGTAATCCATGATACATTAATAAAAGACGATATCTAATATATATTTGTGAAATGGGCGGTGGTTGAAATTCAGATGTGCACGGTTAAATGGTAGTAGACGTGGTCGGACTGACATGAAAATTTACACACCTATGTAAAAAGGGCCAAGGAAGCAAACAGACGAGGTTTCAAATATCTAACTTGAAAAATGTGGTCCCTGGGGCCCCCAAACCATCGCGTTCGGTGAGTTATTTCCCCCTGTTCTAATACTTTTGTCTTATTTACAATTTCATACAAATAAAGCAGTAAATAAAGGATTATGAGTTCTTGCAATTGACTTATGTTTCGTCACTATATATATATATATATATATATATATATATATATATATATATATATATATATATATATATATAATATGAAAACGCTTTAATAAAAAAAAATATCAACTGTAATGTATGTATGCATGTTTATATGAGCGGGGATATGCAAGTAAACCTTACTTTGTGGACAGCTTATCCTTAGCATAATATTCATGCTAGAACAGCATATATTTGAAAGTTTTCAGGGAGTTGAAATACTGATTTTGGATCGGCAGCTTTAGCTTTGAAAAAATGAAATGTGCAGTGTAAATATTTTTTATTATTCCTCCGGGGATGAATCGTCTCCGCATTTTTCCATCTCTTTCTTTCTCTCTGGAAGAAATCAGCCGTAGTAAGACCTAAAAAAATGGTTAGATACACCATGACGCACAGTGCATCACGGTGGAGTTGAAAAGCAGACTCAGAACATGGCGTTGTGTGGGGGTAGCTCGCAATCCAATGTTCCAGAGGGAGCAAAAGAAGAAGAAGAAGAAGAAGAAGAAGAAGAAGAAGAAGAAGAAGAAGAAGTGAGCTGGCGTCCTATCAAATATGTAGGTTGTGTCTTAAATTGAAGGTTTAGTAGAAACAATTCATATATAGTTTTATACTTTTCTTTTTGTCATTCATATATAAACAAATCTACTATATAAATTCGAAGTCGTCGGACGTTGTATATGTAGGTGTAGTCGGATAAACATCGAAACGGCTTGGTGGAATGCAGCGAAAATTTACACCGTTATGCATAATGACTCGAGGAGGCGTTGGGTCGACTTTCAAGCTACGATCTTCCATGGTTACGGAGAAAATCGATAAAACAGGAATTTCACATTCAAATTCAACTGAGAGTAATCTGTGAACGCAGAAGTAATTATTTCGAGAAACGTTGCAACCGAACGAAAACAGGAAGACGATATTTTGGTTCGTGAAGACGTTCCCTGGCAATGAACGGGAAAAAAGCGAGGATAATACGTCGTTATGTGGAGCGTAAGGACAATTTCATGCAAAGACAAAACCAAATTTATGGTATAAATGGAGTCGTTAGACTAATATTCTATTTAAAATAACAGAATGATTTCCAGCCCCGGAGTTTAAGAATGATGTAAATAAAATTGAAAACGAAAATGACAGAGGTTATTAAAATAGTAAAAGTGAATAGTGAAGATTTAGGCCAGTACATACGTATGCCCTGACGGACATACACATACATACGCACACACAAATACATACCCCCCCCATACACACACATACGCACACACACGAACGCACGCGCGTATGTATAAACCTTATGCATTTCTACAGTATTTTCACCAAACTTAAGACATAGGTTACTTATGTACTCCGGATGGTCATGGGCACTGTAATTTTTCCAGATATTGATTATAGGACCCCCCAGCAGATAACCCCTTTAACCACTTTAACCACTTCCTTGGAGTCGACTGAAGCACTGCAGTGCAATGCAACAAAACGTCATAACTTCTGGAGTTAGCAACCGATTTTCACAAAACTTGACACATGGGCTACGTTTGTCCTACAGATGAATGTGACTCTCAGAATTGGCACATATTGGGTAGGGGACCCCTGGGGGCAGGAACCCTCTTTTGGAAAAAGCCGATGATTTTGTAAAAGTATAGTTTTCGAAGCAGCACTGAAGTATTGACATAAATGATATACACAATTGCTATTTAATATCCGAGCAACGCCGGGTACCTCTGCTAGTTATATATAAACTGCATTAGGAGAAAATTAGTATGTTTATTTAAGCCATCTCCAACCGGAAGTGTTGACATTTCAGAAATTTTAAAGAAGTGAATCTTTAAATAAACAAAATATATTTAATCAATAGCCACGAAATTTAGTAGATAAATTATGTAATATTCATTCATTATTTATTCAAAGTAATCCAACTTATTTTACTAATGGGATAACAAGTTATAAACCGTACGCAGTCCCGCGCTTCTCCCTTTATTATAATTTAGATATTCTAAATTGTACGTTTACTAAATTTCGAAAAAAAAAGTGTGCTAAGCCTGAGTAACATACATGAGCTGGAATTGCTGTCCACTCACACTTACACATGCAGAGGCGCACGAACACAGAGACAGACAGATAATTACACGCACACACACACACACACACATACACACACACAAACACACACACACACACAGTAATGTAGTGGTGTATCATAGAATGTTATATATGATACGTGGGCAAAACACTATCTGATATAGATCCATTATAAGTGTAGAGTAAAAAGGTTTTATTTCATATAACAATTACATATACCCCTCGTAGGTTCGGCTGATAAACATGCACACACACACACACACAGTCACACATATACACACACACGTGTGTGTGTGTGTTTGCATCAGTGTGGATGCTTGTGTATGTGTGTGTATGTATTACATTGCTTCTAACCACATCTACCACATCCCTGTTTCAACCAACCACTGTTATGATTCTGCATTAACAATTCATAACCTATCTTCCTCTTCCCTTCTCTCTCTCTCTCTCTCTCTCTCTCTCTCTCTCTCTCTCTCTCTCTCTCTATCTATCTCCCTCTCTCTCCCCCTCTCTCTCACTCGACTCATATAAACGTACAACACACGCATGTATGGGGGATATAGGCGCATAAATAATGATTTTTACTATAGGCACAAGGCCAGTAATTTTAGGGTAGGGGGAAGACGATTAAATCGACCCTAGTGCATTACTGGTACTTTATTTTATCGACCCCGTAAGGATGAAAGGCAAAGTTGACCTCGGCGGGATTTGAACTCAGAACGTAGATAATTGTAAGTAAATACTGCAAAACATTTTGTCTGATGCTCTTCCGATTCTGGCAATACACCACTCTATATAATAATTGTTTCTACTTTTGGCACAAGGCCAGCAATTATTCCAGTGTATTACTGGTACTTTATTTTATCGACCCCGTAAGGATGAAAGGCAAAGTTAAATAATAATGGTTTCTTCTATGGGCACAAGGCCAATAATTTTTTGGGGTAGAAGGAAAGTCGATTAAATAGACCCCAGTGCATTACTGGCGCTTTATTTTATCGACCTCGAAAGGATGAAAGGCAAAGCCAACCTAGCGGGATTTGAACTCAGAACGCAAAGGGCCATAACTCTATGCCGTTAAGAATGTTTTCTGTTACTCTTCCGATTCTGCCAATCCACCGCCCTATATAGGCGCATAAATATTATTTTGTTTTATTTAGATGCTGTTTGGCTGTAACCAAGGATTTTCAGTAATTACAAGCACTTTACTAATTAAATTAAAATAATTATTAAATATTTGCTTAATTATCAGAATAAAGGAAAATAACAATTGCAGCTAAAATAACACAACTTAAATTAGCAACAATATCTCGGTCACTCGTTCTGCAAGAGTTAGCAGCTAAATCCACCTCAAATTAGACCTTGGTCTCTTAAAAGCTGACTGGTTGGGGTGTCACAGCTTGAACTTTATTTGCTCCATTTGTCTTGATCTGCATTACTAATTCCAGCAATAGGAGTTTTCTTCTTTGAAATAAAAAGTGATATACTCTCGGGTCTCAAATAATGGGGGAGGGGGAAGGGAGAATAAGCGGGGGGTGGGGTAAGGTTGGGGTTTGGAGTTTTGCTTAAATTCTTATAAGTGAGGGCCGGGTGGGTGTGGGAATAAACGGGGGGGGGGGGTTTAGATAATTGTATAATATACGTTCGTAAATATGGGATTTCTTGTAATGTTTACTTTTAGTCATATTCAATTGGTTTTTTGAAATGTAAAATAAAATAATTATTAGATTCTCCAGCTGCTGTATCGATACAATAAAATTTCACCGGAGATAGATTAACAAAATTCAGTCAGGGGTTGGATAAAAACGGAAGGAGGTGTGTGTGAATATGGCGGAAAATACGGTATATGGTTACTAATAATTTAGCGTTAAAAATATATATATTGCCACGAAAAAAGCCATAAAAAATCGCGGAAGATATTTACGATTCGATTCCGTGAACAATTATTAGGTAGGTTCTAAGGAATATTTCTCGAATAACCGGGACCTCGAATGTCGGGACCGTGAATTCTGGGGTATATATATATATATATAGTAGTATATTAGTATAGTTAATATGAAGCATTGTGAGATATGTAATACTTGATGAGAGCTTCGCAAAACCGTTATGTTAGGAATATATAAAAAGCAGGGATGACAAATAACATTGTTTGTTTTACTTGTCATCATCTGATCTTTAAGTATTTCTACAGCATTTTACCGGCTTTCTGACGTACAAATTTTAGTATTTACATTAATTCCCTTTCAATTGCAATACTTCAAGACACCTGTTTTGCATTGAACCAATAAGATTTCTAAGAGTTTCGTTATGAATTTCATTCCAATACAGTTTAATGCAAGACTTTAACGTTTCTCTATCTTCAAATTGATGTCCATTATTGTACACCTTTGTTGCCAAAATTCTCCACAAGTTTTTTATTGGGTTTAAGTATATATATATATATATATATATATATATATATATATATATATATATATAACGGATTAAATTTTAATCTGTTATTTTAATATATATATACATATATATATATATATATATATATATATATATATATATATATATATACATAATAATATATATATATATATATATATATATATATATACATACATATGG
>OZ024742.1:310206625-310241625 GCA_964016885.1 Eledone cirrhosa
TCGGAGACGCAGGACATGGTAGCGATAATGAGGGACAGAGACCGCTGGAGAGAACTCGTCCATGGATCTCGGGAATTTTACCCGCCTTATATATATATATATATATATATATATATATATATATATATATATATATATACAGTAATTACGTATCGAGAAAGAGAAAAAAAGGGGAGGATAGGTGATACATATAGTTATTTGCCAAGTAGCGTATGCCAAAGGTGCTCGATACTAGTGCCGGCAATATTAAATATTCGAAGTGTTAATATTTAGTGGGCTAGAGAGTTAGCAGAGCGTAAGGACGTGGGAAAGTAAAAAAATCGGAGAATAGACCGTTAAAACATGTTTATTTAAAACAGCACCTACGTACGTTTCTCCCAGTTGGGCTTCTCAAGGGCATAAATAATCACAAGTGTTCCTTATATTGCTCGGAAAGAGTTTTGGGGGTTAAATCCACATCAAGGTTCATTGCTCGCAAAAATATCTTGTTTTGATTTTGCAGCAGGTCAAGGGAGGTAACTCTGGCCGGTGTTAGGGCAGTCTTTCCCGGATAATTTTTTTTGCCGCATCTGTTTGTCTGAGGCTGGGTCTGGTATGCAAGGACAGTTTCCTGGGTGTTATTTTGCAGCGTCTGCCTGCCGGGTGTTAAGACTTGTTGCAGGGAGATCCGGTGTACGGTTTCACTCTTGATCCTTAACCCATCTGAAGAAGGATATTTTTAAGCGATGTGTACAACTTATCGCTGTTTCAGCTCTGCTGTTGATGAGCTCGTGGGGTGCAGTTATGATGTGGTAGAGCTCCATGAGGCAAAGATCGCATTTCTTCTTGAAGTTGTACGGTGTAGCCCTGCCGACAATCTCCCATATATATAATATATATATATATATATATATATATATATATTATATATATATATATATATATATATATATACATATTACTGGCGGCGCTTTACGTATAATCAGTTAAATGTGAAGCACACACTACATATAGCAAATTGCAGATTTTATTTTTTCCAAAGAAAAAAGATGACAGTAAGTTCGAAGTCTTGGTTCTAATTCGTCACTTCAGATTGTACATACGCCCCCCCCACACTCAACATTTTACTCTCTCACACACATAATGGAAGGGCATCAACAAGCAAAACATTGTATCGGTTGAGGGTCTGACGTCATGCTTTGACGCATAGAGTTATGGCCCTTTCCATTCTGAGTTCAAATCCTGCCGAGGTAACTTTGCCTCTCATCTTTACGGGGTAGATAAAATAAAATACCAGTAATGCACTAGGTAATTGCTGGTCTTGTGCCAAAAGTAGAAACAATTATTAAAGAAAGAGGGTGGTAGATTGGCAGTATCGGTAGAAGGTCGAACGTCATGCTTTGCAGCATAGAGTTATGGCTCTTTATGATCAGAGATCAAATTTTGCCGAGGTTAACTTTGCCTTTCATCCTTACGGAGTCGATAAAATAAAGTACCAGTCACACACTGGGGGTCGATTTAATCGATTCCTCCCTCCCCCAAAATATGCTGGCCCAAAATATGCCAGCCATTATTAAAGAAAGACTAGAATAAGGAGCGCGAGAGGAGATAAGTAAAGAAAGGAAAAAAAAAAGACGGAGAAACAAGATACCTTTTCATACATGGGCTTTGAACTTCTACCCAAATAATTATGAATTTCGCTGCGACCCCACTGTATGTCATCGTGGGCCTCAGTCGTATAAGTGAAATTGTATTGACGAGAATTGTTTGGCAGCCGTTTAGATAGACTGTAACGGTATTCAACGGTCTTGTCACACTCTATCACTTTACGCTAAGTGTTCACGTGTTTGTGAAATTCTGAGATCACGCGTTAATTTATTGGGTAGCCCTCATCATAGAATCTGACGGAGGTCCACTTTATAATTGCGTATTATATTTATATAATTAAATTAAATTTATTGTTTGTTAACCTAAGGCTAAATTTTTGAATTCCGGTTTACATTGAAAAGCATTTTGCTTTGATTAAATAACCCCCCCCCCACACACACACACATACATACCACATACATACACATGTACACACACAAGCATGCATGAGCACACATGCATATATGTATTCTACACTATATATATTTGTAAACTAAATTTTAAGATTTAATAATTTAATAATCGCATTATTGTAATAAGTATTTTTATGAGGGAGAGTAAATGAGAGAGAGAGAGGGGGAGAGAGAAAAAGTAAGATATATATATATATATATATATAGAGAGAGAGAGAGAGAGGGAGAGATAGATAGATAGATAGATAGATAGATAGATAGATAGATAGAGAGAGAGAGAGAGAGAGAGAGAGAGAGAGAGAGAGAACGTGTGATGTAGATTTTGAAATAAAAAACAAAAAATATACATGTGAAATATAGTAAATAACGTTTATGGTTTTGAATGGTTAATATGGCTATTCCATTCTCTCATTGCCCTGTCTGTGTTTGTGTGTGAACAAAGTCGTTGACTTAAGAATCGTTGAAATAAGTGCCTCCTAACGCAAATGACCATAACAGTAATTAATCCAGACCTGCCAACGTCTAAAAACCCAAGATGGTGTAGGATAGAACAAACGAGAAACACAAACTAAAAACCCAGTCACTGAGGAGGTCACAATGTGTGACCGAAGAGCTTTGACAATATGTAATCAACCATCCGGTTATCGAACCAACCTACAAACCGGAAATTTATAATAAATTACAGTGAAAACCAACAGGTGCGTGTGTTTTTATTGGCAGCATGACCCTCCCAAACTATAACAATATATATATATATATATATATATATATATATAGAGAGAGAGAGAGAGGAGAGAGAGAGGAGAGAGAGAGAGAGAGAGAGAGAGAGAGAGGAGAGAAAGGGGATAGAGAGAGAGAGAGAGAGAGAGAGAGAGAGAGAGAGAGAGTCAGCGGTGCTGAATTCGGGGAGACAACTAAGCATGGGAGTACTCAATGCAGAGGGAGATGCAGAGATATAATGATAGGTAAAATCCCGACCGTATGTATATATATATGTACATACTTACAAATATATATATATATATATATATATATATATATATATATATAGAGAGAGAGAGAGAGAGAGAAAGAGAGGTAGAACACTGGAAGGTAATATCCGTAGTGGTAGAGCACTCAGTCCATGGGACGAGTTAGGTAGAAGTCGTAACCTTACACCTTTCGCCCGCAGTTTTGTATTGCCTGGGTGAAGTGACCGTTTCTGCGCATGCGCGTTCATACGGTTGTCCTTCCTATTCCGTATAACCATGAGCATTACGAGCTGAGGATCCGCTAAGGTGAAACAATTGTTCTCGGTATCGTGAACTAACTGTTGTGTTACCACTTCTACCTAACTCGTCCCATGGACTGAGTGCTCTACCACTACGGATATTACCTTCCAGTATTCTACCTCTTCCAGTATTCTACGTCTCCAGCACCGGTCAGCAGATTCTTTTCGCTACGTGGAAGTTTGGCTTTTAGCAGATTTTTTACCACTTAGGAGTTTGGCTTCCTACCCTGTGAGCGCTCTCTACGCAACTTTGTGTCTCATCAACGTCAGAATGGATTTATACGAACTGGATTACTCCCTGAAGAATATTCCCACTCCCCCCCCCCCCCCCCAACCATGTTTACCAAAAGCTTCTCCTTCAAAAAGCGGAAGATGTCGTCAGACGCTTAAGATGGCGAGCCCTAGCTTTTGACGGCAACATTACAGGCACCAGAAACACCTTCAACCTGAAATCGAGAGCCTACCCTCCTAAGGTAACTGAACTCGCTCCTTTCGAAGCGGATCTTCTTGATTTAGTCGCTAACATTTCCTTTCGCAAACACCCTAACACCTTTCAAACTAAACTTAGAAATGATATTAAGAAATTTAGGTCTTCCAATAACACTTTCGTTCTTACTGACAAAACCAATAATATTTACGAAGTCGACAACACTACTTACAGCCACTTGGCCTATAACGTTATTACCTCTAAATATAAGAAGGCTAACCCTATGGCCTACACGACATCAATACAGAAGCCAAAGACCTTGCCGCCGCTCTTAAGGTAGATAAGAAGCCACAATGCTTAGCTAAGTGGGAGGCGTTCCTCACCCTGAAGGATCACAGGTAGACTTTACTTCTAATCCCACGTGTAGACTACTAAACCCAGCACGCACGGATATGGGACTAGTCAGTAAGGCCATACTTAGAAGCATAGTTAAGACCATTAGGACCAAGACCAACCTGTCCCAGTGGGAGAACAGCGACTCCGTCATTAAGTGGTTTAACTCCTTCAAATCCAAAAAAGCGAAGTTCACGCAATTCGACATTGTAGATTTTTACCCGTCGATCTCAGAGACCCTGTTAAACAAAGCGTTGGACTTTGCTACTACCTACACTACCGTCCATGTTTTAGACAGGTAAATCATCGCTCACTGCCGGAAAACCCTCCTCTTCAACAACGGAGTAGCCTGGGCAAAGAATTTAACCACTTCAGAACTATTCGACGTCTCCATGGGATCGTTTGACAGTGCTGACGTATGCGACTTGGTTGGCCAATTTATTTTAGACATTTTACGTGTTAGAATCAGGGACTTCCACACGGGAATATACCGTGACGATGGCCTGACCTTATCGAGCCATAAAAGTGATCACGACCTCGACCGGTTTAAAAAAGACTTAGCTTCTACCTTCAATGAGTTAGGACTTAGGATAACAGTAGCTACAAACCTCTCTAGCGTAGATTTCTTAGACATTAATTTAGACCTTCGCACACACAGAAACAAATTAGTTGGAGTGAAATTTTAGTAAATAAGTCAATTTTCATAACTTTCTTATTTACGTCTTTCATATAAATTGTTCTGCATCCCCTTGCATAGAACCACAAAGTTACTAAGACAAAACATATATATTTGCTAACATAGGTATGCACCTGTATACATGTCGGTAGATATATTAATTCTTTAAAATTATCTCCAAATTATTTGTTGAGCAAAATTTGCCGAAATTACTACTGTGACTAATAGTAGTGGCTAGGCTCTGTCTTAATAGCACCCCCACTCCTAGCTGATTAACCTGTGTCACGTGATTGATTCTTTTGAATTTGCCACTTGACCAAGTAGGCAGTGAATTTTTCAATGTCTTGGAATCTAGCCCCGCTCGCTTTTTTCCATCCACTGAATTATTTTTATATAAGTTCCCAGTGTCCCCGCATTGCCTGGAAGCTTATCTGAGAATAGGCTCCCTGATGACGTAAGGCTTCTCTATGGGTAAACTCCGTAACCATATTTATCCCCTTACAGAAACAAATTAGTTGGAGTGAAATTTTAGTAAGTAAGTCAATTTTCATAACTTTCTTATTTACGTCTTTCATATAATTGTTCTGCATCCCCTTGCATAGAACCACAAAGTTACTAAGACAAAACATATATATTTGCTAACATAGGTATGCACCTGTATACATATGTCGGTAGATATATTAATGTTTTATATATATATATATATATATATATGTGGGTGTGTGTGAGTGTGTATATATATATATATATATATATATATATATATATATATATATATATATATATATATATATACACACACACACACACACACACATATATATATATATATATATATATATACATGTACTTGTATTTAATTGCATATAATTGCATGTATGTATATATATATATATATATATATATATATAAACACATGCATACTGGTATGTAGGTATACGTTTGTCTTTATCTCTGTATCTTCGTCCGTTTCTCTGTCCTTCTCTGTGTTTTTTTATGTTCAGAATCAGTAGGACTATATGTCGTCTGCCTGTATTTCAACAGCACTATTAATGCTGCTCACATGTAACCATCAGTTCGGCTAATGTTGTTTATACATCCACTATCAGATTGTTTGACAAGAAGTCTTCACTTTTGCAAGAGTCAGACGATGAGAGATAGTTTCCACAATTACATAACAAAACTGACTCTATGAAAACATTATAAAATGAGGTGACAATCCTTTTTACTGTTATTGCTTGTAGTCCGGCATTACAGCTGTCTTGCTAGCATACTCTTCTGTTTATTAGTAGATTCGGATAGATACGTTTCTTACTTGGTTGCCTGACTGTCATATGTACTTTGATTAGTGTGCTTAATTTTTGTACCTAGGTCGACCTTCACTAAACAGATCTATTATCAAAGATGTTCCAGCCATGGCCATCTCATCAATATTTTTGAAAGGGACATCATAGTCCATCATATCGTTTATTTTAAAGACAGTTGAGTGTCATTTGAAAGATATTTCGCTCTGATTTCGAACTGGACAGATACCACACAAGGCCTTCCCCTCGTTGGTAGCTTGGGCAGAGCTAACATCAAACATATTCCGGTCATTGCCACCTAATTTTCTAGTATATGTAACTATACTTATTTTTTGAAACGGTTGGGTATGATTTGTGAGAGATTTAGCAGAAGCTTCTACCAGATCAAGCGAACACGAGGCTCCGCCACTCACTGTATTTCAGGTTAGTTCTAATAAAATAAAACTATATACTAAAAGCATTCCAAACGCAACCATCCCTTCCTATTTTGTCTTTAACATAAAACATTATCCAATGTACCCCAGCGTGTTAGACTTGCTAGATATAATGGAATTTAACCTGGTACATACACGTAAGCTGAAATAAACGCTGGTGACTTCTAGATAATTTTAGCCAATGCGGGCTTCCATAAGGTTTTATAACATTAACACTTTATAATACTGCTTACTGAGGTTAGATTCGATTGAAATTTCAATTAATAAACAATACTGTTTATGCACTAACTACAATCATATAGTATATTAATCTTAGAACACGAGGACTGAAAATACATGTCTCACTAACTACCAAAACAGTACAGTTAAATAATTCCTGCATTTCCAGCCATCCATAACCTTAACGAAAAATGACACAGGAACGATGTACTAGTACATCGTTCCTGTGTCAGTGTTGAAAAAAAGGTGACGTCGTTGCCTTAACACCGTACGGCATAAATTCAGGCTGTTCAGTTTGTTTACAAACGAACAAAGTGGGCGCTATAATAAGCGTCCGCTAAACTGATACGTGCATATATGTATGTGTACCTGTATGTGTATATATGTATATATATATGTATATATATATATATATATGTATATATATATGCATGCTACTGTACGTCTGTATACATATATGTATGTACGTATACATACATACTTACATATATATATATATATATATATATATATATATATATATATATATATATATATATATATATATATATAAATATATATCCGTATATATATATATATATATAATTGGAAATTTAGTAAAATCGAATCTCTGGCGGTTTGCAAGTAAATATATATATATATATATATATATATATATATATATATATATATATATATATATATATATATATATATATATATGGGTTATATCCGTATATATATATATATATAATTGGAAATTTAGTAAAATCGAATCTCTGGCGGTTTGCAAGTATATATATATATATATATATATATAGTAGAACACAGGGGACGTGTTTGGTAGAAGTGGTTAGACAACAGTTAGTTCACCATACCGAGAACAATTGTTTCACCTTATGCGGATCATCAGCCCGGTTTAAATGAAATTGTACGGAAAAGGCAAAAACAACTGTACGAATACGCACGTGCAGAGGCAGTCACTTCCTCATTTAATCCGAGCTGATGATCCAAATAAGGTGAAACAATTGTTCACAGTAATGGTAAACTAACTGTTGTGGAACTACGTATATATATATATATATATCGACTCTCCATATTTCTTTTCAATGGCTGACAATATCTTACCGGCGCCACTCGAATAAGGTAGTTATTGGACACTGACCAAGAAAGTCACTCAGATGGTGGATGGGTGCTACACGAGAATGCTGAGGATGGCTCTGAACATTAATCAGTATACACTGAGAATGAAAAACTCAGAGCTGTATGGGAGCCTCCCAAAAGTCAGCTCAAAAGTGACACAGAGGAGACTGAGGTTAGCTGGACATGCTCACCGACATCCAGAGTTGACATTGCACTCAGTGCTCATGTGGGAGCCCCTACATGGACACACTAGAAGAGGAAGACCAAGGTTAATGTTGGTTGATGCCCTAAGGACAGACACTGGTCTGTTGGAGACGCATGACATGGCAGCAATAATGAGGGACAGAGACCGCTGGAGAGAACTCGTCCATGGATCTCGGGAATTTTACCCGCATTAGATATATAATATATATATATACAGGATCGATCGACTTTCGTCAAATCGGACCGAGGAAACAATGTTTTCGTTGGTCTTTCCAGTTGCTAGTTATATATAGTAATAATAATAAATTTCAGAAGATCCCATTAAGGGTGAATGCAGCGATTCTTTGCTTAAACTTTAATCTGTTATTTTAATAAATAAATATAAATATATATATATATATATATATATATATATATATATATATATATTGTTATACTTGGGGAGGGTCATATTTGTGTAATATTGCCAGAATTAATAACTGTTTCTACTTTAGGCACAAGGCCAGCAATAACCCAGTGCATTACTGGAACTTTATTTTATCGACCCCGTAAGGATGAAAGGCAAAGTCAACCTCGGCGGGATTTGAACTCAGATCTTAAAGGGACGTAACTATGCTGGAAAGCATGGCGTCCGACTCTCTACCGATACTGCCAATCCACCGCCCTTGCCAGAATTAATAACCTCGCAAAACTATAATATATATTCTTTAGTCAAAAATATGGTGAAAGCTTATATTTCTAATTTTAAACTCGCTCACTGTTTCAAAACATACTTACTTGTCATTTACATGCTAAGAATGTAGCTTCTAATTTGAATGAAAGGAGATGGATGATGTGTTGGTGTAATGGTAGCACAGTGGTCTGGATAACCAAAGGTGTGGGTTCGACTCCCATGTACGTCAATACTCATCTTTTTCCATTTCTCTGAGTGTTTTATCAGGATAAACATTTCTTTAGTCAAAAATACGGTGAAAGCTTATATTTCTAATTTCAAATTCGCTCACTCTACTCTTATATATATATATATATATATATATATTCTCTTTAGTCATATATATATTTCAGGGTGTAGCAATATTTGTAGGGTGTAAAATCATACGTCACAAGCCTTGGTAGTGTTTTGGTTGAGTATATATTTCTTGTTTTTTTTTTGTTGGTGCTGTCGTCTACCTACACGATCACTGATCACTGCCCTTCCAAAATCGTACAATTAATTGAAAACCTGAAGAATTTTATTTGGAGGAATTTAGCTATTATCATCAGCAAGTCGAGTAACCACATAGAACAGTGTTTCTGAAAATGGGGCGCATGTCCATAGAGACATAATTTAAATAATTAAGTGACCAATGTTTCTAAATGTTTTCATATCATTTTAACATCAAACATGTTTCTATATTGCGAGAACGTAAATGTACAGGGTGTCCCCCCAAAATGTATACACACTTCTACAGCATTCTACAGGTAATCAAAATGTGTATGCATTTTTTGGGACACTTTGTATTTTGATGACTTGGTTGAGCAGAGAGTAAAACTGGTTAAGAATCTCCGACGCCGAGGATCATCTTAATTTTCCTGTGGATGTTGTTTTTGTATTACTGATGGTATGTTTGATACCTTGTTATTGTTGATTCTGTTGTTGTCAAGTGTAAGTAGAAACAAAAAGTGCATTTGCATATATATATATGTGTGTGTGTGTGTGTGTGTGTGTGTACGTGTGTGTGTGTGTACATATATATACGTATAATAACATATATATATGTATATACGTATATATATATATATATATATATATATATATATATATATATATATATATATATATATATATATATATATACGTGTGTGTGTGTGTATACATACATATATTTTCACACACATATTTGTACAGATATACACACACATAATCATACACTTAACATTAAACACGTCATAATAGTAGTAACCAATCAACGAGTTGCTGATGGAATTTCTATCATGTCCATCAACTGACATGTTCTTCTTTTTCTCCCTCATACCACACACACATAAACACACAGACACACACACACACACACACACACACACACACACACACACACACACACACACACACACACACACACACACACACACACACACACACACACACACACACACACACACACGCGCGCACACACAGATATATATATATATATATATAGGCACTCATATGTATTTGCCTTTAATGTTTTGAATTTCTTTGTCATTTATGACGTCAGAATGTATATTACTCCTGATCGGATGTTGTGAATATATTTTGTTTATGAAATCATGGAATATACACCTTACACCACGTGGTTTCAAATTCCATTTTATCTATGACATCATTAAATTGTAAATATACTGTACATCGGAATATACTAGCATGCACACTCACATACGCACACACACACACACGCACACACACACACACATACACACACACACATACACACACAATGCACACACACACTCATATATATAATCTATATAATAAATGTTCGGTGAATCCATACGTACATATATATATGTGTGCATGTATGTATATATATACATACTACTGTACGTCTGTATACATATATGTATGTACGTGTACATACTTATATTTAAGTAACAGCCGTACTAAGAGTGAGAAATGAAAGTTCGTTTCATTTTTTCCGTTTATATATATATATATATATATATATATATACATACTGAGAATTAATTTGCATTAGACGATCTTACGCTTTCTGAGTTCATTGTTGTAGCTGTTTAGTCCCAGGTAAACATAGATGGAGCAGATCTCTAGAGGAAGGCAAACCATGGCCATTCCATCTTTTTCAGATGTTGTATAACTGAAACTGTATTGTCCTATATAGAGGTAGACTTCACTTTATTAACAGTGTAATTTGGGTGTTATGTGACAGTTATTTCTTTGAGATGTGATGTGATACCAATAGCAAGAATTCGACTCAGGATCACAAAAAATCAAATGAGATTGTAAAAGACAAGCGTGGAACTAATGTTAGCCATATAGCACGGCCAGCCCCGATGCTTTGGACACGGCGTTCGCAAACCTCATTGATGGCTTACCGATTATTCAAGAGAGATTTTCAAAGCCCGAAAAAGAGACAGGCCACCTGTTGCAGTATCAGGTCCAATGAAGATAAGACTCATATTGTTGGATTAACAAAGGAACTGAATAGCTCTACGAAGAAATCGTCATCATTATTACCATCATCATTAAGTTTTGAAGCTGAGCGATCACGCAGAGGCTTCTGCGTTGGATAATTCTGGGTCTGTTATTTGTGCTGCTTTTTGTACTAACAGATTAATCGTTTCCTTAAACCCACTTCCTTTTAGTGTGTTATTTTAATAGTTGACTGCGTTATTGAGGGTGGTCCTATCTAGAATATGTTATATATCATTCGAATTATATCACTAAATATTTGTTTATAATATTGGAAGAGTTTAACATCCTTCATAATCTACATTAGCTATATATACGGCTTTGTATAATATGTAAGAAACTATCAGAAGTAACGCCGATAGTAAGTGTAACGTTTCGGTCTAATTCCGCAATATTTTCATTGTATTTTATCTAGCAAGACGTCATCTGCGTAGTGTGAGTTCTTAGCGTACATAAACTATACACTCCAACCAACTCTCATACCTCAGCTCTGTCATTGGTACCCTTTATGAATTTGATGTTCACATCATCATTTGTCACTCATGCATAATACCAACATGCAGTATTGTTGTAGAAACTATTTTTAATGATGATGCTGTATTTGGTTTTCGAATGCCAGTGCTTTAGGGAGTCGGGACTTGGAGAGAGAGAGAGAGAGAGTGAGTGAGAGAGAGAGAGAGAGAGAGAGAGAGAGAGAGAGAGAGAGAGAGAGAGAGAGAGGTTTCTTCCTTCCTTCCTTACGTCATCAGGTCGACAAATGGTCTTCCTTTAAAGGTTTCCTTGGAAGAAAACATATCGGGTTTGTTCTGTTCTTTCCCTTCATTTGGAGGTTTTTCTTTTCATTTTACAAGATGGCATCTTGTCTGCTCGAGAGAACTTTCAGGGAGAAAGATATATATATATATATATATATATATATATATATATATATATATAT
The DNA here is from genome assembly GCA_964016885.1 of Eledone cirrhosa. Classification (NCBI taxonomy): domain Eukaryota; kingdom Metazoa; phylum Mollusca; class Cephalopoda; order Octopoda; family Eledonidae; genus Eledone; species Eledone cirrhosa. The sequence goes on from OZ024742.1 coordinate 310,218,820, forward strand.
AGAGAGAGAGAGAGAGAGAGAGAGAGAGAATATAACAGTGACTAACTGCCAGATAAATATATAGATTGATAGGCAGAGAAAAAGGCAGGGAGAGAAAGAGGGATCATCGAGCTGAATACTTGACTGGTACTTTATTTATCGAAAAAAAAAATACAGTTGACATTGCAAGGATTTGACCTCAGAGTGCAGAAAGACGAAAGAAGGACGGCAAAACCTTCTATTCATCTCTCCAATGATTGTAACAAATGGATTCGTTGAGAGGTAGATAATATATTTCAATACCGATAATAGTAATTAAGCCACCTACTATATTTCTCTTATCTATTGACATAGGTTAATGACTTTTGTTATTTTCCTAAAGATTTGTTTACTAATTAAACCTATTTAGTTTTAGCCAGGTTTTATTAAGCTTTATTTGTGAATTGTTGAGAAATTTCTGTGTGGCTATTTAAGAGTATGTGTAGCTTAGCATTGCATTCTATTGTGTAATTTCAGTTTGGCTGGTATGTCATTTCGTCATATCTCTTGCAGTTTGTGTTTTATAAGTTTTGGTGATTGTTTTGTTAATTATTAGGTTTATTGAAGTTGTCCCTATCGAGTCGCATAAATTTTGTTCCACACACACACGCACACACATGTATATATATATATATATATATAACGAAGGAAGTGTGGTAAGGAACCAGATGGACCATAACGCACCAGAGTAGTAGAGTGGGTAATAGGAAAATGTTTAACCCCGACGGCAGAGCTCAAGCCGAGTCCAGGAATAGCCGTCGAAACGGCCTGAGCTCTGCCGTCGAGGAAACATTTTCCTATATATATATATATATATATAATTGTTTCTACTTTAGGCACAGGGCCAGCAATTATCCCAGTGTATTACTGGTACTTTATTTTATCGACCCCGTAAGGATGAAAGGCAAAGTTAACCTCGGCGCGATTTGAACTCAGACCATAAAGGGCCGTAACTCTATGCTGCAAAGCAGGGCGTCCGACCTTCTACCGATACTGCCAATCCACTGCCCTATAATAATAATATAATATATATATATATGTTTATCCCGAGCTCAATCGGGGGTAACCACAGTAAGTAAGGTACTCAATACATAGCAGAGTATAAACTGTTTAATTCGGGAGAAATCACCAGTAAGCCCTGATGATTTCTCCCAAATGAAACAGTTCTAGTCCTGTAGAAGCCATCTCTCTCTCTCTCTCTCTCTCTCTCTCTCTCTCTCTCTCTCTCTCTCTCTCTCTCTCTATATATATATATATATATATATATATATATATATATATATATATATATATATATAAGAAAGTGTTGTCTCGAAAATTGATTTGAAGAGTGAGTGCATTAGAAATTTATAGAATAAGTAGAAACTCAACGCAAAGGAAAACTGCCGAAACAGTAAAATATCGTCAATGACGACGTTGGGTAAAGACTTACGTGAAGGACAGGAATAAGTCGAGTGCAACAGATGGAGAGGATGAGCTCATCCGCTTCGATTCTGTCTCAGAATTACGTCGGGGCTTTATCCCCCTCCATCACCATCCCATCTTCCTACCCCACCTCCATCCTCCCGTCTTCCTGCCCCCACGCCATCATCATCATTATCGCCATATATGGTGTTATGTTCACAACAGACGCTCTACTGCCGAACTGTATTGCCATACATTATTTCAATTAACATGTCTACAGAGGTTTGAATTAAAACAACATGGGAGTTGACAATGTCATTCAATCGGGTATATCCAGCAAGTGGGCCATAACATGGTCACATAAACTGCTACAAATAACAATAAAACATTCCTCAAATTAATCTCCGACATCTTAAAAAAAGTATCGGTTGCACATTCTAGTACGGACTACACACACACACACACATATATATATATATATAGTCGATCGAATTTCGTCAAATCGGACCGAGGAAACAATGTTTCTATGGGTCTTTCCAATTGCTAATACTATCTATCAATCGCAACTCCAGGTAGAAGTATCAACGTGAAATAAAGTGTCTTGCTCAAAGATATAACGCATCGCCCGGTCCGGGAATCGCACTCATAACCTCACAATTGCAAATCCAATTCTCTAACTACTCAGTTACACGAATAACTAAAAAAAAATAAAGGTTAGGGTCCTGGCTAGAATGTAGGTCTGTTTATTCTGGATTGGCATTGCCTGGAGCTATGCAACAAAAATAGACAGCCATTTAGGATAAACAAAACCAGTACTCTCGTCCTCCAACACCGCTTATCAATTTTTCAGATTTTTTCCACCCTCTCCCACTCTTATTCCGACCTCCGGTTCTTATTCAAATCCCCATCACCCCGCTTATTAAATTTTACTAATCTATTACCGGCGAAATTTTATTTTATGTGGTAGCATTCTTGCGACAATTAATTTTCTTTATACATTAAAAAACATTATACATTACAACAAAGTACATTACTAGAAATCTCATACATTATAAAATGAATAGGATGGGTTGGAGACTCAATATGTAATCAATGGAAACAACCTAGTAAAATTACCGATTTACCAACACCGCCGCTTACTCCCCCCCCTTCTGCTTATTCCACACCCACCCCTATTACGTGGGACCCGGGAGTATGTAAACGGATAGCATATAAATTGATTAAAATCCTTTTATGCATATTTTTGGCCTTGTGTCAATGAGAGAAATAACCAGCACAACACAAATACACTTACTACCACCACCAGCACCAGCACCACCAGCACCACCAGCACCACCAGCACCACCAGCACCACCAGCACCACCAGCACCAACACCACCAGCACCACCAGCACCACCACCAGCACCACCACTACCTCCACACCCCCCACTCCCACTATCACCACCACCAGCACCAGCAGCACCACCACGACCACCACCACCGCCGCCGCCACCACTACCACCACCACCACCGCCGCCGCCGCCACCACTACCACCACCACCACCACTAGCACCACCACCACCACCGCTGCCGCCACCACTACCATCACCACCCCCACCAGCACCGCCACCACCACCACCACCACCACCACCACCACCACCGCCGCCAGCACCACCACCACCCAAGGAGAGAAGGTGGAGTCGCAGCAGTTATCGCGTTATTGGTTTCGTTATTGTTGTTATTGTCAAGGTTATTTTTGTTTTCGTATATCAAGGATGGTTGGAATGATAACAGACCTTCCAAAGATTGTTATACATATGGATGGGTTAGCATATATATATATATATATGTATAGCAATGTGTGTATGTATATGTGTGTGCGTGTGCTTGCATACGTATTACTACGCGATCAGTCGACTCAGTATTTTACTACTACTACTACTACTACTACTACTACTACTACTACTACTACTTCTTCTTGCTGGGCAAGCGTGGGGGCAGAATAATCCTCAAACACTACTTCCTGCGGGTCATGTCAGAAGCAGCCGTCTCCAAATGATCTGGCTGGTTTCCCAAGGGAGACCAGTTGAGCTCATGGATGTTATCCAAGCATCTTGCTCGAGGTCTTGGCTTGGGTCCCCTGCCGCTTGGTTTTGCCCGTAAAATTGTATTGTCCAGCGATTTTTTCCCCGAGACATTCTAACCTCATAACCTTAATATCGGAGCCGTGATCTCTCAATTAGGAAAAGTAGCGGATCTATCTGGAGCAACTCTATGATCTCCGAGCTACGCACTCCAAAGATTCCTCGGAGGATCCGCATTTCGATCGTTTGTATTCGCGATCGTATTGTTCCGGTCATTACCCATGATTAATGACCATATATAAGGGCTGGCACGAATAGCGAGTTTGGCTTTTACACCTGCCTCCATTCTTCTGATTACCGAATGCTTAAGCTGGTGCATTACTACATCAGCTCCTGCAAATCTTGCACTTAATTCAGCCACCTGCCTTCTATCACTCGTGAACACGTCCTCGAGATACAAACTTCTCCACCTGCTTCAACGGAATTCCACTCACAGGTAGGGTGCACTGTGAAGGCTTCTGGGAAAGGACGAGTGGCCCAGTCTTCGTAGCATTGCTTTTCAGTGTATGTATGTTGATATAGGTGTGACCATCGCATAGCCCAATGGTTAAGCGGTTCATTTAACAGCCATTAGACCCCAGATTCAACCCTTCTGTGCCGCAGCTTGGGCAAGAGATACTTACCATATCCTCGTCGACTCGTGCAGTGTGAGTAAAATTGGGTAGACGGAAACTGTTTGGAAGCCAGACATATGAACAGTACCTATAACTGAAAGAGCCTGCCTCTCAATCTCTCTGAGAAGTATGTCATGGTTACACGTGTCTGTGGTATACTCAGACACTAGTTTAGGTTTAGTTAAACAATGTAATACAAGATGGAAGGGTCGATAAAGTAAAAATGCACGCACATGTACACAAGGTCCGAACACAGAGGAGCCGAACTCCCAATGTCATCGCCGCCGTCCCTCTCGCCCTCCCCATCTCTCACTATTATGATCAAATGGAGTCCCACGCTTTGGCTGCCCCACGGCTCCGGCGAACACTAAATTTCATGAGCAATCTATTCTGTTGATCGAGCAAGTGGAAAGTTCATCGTGGAATCCAATGGAGGTCCATCGATATCGACTGTTGTAAAAAGAGGTGGATTGCTGGAATTGTTAGCATGTTGGACAAACGCCACCGGGGTTAACTCTATCATTCATCTTTCTGAGATCAATAAAATAAAGTATCAGTGAGCTACTGAGGTCGATGCAATATAATACCCCACTGCTCCTCAAAATTGCTGGTCTTGTGCCTATGTTAGAAACTCTTGTCTATCATGGATTAGCAGTATCGGTATGAATTCGGACACCATGCTTTGCAGCATAGAGTTACGGCCCTTTATGGGATCGATAAAATAAAGCACCAGTAATGCATTGGGGTCGATTTAATCGACTTTCCCTGCTACACCAAAATTGCTGGCCATGTGCTGCCTAAATCAGAAGCCATTATATGAATGTGTAGTGGATTGGCAGTATCGGTAGAGGGTCGGACACGATGCTTTACAGTATAGAGTTACGGTCCCTTACGGTCTGAGTTCAAATCCCGCCGAGGTTAACTTTGCCTTTCATCCTTACGGGGTCGATAAAATAAAGTACCAGTAATGTACGGGGATAATTGCTGGCCTTGTGCCAAAAGTAGAAGCAATTATATGAATAGGCTTATTACCAGTATGTATCCGTAGGTCAAAGAACACAGCTGGGAAAGAACATTGACCCCTAGTAACAATGCTAATTGTGGGGGTTCCCTGATTAGCTGTAGGGCTTATTAACATATGGAACACATCATTGGTTTCTTAATTTAATTAATTTGTTTGTGTCGTGTTTTTATTTATATATTTATTTATTTCATGTTTGTATCCTTATACTCAATTCTATGTAATACTCTTGCCACCACCACCACCACCACCACTACGACCACTACAACCACCATCACCGACACCATAATCCCCTCCCCCACCACCATAATCACGACGACGACCACCAGCACCACCACGATCACTACGACCACAACCACCACTACCACCATTACCACCACGACCACCACGACCACCACCACCACTACCACCACTACCACCACTACCACCACGACCACCACCACGACCACCACCACCACTGCTACCACCACGACCACTACGACCACAACCACCACTACCACCACTACCACCGCTACCACCACGACACCCCCACACCATCACCATCATCCCCACCATAATCATGACGACGACGACCACTACCACCACGACCACCACCACGACCACCACCACTGCTACCACCACCACCACCACCACTGCTACCACTATGACTACAACCACCACTACCACCACTACCACCACTACCACCACCACGACCACCACCACCACCACTGCTACCACCACGACCACTACGACCACAACCACCACTACCACCACTACCACCGCTACCACCACGACATCCCCACACCACCACCATCATCCCCACCATAATCATGACGACGACGACCACTACCACCACTACCACCACTACCACCACCACGACCACCACCACTGCTACCACCACCACCACCACCACTGCTACCACTATGACTACAGCCACCACTACCACCACTACCACCACTACCACCACCACGACGACCACCACCACCACCACTGCTACCACCACGACCACTACGACCACAACTACCACTACCACCACTAACACCGCTACCACCACGACACCCCCACACCACCACCATCATCCCCACCATAATCATGACGACGACGACCACTACCACCACTACCACCACCACGACCGCCACCACCACCACCCTACCACCACTACCACCACCACCACCACCACTACCACCACGACCACAACCACCACCATCACCCACACCATAAACACCGCCGCCAACCGTGTACAGCACCTTCACCCTCACAATCACCACAACTATTACTGCTCGTGACTGTTTCCGCTGCCGCCAAAACCACCACCAACACCACCACTACCACCAACACCACCACCATCACCACCACAACCACCATCACCACCACCACAACCCACCATCACCACTACCACCACCAAAACCAACACCACCATCACCAATCCCACCATCACCACCACCACCACCGCCGTAACACCACCACCGCCGTAACACCACCACCACCACCACCACCACCACCACCACCACAACAACAACAACAACAACTCTCACCACCAATATCATGTATATGGAAGTTTCAACAAGTCAGATTTACCAAATGCAATGTTGTTACATGAGATGGACGAGTCAGACAGTCAGACAGACTGATATACAGACAGACAGACAGACAGACTGAGAGAGTAATGTGTAACGAACTAATAACAACTATCACATCATTCCGGTCATCAGTACAGTTTATAATTTGACGTCCACTGGAGGCAGGAATGGGGGTGGTAATCAGTGGTGTTGTTGGTGGTGGTTGTGATGGTAGTGGCAGCGGTAGGGGTGACAGTGGTAACGTAACGAAGTCTGTGGTACAAATGACAGTGGGGGGTTGCTCTCTCTCTCTCTCTCTCTCTCTCTCTCTCTCTCTCTCTCTCTCTCTCTCTCTCTCTCTCTCTCTCTCTCTTTCTCTCTCTCTCTCTCACACACACGCACACACTCTGTCTCTCTCTCTCTCTACACACACACACATATATATATATATATATATATATATATTATATACTAGCAGAATGGCCCGGCGTTGCTCGGGATTCTAAACATAGATTGGTATGTTTATCCCATTCGAAATACCTCGGCCTGGGGATGGTGTCTATATCTTGCTTATAAAAAAAATTCGTCGTAGATTACCAGGGCTTTTTTCCGTGCGAAGAAAATCAATACTTTATCGCGAAATAAATACTTTTGTTTATATTTTGTTATTATATATATATATTAAAATAATAGATTAAAGTTTAGGCAATGAATCGCTGCTTTCACCCTTAACGGCATCTTCTGAAACTAAAAAAATCAATCTGTGAACGCAGAAGTAAATATTTCGAAAAACGTTACACACTATATATATACACACAATATATACATACACACACACACACACATATATAGCGTCATAATGTCGTAATGCAGACAGCCAGACATACATACAGATATTATAAGGGAGCAAAGTTTTATCTATGTATCTATCTAAAAAGAAAGACTAAGAATTATGGAGAGAGATCGCTAAATCGCCTAATGCGGTCCCTAGGGCATTGAAATATGTATATATGTATATATATGTTTATATATATATATATATGTTTTTATATATATGTTTTTATATATATATATATATATATATATATATATATATATATATATATATATATATATATATATATATATATATATATATATATATATATATATATATATATTAAGATAAGCAGAACAAGTAAAATTCAACCAATTTTTCAAAATAAATAAAAAAATATAATATAAATATTTACCTGTTCTAATGGCCCTTACTGATCAGTTTCGCTTTGTAAAACCCCAGAAATCCGATGGATATCTGATGGAAAACCAAAGCTCATCAGAGAAGCATTTTCCTTTCCTAGGGCTAAACGACCCAGGAACGATAAAATATATGACCTCCTGCCAGCTAATACAGGTCTGAAAGGTCGTGAAAGTGACCCGTATGTAAACCGGACCGAAGTAAAAGCGGGAAACCACAGACTTGCTGTCTATAATTACTACTAAAAAAAATAGCAGCTAAATAGAACAACAGATTTGTTCTCTACATAACGGAGTATAATGAATGAAGTTAATATGTGCAAGGATACTAGGTTCCTACTAGAAATACATAGCTTGTCTATGATTCAAGGTTGTTCAATGGTATTAATTTGATATACCAGAACTTTAATATTAAGATAAGCAGAACAAGTAAAATATATATATATATATATATATATATATATATATATATAAATAAAACGTATTATGTCTGTCTGTGTGTGTGTATGGTTTTTATGCATATCCACATTTCTCTACCGATTTTGATGATCTTTTCCCAATGTGCTCCAAATTTACCAACGATGGTCAACGCATAATAGACTTTTGCAAAAATTCTCTCCTTCTACGAAAAAAATCGATAAAACTAAATACATGCTGTAATGCTCTCTCTTACACACTTAATCCCTCTCTCTACTACCCTAAAAAATCGATGAAACTACATACATATTGCAAATCTCTTTAAAGGGTTCATCCCTCCCTCTACTCCCCTCTCAATTTCCTCTGCAACTCTAACAGCGACAAAACTTCGTTCAGGAACGCGATATAAACTTTGAAAACTAAGCAACACATCAATTTATACAACAACAAACATAGTCATAACGACGCTCATACATCAAATAACAAAACTTAAAAAGTCGATAAAACTAAATACATTTCATTCAAAACATTTTCTAAGTGAGTTAATATCTGTATACAACAACCACAACGGTACGCGATGGGGCCCACCCACAGCCCCGTCGGACAGAATGGAGAAGGCGTTTCCCCGGAGGGCGGCAAGGGAGACGCGCTGGAAAAGCCACTCCAACTCGCGAGGCTCACACCTGCGGCTGGCCAGCTCAGCGCCTATGGTGGTGAGTAAGGAGGTAGCCCTGGCACCGAGGACACCAGAAGTCTCCACTGCCAGGGGTACGACCGCAAACCTGCCGGAGAGCGACCGGTATTTGACCATTACATTTTACACCATTACATTTTACATCAAATAACAAATATTCAAAAGCAACAGATGAATTTATACAACAACAAACGTAGTCATAACGACGCTTAAGCATTGATTTACTTGAATCTCAACACAGACATTTTATTGTTGTCCTTTTTGTAATTTTTTTCAGCAATATGAGACAAAAAAATAATGAGGAAACTTTTTTCAGGAACGTCCGATTTTGATGATTTTTATTTTCCAGTGTGCTCAAAAAAATTATCGCCCCTGTTTACGCTCTTTTGTGCTATAACTCAGACGGGCTTGGCTTACAGGTTTGACCTACTATTTGACGTGCATTCTTCATACAACTTATTTAGTACTCAGTTTCCACTTATTCACTGTTCAATTGAAATTTTTCGCTATCCCCCGCCCCTTCCTTGCTTACCCGTATTTATTTTCTTTGCCTCAATAATCATAATTGAGTGGAATCATTAAGAGTACTTTAAAGCAATTAAACTCCGAGCAACGCCGGGCACTTCTGCTAGTATATATATATATATGTTTATATATATATATATATATGTTTATATATATATATATATATATGTTTTTATATATATATATATATATGTTTATATATATATATATATATATTTATATATATATATATATATTTATATATATATATATATATATATATATATATATATATATATATATATATGTGTGTGTGTGTATAAACATATATATATATATAAATATATATATGTTTATATATATATATATATATGTGTTTATATATATATATATATATATATATATATATATATGTTTATACACACACACACACACATATATATATATATATATATATATATAATGTTTATATACAGTCCTTTTTTCATTTAATGACCGTGAGAGTGACCTTTTCACGGGTCGGTCATTAAAAAAAATAATGACTAACTAATATAGTCTGTTATTAGCGGCCTTCATTTTTTTTTGGGGGGGGGGGTTCCCAGCAAGTTTTCACGCGGTTGACCAACAATTATCAGCGCGCGGTTTTCATTTTTCAGAAAATATCTTTCAAGGCCCTCAAATATGCCAATGTGTCCGCATATCCAATTGTGCCCTTGGGCGGATCTGTGATGCAAGACTCTTCTAGTTCTTCACATTCCATCGTATACTCATTGAGATTTTTCAAAAAATCATCATCAATATCCTCTCATCCTCAGTTGGGAAGTAGTTTAATTCAGCTTCTTCTACTAGTGTTTCTTCTAGTGTGTATTTTCTATTATCATTTTGAAATTCCGGTTTTCTCACGGAGGACTCCTCGTTTTCATTCTTATCAATGGAGCAGCGCCAGTTATCAAACGCTTTCGTGAAACAGTTTTTTTATTGTTTCTTTTATCACTGCACCCCACTATTCGATGCACAGTGGCAGAGAATCGACTATTTTGTACTCTTTTAATTGAATTTCATAGGATTTTTCTAAATTATCTTCCCCCATGCTTAAATTTCTTATGAGGATTTTTTGTACTTTGATTTGAATGATCCAATGATTCCTTGATCAAGAGGTTGTATTTTTGATGTTGTGTGTGCAGGGAGATAGTAAAGTTCAACATTTGAAAATTCTTTGTCGATACAGTGTACAGTTGCGTTGTCCAAAAGCAACAGAATTGTTGTATTGGAACTAATCATTCGATCATTTAATCCCTCCAACCAATCTAGAAAAATTGTAGTTGTCATCCAGGCCTTTTTACTGAATGTGTATTCTACGTTCATGGTGTCGAAATTAAGGTCCTTGAAAACCCGTGGGCACTTGTACTTTCCTATAATCAGAGGTTTTAGTTTTTCACCCAACATGCTAGTGCAGAACAGAATGGTGAATCTTTCTTTAGAAAACTTTCCGCTTGCCTTGTCCTCGTCACTGAGAATTAGTGTTCTGGTTGGGGGCACTTAAAAAACAGGCCCGTTTCATCACAGTTGAACACGTCTTCTGGCCGGTATTTTTTGTAAATTTCTTCGAATTTGTTCCAAGTTTCTCTCAATGATGGGGTCCACCAATCCTTCTCCAGATATTAAACCGGATTTGATCCCGTATTTTGATTTGAAGCGTGTGATCCACGTAGAAGAAGCCTTGAAATCGTGTACACCCAATTTTTTTGTTTATTTTAATCACCATTATTGCCAAAAGGTCCTTGGTCATTGTGTGATTTGCCTTTCTTTTCTTTTGAACCCTCTCATATAAAATTTTGTAGACATCATCGCCTTTTTTGCCCTTGAGAATGTTTTTTCATGCATTCGATTCATCGTTTTGGGTCAAATATTTTTCTTTGTTTTTCATAATTGTGTTTATGGTCCCCTTTGGCATGCCAAATTTTGTTGCAAGTTGGTTCTGGGTAACACTGGAGTTTGCCAATTTGTAATCAATGACCTTCTTTTTCTGATCAATAGTAAACGTCTTTCGCTTTTTCTTGATGTTACTTGTTCTTGGGTACATGGTGTAATATTGTTTTGGCTTAGGAAACACGACAAGTAACACACAAGTTAAATATACGTGCAGCCACGTTTAGCTACTTTATTAAGACTCTCTAGAACGCTCAAACAGCTCACTCTGTGAGCGACCAGACAAGGGGAGGTAACTCTGGTTCAAACCATGACACATGGGTATGTTCATTGCAATTTTTGTAAAAAAACGTGGTCATTAAAAAAATAGTCATTAACTCCGATCGCCTAGAATTAAATTGCTGGAAATCCGATTTATCGGTCATTAAATAAAAAAGTCATTAAATAAAAAAACGACTGTACACACACACATACACACACACATATATATATATGTTTATATATATACTGTAGAGATACATATGCATATATATATACTGTAGCGATATATATGCATATATAGACTGTAGAGATATATATGCATATATATATATATCTATTTTATCCTGAGTTCAGTTTTTTTCGTCGCTTTGGTCACTGCGGCCCGCCTATCGGTCGCTGTCTTCAATTTGCAAAGCTATCTAAACGTAATGTTATAACTCTAGGGTAATATACCCTATTGAGTGTGCTTAGCTGTACACCCCGATTGCATTCGTTAGCTTGGCTGCAACCAGAGCTTCGATGATGCTGTACTAAATTTTGTATATATATATATATATATATATATATATATATATATATATATATATTAATATACGGTTCAGAAATATCTCTTTCTTGGAGCTATTTTGTTGTAAGAGACTATTTTGAGTGGCTAACTCAATATATACCTATATATATATATATATATATATATATATATATATATATATATATATATAAATATACATATACTGTAGATATATATATATAAACTGTATATATATATATATATATATATATATATATATATATATATATATATATATATATATATACATATATATATATACATATATATATATATATATATATATATATATATATATATATATACATATATATATATACATATATATATATATATACATATATATATATATATATACATATATATATATATATATATATATATATAGTATATATATATATATATATATATATATATATATATATATATATATATATATATATATATATATATAAAAATTAATAAAAACAATGAATAAAAACAAAGAAACAGTTCCTTATATTAAAAAAATCATCATTTTACGATCGTTTCTAGGATATATATGTGTGTGTTTGTATGTATATCATATAGATCTATGTAAAAAATTTACAAACTATCAGAGGGAATATACATACCTACACATATATATGCTGTCTTCAGAAATAATGATATTTGTTTATTGAAAATAAAAGATAATTCTTGTCGCTTATTTAATAGGATATCCTTAGATTTCATTATTTCAAAAAGTTCCTGGGAACATAATCTACACTTTTTGAAATAATTGTTTCTACTCTTGGCACAAGGCCAGCAATTACCCAGTAGATTACTGGTACTTTATTTTATCGACCCCGTAAGGATGAAAGGCAAAGTAAACCTCGGCGAGATTTGAACTCAGAATGGCAAGGGCCGTAACTCTATACGTCAAAGTATGGCGTCCGACCCTCTTCTGATACTGCCAAATAACATCAAATTTTCGTGTACCTTTCACCGGCTTGACCTCTTTTCATTCCCAAAGTAATCTTTTCATTCAAAATATTCTTTCCATTCGAAACTGAAGTCTGCATTCCTCTACCCCTAAATTACATTTCTACTACTACTATTCTATCAACTTGACCACTTACTACTTTTCTATTGGTCAATTCAAAACCTGTTCCCAAACAGACCTACTATATTAAATCTTTGTTGGTTTTTTTCAATAAACAAATATCATTATTTCTGAAGACAGCATATATATGTGTAGGTATGTATATTCCCTCTGATAGTTTGTAAAATTTTTACATAGATCTATATGATATACATACAAACACACACATATATATCCTAGAAACGATCGTAAAATGATGAATTTTTTAATATAAGGAACTGTTTCTTTGTTTTTATTCATTGCTTTTATTAATTTATCTTGACTCTGTTTTCCTGTGATTTTCATCGAAAAAATTTTTGAATACATCTCTTTTCATGATATTTGGATTACATTGAGTTCTTCATACGGATTGGACACTACCGTATATTTTGGTAGATTTATCTACATATATATATATATATATATATATATATATATATATATACTGTGTATATATATATATATATATATATATATATATATATATATATATATATATATATACTGTATATATATGTATATATATATACTGTATATATATATATATATATATATATATATATATATATATATATATATATATATACAGTATGTGTGTGTGTGTGAGTGTATACTGTAGAGATATATATGTATATATATATACTGTATATATACACATACATATATATATATATACCAACATCAGGTGTATGCATTCATATACACACATGTGTGTGTGTTTTGTGTATGTGTGCTTATGTTTGTGCTTATGTGTGAGTTCAGATTTAATGTATGTCAATATAAACAAAGCGAGCAGAAATTTACGTCAGTAATGGAATGTTTACAAATATCTATAAAGTAAAACATCATAACATAGTCTAAGTGCTATCTGACTATCTATTTATCTATCTATCTATCTATCTATCTATCTATCTATCTATCTATCTATCTATCTATCTATCTATCTATCTATCTATCTGCCTATCTGTTTATCTATATTTGTTTAGGCCTTCTCTGTATATAAACCTGTAGGTTGAAGAAGAGAGCAAAGGGAAGAAAGGAGCACTTGCACAACACGCTCCTGAAGTTGAGGGTTATTTTATCGACGGGGTTTTAAACAACCCATTTGTGCCCCCCCCCCCCCCCGTATTGGGGATTTCGATTGCTAAATTTGTTTGTTTCATATTTTGTACACGATTGTATGTAAAATCCCCGGCATATGTACTTGTATTGACCCTTTTCTTGTGCTAATAAAGAAATATATCTATATCTGTTCATCTATCTATCTATTTCTCTTTTCCCGATCTCCTCGAGGCGGTCTACTGCAACTGGCAACAGAACGGGAGAATTCCCTGTACTGTGACCAAGGGCGTAGTCACGCTAGTGAGGAAGGACGAGAACAAGGGGGACGAAATAAGTAACTTCAGGCCCATAACTCTGCTAAATACAGAGTTACAGATTTTGGCCAAGGTGCTTGCAAAGAGGTTGGCGCTTGTCGTGGGCAACCTGGTGGGAGATGCGCAGACATGTGCTATCCCGTCCAGGTCCATCCATGACAACCTCCACCTCATGCGATACATCATAGAGAGGGTTGGGAACGAACCCGGCTTTGGTGGGGCTCTGATCAACTTGGATCAATCTAAGGCGTTCGATAGGGTCGACCATGGTTACCTGGATGCGGTGCTAGCGGCGGCAGGCTTCGGACCCGTTTTCAGGGGCTGGATCACTGCTATGCACAGCAGCCGCATCTGCTCTAGGGTCAAGGTGAACGGCTACCTCTCGGAGCCGTTCAAAATCGCGCGGTCCATCCGACAAGGGTGCCCTCTCTGCTCCCTTCTGTATGTGTTGACTCTCGAGCCACTACTGCGGAAGTTGGAGTTGTTGCAGGGCATCCCTTTGGAACCGGGATTGCGGAAAGCGGTGTCGGCCTACGCCGATGACATGACAGTAATGGTGTCGACGGCCTCCGAAATCGGGGCGGTCGGCACCTTACTGGAGGAGTACGAAAGGTTCACAGGGGCTAAGCTGAACCGGGACAAGTCGATCGCTTTGCAACTCGGCACGTGGATGTGCAGACCGATGCCCTCCGATGGCGTCGTCGGACGCTGGACGGAGGGCCCGGTGAAGTTGCTCGGGGTCTGGTTCGGACCAGACCTCCAGGTGGAGAAGAACTGGGCGGAGGTTACGAACAGGGTGTTTGCACTGACCCAGAAGTGGGCCAGTTGCAAACTATCCGTGAAAGGGCGGAGGTGGCGAACACCTATATAGCGTCCGTCATCTACTACCGCCTGACCGTAGTGCCTTGCTCAAGGGAAACCCTCGCCAAGATGGAGCGCGCGCTCTTCCAATTCCTTTGGAAGAGGCGGGCTCCCTTGGTGAGGAGATCCATCTGCTGTCAACACCCTTCGAAAGGAGGGCTGGGGATGCCGTGGCTAATGATGCGTAAACACGCACTAAGGCTACGGCACTTCCACGTATTCCTCAACGGTCAACCGGTGTGGGCCTCGTTTGTGAGACGAACCTTTCCCAGACTCGTCTTACTCACCGAGCTGCAATCCTGGGTCAAGCAAAGACCGAGAAAACTGGGCGCCTGGCACACTGAGTGTGCCCAGGCGCTCACCACCCTCTGGCAGGCGGATCCGGTTATCAGTGGAGACTCCACCGCAACATTCTATAGAGGGCTGGTACGCAGCAGGTGCGACGACGCCCTCGGAGAAGCCCTAGACATGGAGGAGGACGAACTGGCCAGCCTGTTCGGTAGGACATTCAGCCCGGGACCTATGGACAACTTCCAGAAGTCCCTGGCCTGGCAGTGCTACCGAGGGGCTCTGCCCGTTCGAGAAAAGCTCTACAGACACGGGCACCCGGGTAGGGATCCCGCCAAAAAGATCTGTCCCAGATGCGTGTGCGACGAGGAAACCGTTGCACACGCATTGATACACTGCTCGGGCGTAGCCGATCTGTGGGGGTAAGGCGAAGAACTGCTGTCATGGGTGGGACCGATCCGGTTGACCACCGAGTCTATTGTAATGATCAAGACGCCCCCCCCCCCCCTTCAAAGATGAAGGAGAGGCCGTGTTTTTGTGCGTAATAGCCATGGTGAAAGAAGTTGTATGGTGGACGCGTCTGAAAGGACTGAGGTCAGGCACCTTTCTCTCTGGCCAACAACTGGTCCGTTTCTTCCGATATAATTTCGGAAGAAGGATCAGGATAGAGAGAGAGGTGCTCTACCCCAGTCGTTTTTATGAAAGATGGGTGAAAGTGGCGAGAATGGCCCGTGTGAATGGGCCTTCTCTTTACATAAGCCTGTAGGTGGAAAAGAGGAAGGAACGAGGGAGCACCCCCTCTCTGTGCTCCTGAGGAGAAGGGTTGCACACTTTTTTCGGGGGTGTGTGCGACCCCCCAAGGCGCCTCCTCTCTATTGAGGATTTTGTTATAAATTTTATTTTTTGTTATATTTTATTTTATTTTTATATTTTGTTATTGCCTCCTCCTTATTGAGGACGCCTTTTTGTGTAAACTCCCCCCATTGTAAACTCCCACTTTTGATGCCCTGGTGGCAAATAAAAGAAACATATCTATCTATTTCTCTTTTCATTGGAAATTGCATGAACTGAATCTACATTCTTACACCATTTTGTAGATAAGCTGCCCCCCTACACTTTGTAGGTGGTAGCAACCCCAAATAATAAGTCCATCAGGGCGAAAAACGGAGAAATTCCACAAAATTTCTACCGGAATTTTGAATATAGTCAAAATGGCCAAATTCTTTGACCTCATCTTCACAAAAAACACAGAGAATTGTGGTGATGGGCTGTTAATCTCACCTTCCACAGTGCTAGTGTCAGGTGAAAGCTGCCTGCCTGCTGCTATCACCAACAACAACAACAACAGTAATAACAACAGCAACAAAAACAACAACATCATCAAATCTGTCAGCCAACAATTAGACAGAGGTGGTGGAGGGACGGTAAAACTGTTAAGCCAAGAAGCAGCTCGCACCGCCTCACTGAAACACTTCGATATGTTTAAAGCACACCCTGACAACAACACCAGCACCACCAACACGAAAACTGTGAATGGCACAAACCAAAACAACGCCATCAACAACAACAGTGACAACGAGAACAAGAAGAACAACAACGACAACAAAACCACAACCAACAACAACAACACCACCAACAACGGAAAAAACGAAAACATCAACAATAAGAACAATAATAACAACAACAAGACCAATAACTGCAACAAGGAAGTAAACGACAAAATATCATTTGTGCAAACCGTAAAGAAAACGGCAAGCTACACTCCGGTAGATATTTCAAATGCAAATGAGCTTTTGAATAACGCCAGACAATATGTAACTTTTGGGGAGAACGGATCATTCTCCATAAACTCTCCCCCAGATTTGCGAAGAGAAGCTGCCTTGAAAACTGTGATTTTCAGGACAATCTCAAACAAAACACAAAAACCGACTCAACTTTCACAAGGCGAAATTGAGTTGGCTTTAAAAAATGCCTTAAAAGACATTGCTTTTATTCAGAAGGGTAGACTCTACGGGAGTTTATCCATTCTAATGAAAGACCAATTGACGGCACATAAATATTCTGTGTCGCCAATTGTGTCACCGCTGTTCATCTTTTTCCCCACTTACATGGAGAAAAGGACACAGAAAATAAAAATCCAAAGTATCACACCAAATATTGACATTTGGTGGGTACTATGTGGATTTTTAAACCACGAAACAGACTATATAATATCGGTAGGTAAGTCCTCCGGTGACCTGTTCAGCGGAACTAGTCTGGAAGTTCTGGTCCAAATGACACCAGAACGAATAGCTAGGATCCCGGAACGTGTGTTGCTGGATGGGCTTATATACATAAACATTTCGGTCGAGGGTAGGCGGCCCTCATGTTACCACTGCTCAAGCAGGGTTCACCTGAGAGCTTCCTGTCCTCGGCTAACTAGCCAAAAAAAGGCACTACTGCCAACACCTGCAACACCAGCACAACAATCACCACCACCACCACCACCACCACCACCACAACAACAACAAAAAAAATAGTTGCAACAAAACAAACGACAAAAACAGTCCCAACTAAAACAACTCCAGAAACACCCACACACTTAACAGCTCCCCAAAACGTACACTTCCCCAACAACACGGATGAGGCCTCATCATCGTCACCCAGTGACGATGAGGGAGAGCCTTTCCGACCAGTAAAAAGAAAAAAGAAAAGACATAACACAGACAAAAATGCAACAAACACACAAACACCAACACAAGCGACGCAAACAGCACAAACAAAAACACCCCCTCTTGAAAACAAAACACCTACTACAAAACGTACACAAAACTTTTACACACTCTTCGGAGAATCCTAATCTTAAAAAGATTAGGACCTCCATGGACACACATAAACAGTTAAAAGAAAAATTTCCTAACGACGTAGGTAACCCCTGCGTCAAACCCTACAATCGAGTCCTGTTAAAATGTTTCCCCACCCCACCCCATACCACCAGACACCCCCTCCCCACCCCTCCAGAGACCACGACTCCACCGAACAACCCCTCCACTCCAACACCCCCATGGAAATTGTGCAGCCTGGTCCCCAGGAGACGAAGAGGTGAGTGATTTCTTTTCCTCTTCTGTTAACTTTTCAGCACCAACATGGCCAATATAAGAGTTGGATGTGTGAATGTACGCGGCCTGGGGATGCCCTGGAAACAGGGCAAACTCTTAAACGACCTCAGGTCGTACAGCATTGATGTAGTAGTCATTTGCGAGTCCAGGATCCACAGCGAGCGACAACTGGCCCCCATTTTCGACGACTTTGAGATCTACGCAACTCTCTGTCAGCCGGGAGGTGGGGGTGGGGTTGCCGTTTTGCTGCGGAAACACCTGGACCTCGTAACACAGACGGTACATCTGGACCCGGAGGGTCGACTGGTGGTCTTAAACGTTGACTGTAGTGAAGGTGGAGCCTTCAGGCTGGTGGCCGCATATGCCCCATCCGGGACACCGCGGCCAGACTTCTTCAAACGTCTAGAGACTTTTCTGGGAACGTCCCGCTCCCTGCTGTTAATGGGAGTCTGGAATGGAATCCTAGATGCACGTTGGGACTATGTGGGAGCATGTCCCGATAGAGGGGGGTGTAACAGCCTCAAACAGTTAATCGGCCGATTTGACCTGGCCGATAGATATCGACTAGATTTTCCGACTGTTCCACTGTGGACGTGGACTAATCTTAGCGGAACATCTAGATCGTACCTAGATAGGGTTCTAGTTAGAAAGAAGGATAGGGACATGTTAAGCTGTCCACAAATGTTCATGGTTGCCTATTCAGATCACAAATTAGTGACCTGCTTAGTCAACCTTGACACAAATCAAAGACAGGGACGCGGCTACTGGAAGCTGAACTTGTCGTTACCGACATGCAAAGCCTACAGTAGACGGATTAGCACTTTAGTTAAGCAGCATTTGACGGGGGCCATTGTCAACATCAGATGGTGGTACTCTCTCAAGAGGGCAGTTAGATTAGACTCGATAGGTCGAAAAGGAACTGGTAGATAAAGTAGAAGAGGCACTTAGGAGTGGCAACGTAGCCAGCGTGCTAGCGACAAGAACGGCCTTGGACCAGATCTTTGACGCAAAGCATGAAGGCTGCGTTGTCAGAAGCAAAATACGTGCTCTGGGAAACGAAGGAACCAAAGCTGTTAGCTGGGCCCGAGTGACGGAGGCGAAAAGTGGCAACAAGTCCACGATTCGGTCTTTGAAGGACGCGTTATGCGTGAGCCGAAGCAAATGTGCGCAGCATTTCAGCAGCACTTTGCTCAACTGTTCGGGCAGGGCGGCGTCCCGGGAGGGGCTATGGATTTCGGTTCATACCTCGACGGCCTACCGCGACTCTCGGACAGCGAGACGAAGTTCTGCGAAAGGCCGAATTCGGCCGCTGAGATAGGAGTCGCGCTGAGCCAATGCGGCAAACGAAAATCTCCAGGTCGTTCCATATCACGCGATCCATCCGACAGGGATGCCCTCTCTCCTCCCTTCTGTACGTACTGACTCTCGAGCCACTACTGGGGAAGTTGGAGCTATTGCAGGGCATCCCTTTGGAACCGGACAGTAATGGTATCGAGCATCTCGCAAATCGGAGAGATCGGTACCTTAGTGGAGGAATACGAAAGGTTCACAGGAGCGAAGCTGAACCGGGACAAATCCGTCGGTTTGCAACTCGGAACGTGGAGAGGCAAACCCATGCCTTCCGATGACGTCGTCCGACGCTGGACGGAAGGACCGGTAAAGCTGCTCGGGGTCTGGTTTGGTCCGGACTTCCAGGTGGAGAAGAACTGGAACGAGGTGACGGCCAAGGTGTTTGCGCTCACCCAGAAGTGGGCCGAGTGCAAACTATCCTCCACTTCGACATTCTATAGAGGGTTGGTTCGCAGCAAGTGCGACGACACGCTCGGAGAAACTCTAGGCGTAGAGGAGGACGAACTGGCCAGTCTGTTCGGTAGGACCTTCCGCCCGGGACCAATGGACAACTTCCAAAAGTCCCTGTCCTGGCAGTGCTACTGAGGAGCTCTACCAGTTCGAGACAAGCTTTTCAGACACGAGCGCCCGGGTAGGGACCCGTCGAAAAAAGATCTGTATGAGATGCATGCGCGACGAGGAAACCGTCGCGCACGCATTTGTACACTGCCCGGGCGTTACCGATCTGTGGGGCTATGTAGAACGACTATTATCGCGGGTGGGACCTATCCAGTTGACCACCGAGTCCATTGTCATGATCAAACCGCCACCCTCCTTCAAAAACGAGGGATAGGCGGTTTTCCTATGTGTTATGGCTATGGTGAAAGAGGTTATATGGTGGACGAGGTTAAAAGGGCTGAGGTCAGACACCTTTCTCTCCGGCGAGCAACTGATTCGTTTTTTCAAATATCATTTTGGAAGAAGAATCAGGATGGAGAGAGAGGTGATGTACCCCAGCAAATTTTATGAAAGGTGGGTGAATGTGGCAAAGATGGCCCGAGTGGTTGGGCCTTCTCTCTATATAAGCCTGTAGGTTGAGGAAAAAGAGGAAGAGAGGAAGGGAGTACTCACTCTTGGTGCTCCTGGAGATGAGGGTTGTACATTTTTTCGGGGTGTGTACAGCCCCTGTGTAACGCCTCCCCCGTATTGGGGATATCAATTGTTATTTGTTATTTTATTAATAGTTTTATTTTCATATACCTGTATGTAAACTCCCCATTTGTATTTGTCCCCTTCTTTTGTGCCCTTGTGGCTAATAAAGAAATTTATCTATCTATCTATCTATCTGCCTGTCTATCTGTCTGTCTATCTACCTATCTGTCTGTCTAGCTGTCTGTCTACCTATCTGTCTATATATCTGTCTATCTATTTAACTATTTATCTATCTGTATGTCCGTCTGGGGATGCCGTGGCTGCTGATGCGTAAACACGCATTAAGGCTACTGCACCTCCAGGTGTTCCTCACCTGTCAACCGGTGTGGGCCCCGTTTGTGAGATGAACCTTTCCGAGACTCATCTCACTCACCGAGCTGCAATCCTGGGTCAAGCAAAGACCGAGAAAACTGGGCGCCTGGCACACCGAGTGTGCCCAGGCGCTCACGGCTCTCTGGCAGGCGGACCCCGCTATCGGTGGAGACTCCACCTCGACATTCTATAGAGGGCTGGTGCGCAGCAGGTGCGACGACGCCCTCGGAGAAGCCCTAGACATGGAGGAAGACGAACTGGCCAGCCTGTTCGGTAGGATATTTAGCCCGGGACCTATGGACAACTGGCAGTGCTACCGAGGGGCTCTTCCCGTTCGAGAAAAGCTCTACAGACACGGGCGCCTGGGTAGGGACCCCTCGAAAAAGATCTGTCCCAGATGCGTGCGCGACGAGGAAACCGTCGCGCATGCATTGGTACGCTGCACGGGCGTTGCCGATCCGTGGGGCTATGTCGAACGACTGCTGTCACGGGTGGAACCTATCCGGTTGACTACTGAGTCCATTATAACGATCAAAAATGAAGGAGAGGCGGTGTTTCTGTGCGTAATAGCCATGGTGAAAGAGGTTGTATGGTGGACGCGTTTGAAAGGGCTGAGGTCGCGCACCTTTCTCTCCGGCCAACAACTGGTCCTTTTCTTCCGATATCATTTCGGAAGATGGATCAGGATGGAGAGAGAGGTGCTCCACCCCAGCCAGTTTTATGAAAGGTGGGTGAAAGTGGTGAGAATGGCCCGTGTGAATGGGCCTTCTCTCTATATCAGCCTGTAGGTGAAAAAGATGGAAGAACAAAGGAGCACCCTCTCTCTGTGCTCCTGAGGAGAATGGTTGCACACTTTTTATTTGGGTTGGGGGGGGGGGACTCCCCAAAACGCCTCCTCCCT
>OZ024742.1:310249125-310254125 GCA_964016885.1 Eledone cirrhosa
ATTTATTGACCCCGTAAGGATGAAAGGGAAAGCTAACCTCTGCGGGATTTGAACTCAGAGCGTAAAGGGCCGTGAAGCATATTGTCCGATGCTCTACCGATACTGTCAACCCAGCGCCCTAAAAAGCAGAATAATAACAAGGTTTAAAAAACGGACACAACTCTGTACAGGGGAAGAAAATTAATCAAATTATTAGTTTTAATTTCAATTTTTTTGATAAAGTTTGAATGTGCTGCAACTATGTTTGATATGTTTGATATGTGCACAATTATGGTCAAGTCTGTGCGTGCGTATTAGAACTTTCACCTCTGTACGTGACCATCACTGACTGTCACTGTTTCGATTACATCCGCCTAGAATAGACACCTTCATAAACATTAAACTACCGACCAAATTTGATTCCACCCCGCTAGGTCCTCTTCCATACTACAGTTTCTTCTGCTTCCTAATTGTTACATAACACTTTTAGCTACATCAATCTAACGTACTTACGTAACTCTTCTTAGACGACGAAACTTACACCACTTGTTAGAACATGTATTATACAAGCCAACGTATTCATTTGACTGGTTAGAAATAGTAGCTAAATCTCCAACAAATTACATTCGCCTTAAATACTACATTCAATAATGTAGTCCTAGTCACACACACAAAAGAAATGGTGTGGTATCGAGTGGAATAGTTTTCATTATAGGTTTGCTTAATCAACGTTGAACAAAACAACAAAATCCATCTAGAAATCCTTCCTATTTATGAAATTGACCGTCACCTTTAAACAACGATGTATCCTGGACTACATTTTTAATAGGTTTATTTTTTAAAGTGTTGTTAGATGAGAATTTAGTTGCTATTTCTAGCAAGTTTACCGATCACATTGATGGCTCCTTCTTGGTGTGGCTTTAAGAGTCATTTATTTTATCTGTGACTACAATAGTTTATCTCTTCCTTCTTAAAACGGCAATGTGTGATTTGACGCAGATTTAACTACTATTTCTAGCAGGTTGAGTGTCTGCAAAGAAGAAACTCTGTTGAGTTGCTCATTTAATGGTATGATGACAGTTAGTACTGAAATGTAATTTTGTCTAGAACAACTTAATTTTGACGGAATGTACCATCTTTTAAATTATAGCGTGACGTGATTCTGCTGAGTATTGCGAAATCAACAAAACCGTCACCGATTAAACAACACTTATAGTGCTTTTAACAGTAAACTATGCCTGAACATGATTTCATATCATAACTATGTTTCTGACTATCCTATGGATAATTAATTTTCTTCACCATGGGATATAATACAACCCCAGTGAGAAGATAGGGGCTATGAACTTTTCGGACAGCAGAACGACCCAAGTACCAATTTTTCCAGATGTTGTTATGATAAAGATAACATTAATTTCTGAAAATTCAAAGTAGTTAGTTACTTAGCCAAACATTTATATTCAGTATTTCTTTGATGAATACATTTCTGTAGACTAAGAAGGAGTGAAAATATTATTTGAGATGTAAAATTTGGGAATGAAACTGACTGGAGGTCCAATGGAATTTAGTACAGTCTAGCTAGTCTGTCTAGTCTGCGTAGCCTCTCAATTGAAAGAAACAGCAACAGTGAGAGACAGGGAGTGCTAGAGAGAAGGAAAGAGAATTGAAGAGACTGATAGAGAAGGCGAGATGATGACAAGTTCAAGCCGAACACACTATAATAACATGTGTAATTTGAATTAGGGTTTCCCATATTTTCCCATAGCATTACACCAACTAAAACAGTTATTTTCACCTACTTACCCGATCCACCACAATAAACTACTCCAGCTTTTGCACATTTTAACCAATTCTATTATATCACATAGGCGGTGAACGTTGGATAGGATGTTTGCGGTATTAGTGCCTGCTCCTGCACTCTTCGTTCAAATCCTGCCAAGCTCAACTTTGCCATCCTTTTGAAGTCGATAAAAAGTCCGAGTCCGTTGCTGGGGTCGATTCTTCCTCTACATCTTTTTCTCACTTCCTCTCTCTCTCACACCTTTTCATATGAAAGAAATAAGCTGTGTTCAGACATGGAGAGGTTATGGGCTCCACTAGATTTAAAATGCCCAAGACTGTTAGTATCCTTATTTGACAAAAGTTAATTGGATTAGAACAGGGTTGTGTGTTGCATGTATGCAACGCATGACTTTATGTATTAGAAAATTTAAGATATGTACAACTGCAGTTTATAAGCACCGCTGTGAAAATGTAAACAAATTTCATAACATTTTGTTTTTCTTTTATATAAAAGAGAATAACGGAATGTTTCCACATTTGTTTACAGTCCACAAGGATGCTTATAAACTGGATGCTTATACATAAATGTATCTTAGACATGCATGACATGTTTATCTCTTGTTCTACCAACTCGGCCAATCAATTTAACAGTCTTCATAAATATGAGGTAGCGAAGGATCCTCTACGTGGTAGCTCTACCTGCTAGAAACAGCAGCCAAATTTCTCTCCAATTACAACCGGCCGTCTTATTAAAGAACATGTTCAATGACATGATTGTGGGCTCATTACATATATAGGCTAATAAGAAAAAAAACTGTACTTTCATAGCAAGCCAGTTTTCATATATTTGCTGGATCAGGGTTGAACTAGGGTTAAACAAAAATAATACCCACATAAATGTTCGCAAACTAGTCAGAGAATGCTACACATTCAACAGAAGATCAGTTGCCACAGTACTAAATTGCTGCTTTAACCACTACAGACATGAAAATCAACCTCAGCGGGAATTGAGTGTAGACTACGCCAGAACTATATGTTCTTCACCCTAGAACAGGGAGTGGTAATAGATAGAATAGCGCTCATACATGAGCCATGGATATATTATCTGTGCTCCTCGGACATTATCATATTTTTTCTGTATATGTATGGACACGTAACTCCTGGAAGAGCTGTAGGGGCGCCGTAGTTACACATGGCAACTCTTGTGCATTTTAAAGCTGAACACGAGAGAGTGATGGAGAGGAAAACAAAAAGAGATGTAGATGAAGAAGCCCTCCGCCCAACACTACTGAACTGCTACTTTTTATAGCGACCTCGAAATGATGAAAGGTGAAGTTGACATAGGCGGCGAAATTTAAGCCCAGAGCGCAGGATCGCAACGAATAACGCAAAGCATTCTATCCGACATTCTAATGTCCCGTCAATGCGTCGCATTTTTCTGTGTAAGATATGATATAATATACACGTGGTCCATGAGCAAACCTAGAAAAACAATTATCAAAAGTAGGTCATTACAATTTGAAGGTACTGATCTCTACCCTAGACAAAAAAATTGCTGTTCTGTTATTTCAACAATTATACCAAACAAAATAACACGAGAGTGTCTGCGTATACTTTCCGTTGCGTTTCACCGATTTCATATTTTGATACGTCACTGTGGAATTTTGTACCCTCTGTAGTTTACTATTTTACATACTCACATACATTCATATATATATACACATTATATATATATATATATATATATATATATATATATATATATATATTATATATATAAATATATGTGTATATATATATGTATATATATACACATTTATATATATACACACACATATATACACACACACATATATATATATATACATACACACACACACATATACATATATACATACACATATATAATTTGATTAAGCACATACTTGAAATAAAAATAGAATATTGAAAAGGGATATATTTCCCAAATATGGGTTATATATACATATATACGTAAATTTATCCTACCTTCCCGTTATACATTGGATACATGCATACATACATACTAACCTACGTATGTGTGTGTATGTGTGCGTGTGTGCGTGTGTGTGTTTGTGTGTGTGTGTGTATGTGTAAATAATACAATATCTAGGTCGGCGAGTGTTTAGGTAAGTATCCGTGCGTGTTGGAAACATTGGGCGTTTCTGGTGGAATTTCTTTGATAGATTTCGTAAGCATAGACAACACAACAAACACACACAGTTTTGTACATAACACAACACACATACATGGTCGCGTGCACAGAGTAAGCGGAGACAAAGAATCATATATAGAAGCATATTTTATCGAAAGTCCTCAGAGAATGAAATTCTCGTGTAATTAACACACAAATAAGGACATATTATATGTATATGTATGTATGTATGTATGTATGTATGTATGTATGTATGTATGTATGTATGTATGTATGTATGTATGTATGTATGTATGTATGTGTGTGTGTGTGTATGTATGTGTGTGTATGTATGTATGTATATATATACATATATATACATATATATATATATATATATATATATATATATATATATATATATATATATATATATATAATTTAAATGTATATATATATATATATATATTGTATCATGTATAAAACTCACAGGCACATATATTTACACATACAGAAGTGTACACATATATGTATGTATACACATATATACATATATATAAATATATGTATACATATGTGTATACACACACACATATACACACATATATATGTGTGCATATATATATATATATATATATATATACATATATATATATACATACATACATACACACATACATACATACATACATACATATACATATACATATAATATGTCCTTATATGCATATATATATATGTGCGTGTGTAATCACGCTTGCATGTATGTATTCATGTACGCACGTAAGTACATAATACATGCAAGCATGCACACATACATACATGCACACACACATACATACATACATAAACACTTACATACATACATATATACATTCATAAATACATACATACATACATACATACATACATACAAGAACGAAGTGTTTAGTCAGTAAAATAATACTACATTTACTGTTCAGATCTTGACTACAGTATAAATTCTCTAATGGGAGAAAAATGTCGAATTTCTCCATCTGCCCTGATCTGACCTCACAAGCAGTAAGACCTAGTGACTTGTTTCTACTAATATAATGTCGTTAACACA
>OZ024742.1:310266625-310269684 GCA_964016885.1 Eledone cirrhosa
GGAAAACAGGGCGGGCATTGTGATGTCTATTATATGATATACATATATATAAGCTGTTAAAATTTTATGATATAAAAGCATATATTACAAATACTGAAAAATAGAATAGAAGTTTCCATGAGTGTCGAAACCTTTAACTTAAGTCGGATCATCCCTTTGTCAATTAACACTTGCAGACGTTTTACTAGAAAAGCATACTCGATAAACTGGATAAACATATGCCTGTAATCACATTATGATCGTAAGTGTGTTAGATAGTTGCCGGCATGAAACTACTGACATATATCATTCTGAGGATTATATTACTTTAACTAGATTTATATAAAACTCACTGAAAACAGCTGATGATTGAGGTATGAATTAGAAATACGGTAATAAAAGGGTTAAGTAATCATATTGATGGCCTCATCACAGTCCTGGCGGACAGAATGGAGATGGCGTTTCACCGGAGGATTGTAAGGGAGATGGGCTGGAAAGTATGTTTGCAGCTACTGAAACTGTAGTAAAACAGGGCTGGCACAATACTGTCTACCATAGTGCAATATCACACAGAAAATTCCTCTACTGATGCAAACATGAGAATATGAATCATAATTAACTGTAATATAAGGCTTTATTATTTATAATTTAACCAAATATATATACATTTACAGATACGATCAGGTGTGATCATGGCAAATGGCTTGAACTTAGACTGGATTTTAACACTGAAACAATTACATCGTGGAAGAAGATTCAGTTATTCAGTTTAGCCATTTCAGAATATACACTTCTTCTTCTTCTTCTTCTTCTCCAACAATAACCATAACTACAACAACAACAACAATAACAACAACAACAAAAGCAAAAACAACAGTAAGAAATATCAAAAAGCACATCGGCTTGATACAAAATGCGATATATTGGAACACGCAGGTTTATAATACCTCAGGCATGGATATTTTTCCTATCATATCTGTATATACTTATTTACTCTTCTACACAGATACTTATTTACGTTTCTACTCAGATATGATTTCGCTGATACGGTACTGGGTTTAAAACCTTATACAAACGGCAGCGTAATAGGATCGAATGACAGCGAATAGATATTTTTTCTTCTTTAAACTTTTTACACACACAAACATGTGAAGTAAATCATACATACTCTTATTCTCATACATGAATCATAAGCAAATTATCTGTAAAGCAAACGAAAGCAAACAGACGCAAACCCGCACGCACCAACTACTGCATACATAAATACTTTTAGTAAATATCATTTAATATATTCGCAGTTATCGTTATCAGCGATTTATAGACGAACATATCTAAAGTATATATATATATATATATATATATATGTTTTGGGAAATAAATGCATCCATACATCCATTACTCCATGCATGCATACATATCTACATACACACACATACATACAATTAAATCAACCCAGTACATTACTGGTACTTTATTTTATCAACCCTGAATGGATAAAAAGCAAAGCTTAACCTCGGCAGGATTTGAACTCAGAATGTAAAGGGCCATAACTCAATGCTGCAAAGCATGTTGTCCCGACGCTCTACCGATTCTGCCATTCCACCGCCCTCACTTTGCTAAATAATGAGAAAGTTAATTATATTATTAAACCCCTCCAAATTATAGATTATTTTTGAAATTATTTGAAAAGCATAGGCAGCGTTTTTCATTAGACATATGGTAAGGAGAGGATTAATAGATAAACAACAAAAGCGGGAGAGAAAATGGTAAATGATACCTCACAATACTAGAATATTCTTTCTAGAATATTCTAGTATCTCTTTCTCCACACACAGACACACACACACACACACACACACACACACACACACACACACACACACACACACACACACACACACACACACACACACACACACACACACACACAGACACACACACACACACACACACATACACACACACACAAACACACACACACACACACACACACACACACACACACACACACACACACACACACACAGACACAGACACAGACACAGACACACACACACACACACACACATACACACACACACACACACACACAGACACAGACACAGACACACACACACACACACAGAGACACACACACACACACATACACACACACACACACACAGACACACACAGACACACAGACACAGACACACACACACACACACATACACACACACACACACACACACACACACATATATATCTCTCTCTATATATATACGTAAAATTTGAGTATTCTCAGCGCGGAAGGTAGCCGTTACCAGCTGTATACATTTGCATAGTAATATATATATATATATATATATATACATATATATATATATATATTTGTTAAGATATAACCACATATCGAATGGAGAGTGTGAGAGAGTGAGAGGAAGAAAGAGATGAGAAAAGAGGAGGTTAAAGGGAGAGAGAGGGGATGAGGAGGTGAGGAGAAACATGTGGACTAGAGCGATGGCGAGATGGATAGAAAGATGGAGTGAAAGATTAACAAGAATAAGGTACTTGGCGTTAAATTTTGATCGTCAGCCCCCTATAAATAATCTGCGATATAATACCGCAACATAAGGTATAAATCGAAGTTGTAGCCACAGTATAGCATATACTAATCGAATTGTTTGCGGCAGTTACAAAGCACTCGATGGTTTGAAAAGTTAATACATTTTCATCCAAAGTTAAGATAGTGTGACACCACGAATAAAACGACCAACGTATGTGGCCATAGTCAATACCACAACATTAAGGAACAGACAGCTAAAAGATCAGAACTTCGGCTGAACAAACGAGAGGAAAAAGTGCTCAAAACCGAGTTAGTGGTCAGCTGAGGAATGTAAGATTCTAAAAGGTGTCAAATTTCAGAATTTCTATGGATAATGAACTCTATAGATAATGAACACAACCACAGGGATATGGTCCGAACGTGGAAAGCCGAACTCAAACTGTCATCGCCTCCATCTCTCTCGCCCTCCCCATCTCTCTGTATTATGAGCAAATGGGGTCCCACGTGCTGGCCTCCCCACAGCCCCGGCGGACAT
>OZ024742.1:310287384-310297384 GCA_964016885.1 Eledone cirrhosa
GTGCAACCAAATCCCCTTCAAATCACACCCCATCTTTTTTAAAGCGGTATGTCCCATCCGATAATGTAGTCCTAAACAGCCTGTTTCTGAAAATAAACTTTGGTACTGTCCCGCCCTAATCGTATTTTATCACAGTTTACTGGCTCATGGTAGCAACAACAAAAATATTATCGTTATTTGACTTTTGGTCTGTTACAGTTTATTATAATTTCTCACTTGTTCTATTGCCTCAATGTTCTACGTACATCATGTTATTGTTTCTTTGTCGTTATTTGTTCTATGGTTTTCTAGATGTTTGTTGCTCTGTTTCTTGTTTATATATTCCAGTCGTCTGCATTCATACATAAGTCATTTTGTTACTGCAACATGTTTAGAGGAGTTGTCTTCTGCCACTATCGTCTGCTCTCACACATAAGTTATGTCAGTCGGCCATTTTATAAGAGGAGGTTCATTTCTCGTATCTGTCTCTTCACGTTTATATAAATACGTTAGATCGGTAATTTATACAACTCCATTGCTTGTCTGTCATCTGGTATAAACATGTCAAATAAGTTGAATACAGTGAATAGTGGGTCTCTTTTCTATTTTAAATCTCATCTCAGCATGGGGTTTGACAACTGTAGACTGCACGCGCCCGCAGTCAACAGCACGAGGAGGATAATGGGAAGTAAGATGTTATTGAACGTATATTTGACAACACTATATAATAAAAGTAATTGAACGAAAGACAGATATATAGAAGGAAATGACAAGCATATCCACCCTGATTGCTATAAAGGTAACTATTAACAGTGTGGAGATAACTATCAGTGTGCATTGGCGTGTAGTAGGCTTTACATGTCAGGAAAGCTACCTGTCCAGTCAGTTGACATCTTGTTTCATTTCATCTCTCTCTCTCTCTCTCTCTCTCTCTCTCTCTCTCTCGCTATATATATATATATATATATAAAAGGATGTCCCAAAAATGTATACACAATTCAACAGCATTCTAATAAATATGTGTATACATTTTTGGGGGACACCCTATATTTCTCTCTCTCTCTCTCTCTCTCTCTCTATCTATCTATCTATCTATCTATCTCTTTCTCTCTCTCTCTCTCTCTCTATATATATATATATATATATATATATACCCATGCGAAATAACACCCACTCTGTTTTGTAATTCGTCGTTGTTGTTATTATTGTTGTCATTGTGTTGATCTGATTGACCAGTTCTATTATACACAGTTAGCTGACCAAGCAGCAAGGCGTGGCCTAGACTTCCATCACGCTATACGATGTCTCAAATGAGCTGGGGATCATACTGTACTCTCAAATGAGCAGCGATTGATCGTATCGACCACTCTCTCTCTCTCACTCTTTCTCTCTCTCTTTTTCTCTCTCTCTCTCTATATATCTCTCTCTATTTCACTCTCTATGTTACTCTCTCATTCTCAGCCCCCTCTCTCCCTCTCTTTCTCTCTTCACTGACTAGTCAATATTTGATGGGGCTCACCACAGCGGAATCAGCCAATATCGACTCAATGAGAATGCGGTAGTTGAACTTCATCTGCCATGAGTGATTATGTATAATGTCTGTCTCAGTAAAGTGTTTTGCGATAGTGAGTTTGTTGGTGTTGACATTATTCTTGCTTGTATGTGTTCCTTATGCCCGCCAAGGGTCATTTAGAGAGACACTGTGTCTAGTGTGCTGAAGTACGGCTCTGTGATGTATATGTATCTGAATGTTTAGAGTATATTTTACATGCAGTGGCAGTGACTGCAGTGGTTGAAAAATGCAGTTATAACAAACTGAAATCCTTGCATGTTCGGGTGACCTTTCATGTTTAGTATTTTTATTGTGTAAGTGGTCTATGGGTGTGATCTATTTAAAGCTTGTTATGGCGTTGTTATGGTGTGTGAGCGGACTGTTTTGTGTTTTTGTAGTTTATTATAGTTTTGGGGGCAGAAGTTGAGGCCTTTGTTAAAACTATCCTAGCCCATGCTGGAGCTAATCTATTATTACTAGTGTTTCTTCCTATTGTTCAAAGGAATTACCCGCGATGGCTATATGCCTGTACGTCGTTTTGCTTTCTTTATTGTCTACTATGTGTGTTGTGAGTATTACAGAAGAGATATTTGTAAGTCTTAGTAATTCAGCCTTCTTTGTGTGTGTGTTTGTACGAGTGTGTGTATGTGTGTTTGTACGCGTGTGTTTGTTTGTACGTGTGTGTGTTTGTACGAGTGTGTGTGTGTGTGTGTTTGTACGTGTGTGTGTGTTTGTATGAGTGTGTGTGTATGTGTTTGTGTGTGTGTGTGTGTTTGTACGTGTGTGTGTGTGTTTGTACGTGTGTGTGTGTGTGTGTGTGTGTGTGTGTGTGTGTGTGTGTGTGTGTGTGTGTGTATGTGTGTGTGTGTGTCTGTACGAGTGTGTGTGTTTGTACGTGTGTGTGTGTGTGTTTGTACGTGTGTGTGTGTGTGTTTGTACGTGTGTGCGTCGTCTTTATGTTGTAGAGCCTGATTTCTGGTTGTATTAATTATATTTTGGCGTTACTGACAAGACGTGAGACAGTGAATATAAGATAGTGTCAAACAGTATTATGGTACCAGGTTTCTGGGTGATTGGGTGTTTCTGTAGTTGTATGTATCGAACTGTGGGTATGTAAGTGTGATGTCATCTGCACATGAAGTTGTGTATAAGCTGTCTATAGGTATGGGCAGATTGTGAACGTATCAGTTAAACAGGATGAGTGTATTACGTTCGGGATCATGCAAGCTTTTCAAGTGTTCTACAATATAGTGTACTAAGTGTACTAAGAGATTAGAGCTAAACAAAATAAATTTAAACAACCAAAAAATAAAGAGAAGTTCAGGAAAAAAAAAACCAAGCATTTGATGGACGTGCGAGAAATAGCAACTCCATGAAATTACAACTTAACCCTTTAGCATTCACATTACTCTATATTTACTATTGTATTTTCATGTTAAAGGTTTTACCTCACATAATTATCTCACTTAATATCGAATCTATGAGATTTTGATATTATTTATTTTGGGAAGAATACCTTAACATCGATATGAGTGGCTGGTTTTAGCTGGTTTAAACAGAAAGAGGTGAGAGAATTCTAGCCGGATATGGCCGGTTTAAATGCTAAAGGGTTAAAGTATTAAAATGGACCACACATGTTTCGCATGCTGTGCAATCGTGTTAGATTATTAAACGAGCTACTGAACAAATTTGAAACTCAAAGTAAATATAAATGTTATTTTGCTGGAAAACATAACGATTGAATCTTCCCTCATGTCCCATGAGAATGGCGGATAAATTAGAAGATTAGCAACCACTTAATAATCAGTAGATACGTTATTTAGTTAAAACATATCTTATAGCTAGCCCTCCGCAGTGTGTATGTATGCATATGAGTGTGTGTGTGTGTGTATGTGTGTGTGTGGATGTACATATGTATATATTTCACACACACACACACACACTCATATATATTTACATATCCATTCCCCCCCACTCTCTCTTTCTCTCTCTCTGTATATATATATATATATATGTATATGTATATACATATATATATATATATTATATATATATATATATATATATATATATATATATATATAATATATTTAGAAACACACAGATACATGCGGACACACACATATATACATGAATGCATCCGCACCCAACTGTGAGTTAAGGGTGCCAACTTCACCGATGTTGCTCAATGAATGACTGGGACAGACCAATTCAGTTGAACCAGACTGAACCAGTATCAGAGTTAAAAATACATTATGAAGAGAGAAGAAACATTTAGATATAATTAGTAATAAAATGTATCATACCTAAACTGCTCCTAAATTCCTCGACTACGTAGTTTCGTGGCATAAACAAAAACAATATATCATAAAGATATAGAGTCCTTGCGAGGTCTGCCGACTTATCAAGAGGATACCTCATTTTACTAGTCTCAAGAACGCGTCTACACGACGTGAGAAAGAATCCCAAAAGGCGGAGGGGGAGATAGTCACGCGATATAACGGTCGAGAAACAGAGCTAAGCCTCTTATAACCCCGAAGAAAATACCACGGAGGCGGAGGGGGTATTTATATCGAGGCCGTAGAAGAGGTGGTGAAGAAGGCGAGAAGTATGAGTAATGGAAGCTTTCCTGCTGTCCCCACACTTCAAAGATTGCTCGACCAGAGGGAGTTATTAACAATATATTTAGAAACACACAGATACATGCGGACACACACATATATACATGATAGTAAAATGAGGTATCCTCTTGATAAGTCGGCAGACCTCGCAAGGACTCTATATCTTTATGATATATTTTTTTGTTTATGCCACGAAACTACGTAGTCGAGGAATTTAGGAGCAGTTTAGGTATGATACATTTTATTACTAATTATATCTAAATGTTTCTTCTCTCTTCATAATGTATATATATATATATATATATATATATACGTATATATATATATATATATATGTATATGTATATATATATATATATATATATATAAAATATATATATATAATATATATATAATATATATATAATATATATAATATATATATAAAATATATTATATATATTTATATAATATATATAATATATTTATATGTAAATATGATAATAAGGGCGCTGCGGAGTTGCAAATGGGTTACATATGAAAAAAGTTTGTCCTTCATCAGTGATCTTCCAACTATCATAGGCATTTCATCGCTTTAAAGACCATATACCTCCGGTTGGTGCGAGCAACGGCTAAAAAAAGTCGTTGGGACATGTAAATAAAGGGGACGCGAGGGTAAACAAACAAAATGGTGAGGCAACAGGAAGTGAGGAAGAAGGAGACAAGTCCCAGATTTCTATGAATTTAAGTTCGATGAAATCGTGAACGATTCTGTTGCCTCACCATTTTGTTTGTTTACCCTCGCGTCCCCTTTATTTACGTGTCCCAACGACTTTTTTTAGCCGTTGCTCGCACCAACCGGAGGTATATGGTCTTTAAAGCGATGAAATGCCTATAATATATATATATATATATATATATATATATATATATATATATATAATATATATAATATATATATATATATATATATATATATATATATATATATATATATATATATATATATATATATTAATAAAAGGAATTCCAACTTTGTCTGATTTACTCGTTTTATTTACAATCCTTTAAAATTTATAATGGTATTAGAATGAAATAGTATGGTAGAATATTAAATGTAAAGTGTTAATTGAACAAGTGTAAAGTGTTAATTGAACAAGAACTTTCATGCTTTCGCAATCTTCAGCTTCATATTGTGTGGTGACAGTCAAGTTTGCAATTTTCAACTGTTGAAAATTGCAAACTTGACTGTCACCATACAATATGAAGCTGAAGATTGCGAAAGCATGAAAGTTCTTGTTCAATTAACACTTTACACTTGTTCAATTAACACTTTACATTTAATATTCTACCATACTATTTCATTCTAATACCATTATAAATTTTAAAGGATTGTAAATAAAACGAGTAAATCAGACAAAGTTGGAATTCCTTTTATTAATATAATCTTCTATACACAATCATACACACCCGTGTATATTTCTCTCTCTCTCTCTCTCTCTCTCTCTCTCTCTCTCTCTCTATATATATATATATATATATATATATATATATATATATATATATATATATATATATATATAATATATATATATATAAAAGTTGTACACATTTCACTATATATATTTCAGAGTCGATAAAATGAATATCAACTCCATATAAATACTGCCTTTTCGCCAAAAATATAGATGCTTTTCTAAGATGCTGGGATTTATTATTAACCTTGAAAACGTTATTTTATATATTGAAGTTAATTTGTTAATAAATTCCTTTCTGATATTTATTGGCTAGTGATTAGGTTTAAATCATATTGTACTTTGTTCAGAAATTAATGCAGGATTTTATATGTTAAATTTAAAACAAAATGATACAGAATTTTGTTGCTCAATTCGTTCATCATCTGGAGCATTGGTGGGGGATATGTGACCAAGAGTTGTCGTGCAAGAGGACTGACATTTTCGATTGACCAATACGTTTTGTTGTGATTGTTTCGCCGGAATTAAGAAAGCTGTAGTTGATTAATCCAGTTGCGGACCACCAAACAGTCATCATATTACTCCTTTGGTACAAATTCGACTTTGGGAAGTGTTTAGGAGTTTCATGTCGGCCCATTATTATGCTGAATGTTTCATCGCACGTTATAATTCGATAAAAATGGGTCGTTTTTGTTGGGTAATTAGTCTGGTTTTCGTTTAAATCATGTGGCTTTTATACAAGCTCTTAACCAGTTGTGTGAAGATTTGCGTCCAACAAAGCCTTCAATTTCTCGTCGTCAATAGCAGAAGGATGTCTGCAAAATTCCTTATTTTCAAAAGTTGATTCACCACGACGGAATGTTTGAAACTAGCGTCAAACTGGGCTCCCAAAACTTCATTGATCTATCAAGCCGTTTATGCTACACTGCAGCCGAGTTTAAACCCATAGAAATATAGTTGTCAAAAATCCTCTTTTAACATCTTAACTCCAAATATCTGAAAAGTGACAAAAATGCAAGTTATAATTAAAATGGATTAAATAGAAGGAGCATAAAATAAGCGTAAAAATGATACATAAATTTACACACCTTGTGTGAGATTTTCTTCTTTAAATAAAATACAACTGGCAATCATTTTCTCAACAATCTAATTCAATGCTTTGCGTATTTAGTTACAGCCTTTTACGTTCTGGCTTCAAATCTCACCGAAGTCAACTTTGCTTTTCATCATTTCGTGATAGACGAATTATAGCACTAGAGAAGTACTTGGGTCGGTTTCAAAGATTATCCCCATCCCCTTAAATTACTGGACCCTGGCTAAATTAGAAACCATTGTTATTGAAGTAGAGTGTTTTGATAGAATCTTAGCGTATCGGATAAAGTGCTACGCGTCATTTATTTTCGGTTCTTTACTTTCAGAGTTTGAATTCCAGCTAGGCGAATTGTACCTTGTATCATTCCAAGATCGATAAAATAAAGTTCCAGTCAAGTACTGAGTTGATATAATCGACTTTCTCTTCTACCCTAAATTACTGACCTTGTACTAAAATTAGAAATCCAAGGCCGTTGGATTAGCAGAGTTGTTAGAGCGTCAACCAAATGCTTAGCAGTATTTGTTGCAGCTTTGTACTATGTTCGAATTAATTGACATTACCTTTTCCAAAAATTGCTGATCTCGAGCTTAAACTAGAAACCATTAATTAATAGCGTTGGATTTGCAGAATCATTCCGGACTTTTACATTCTGGGTTCAAATTTGCTTCCCATTCTTCTGTGAAGTACTGGGGTCCGTGTATCGACTTTTTCCATTCCCACAAATTGCTAGCCTTCTGTATAAATTACAAACCTTACAAACCACCACCATCATCAACACTCCCACCCCATCACAACATTCACAGCCCTCCATCATCATCATAATTTCGTTTTCTTTCTATGTAGAATGGTATTTGTGTGGTTCGGTATTTGGCCACATAGTGGTAAGTAAAGTAATGATATATAGAAAATGTTTTACATGTTCCAATGAGTATATTATCCATATCTATTTCCTCCTAACTTTTACTTTACTTTTTCTTTCTGTTTTTAACTCCAAGTCCTAGAAGTCAGCTAGAGAGGAGAGTCAGTTTTATTCGTTTCCAAATACCTCGGACCAATGAATTAGTAAAAGCAGTGTGAAATTACATTTTAAGTAATTCACCTCCAATAACGATCTACTTTTTCACAATTAAAATATTAAACTTCCATCATTATGATTTATATATTTTCCATATTTATTAAAACAGTAAGTTATATAATAAACCAGAGAAACTCAGCTAAGGCGGCACACTGATTATGAATGTGAACATTATTATTAATATATTGTAAAATAACACGCCGTAACCCATTGATGTCGTTCTTCTACTGATACTGATTAAAGCCTTTATTTTCGTGCTGGGATTTAAGGCTGACAGCTTTCACTGGTTTGTAACTGGATATTACACTCTTTCCGTATAATAATCAAGCGTTAGGTCTACGTAAGAAGTGAAGCAAATTACATACATATGTACAAAGAATTGTATATAAACGCGTGTGCACGCACACGGATATAAATATAGGCTCACATATGAGTATATATATATGATATTAGTATTTGTAATTGTGTCAAAGACACACATGTATACACATACACACATACACATATGTATATATATACATATATATATACTGTATATATATATGTGTATATATATATATATATGTATATATGTATATATGTATATGTATATGTATATATATATAATATATATATATATATATATATATATATATATATATATATATATATATATATATATATATGTATATATATATAACGAAGGAAGTGTGGTAAGGAACCAGGTGGATCATAACGTACCAGAGTACTCAATACTTAGGCTAGTAGAGTGAGTAATAGGAAATTGTTCAAGAACACGACGGCAGAGCTCAAGCCGTTTCGACGGCTATTTCAGTCCAGGAATAGCCGTCGAAACGGCTTGGGCTCTGCCGTCGGGGTCTTGAACAATTTCATATATATATATATATATATATATATATATATATATATATATATATATATATATATATATGTGTGTGTGTGTGTGTGTGTGTGTGTGTGTGTGTTATACTATTGTATAAATAGTATATGCCTCTATATTACATGTCGGTATTCTCCACGGATCGGTCGAGCAGGTCCTCACCAGTAAATCCACACCATCACGAATAAAAGCCGACCATAGATATCTGATGTGGAGATCGATATGTCAAGATTCCCACAGTCTATACCATATGTCAGATGAGCAGATATGAATTCTTGATTGTACTAAGCATCTTTTTCAGTTGTTCAGCTCATCCTTTACACTCTTTTGAGTGCTTACGATATTCAGCTCACGATCGTAAGGTCATGATTTCGATTCCAAGTGATGCATTGCGTCCTTGCGCAAGCCACTTTATTTCCCGTTCCTGCTTTCACTCAGCTGAAAAAGAAAATAATTTGTGCCTGATTTCAAAAGGCCAGTCTTGTGACGCTGAATAATTCTGAGTACTATGTTAAGAGTACACATTTCTGTCGAATACTCACCCACTTGCACATTAATTTGAAGAACAGGGTGTTTCGTAGTTTGAACCATTGGAAGACACGTCATTGGAATCGACGGAGGGCCAACAAAAGAACGCATCCAAGGTGGGGATCTGTTGGAACTGTATTCTTGAAGAATTTGCCTCGTAAATAAATAATGCGCGTGACTAAATCAATGTAAGTGTCTTTTGATCAGGAGTTATTGTATCACTTCAATAACTCCTGCAAGCTTCCTCCTGGCGCTAATCTTCTCTTCTCACTGGTTACGAACGAGCATTGAACAGATCCGAATTCTGTAGCTAAAAAGATCTCCGACCTAAATCAAAGTTGGTGTTGAAAACGACAGAATGTGACAACGGTCGATGCACCTCTCTCTCATTTAGAGGTATATATGAGAGCATATATTATATTTTTGTGTCTAATAAACATAAAATAGTCTCGTTATGAATATTTTAAGCTGTGAGCATGTCAGAGCGATCTCAGTGCCATGTGAGATTTCTGAATTTTTTCCGTCATTAGTGATGTTTACTCAATCGGTATTGTTCTTAAGATTTATATGCATAGAAATATTATTGGACCAGTTTCGCTTCAGGAGCTCTTTCTGAATCCCTTTCCACCCAGCTTTATAAATATTTAAGCTTCTAATAATGCTGTTGTACGGGTCACCATTTAGCGCTCACGTCTACAGTTTCGCCTGGACCATACGCGATGTTATTTCTACTATGTTAAGGTCGGAGAAAATGGACAGAAAATGGACAGAATCATTTTTACACCATGAATGAGCTGTGGATGAATTGTGTGTTATTT
>OZ024742.1:310302384-310334884 GCA_964016885.1 Eledone cirrhosa
CTTTTCCGAAAGGCTAGACGCTGACAGCATGTAACCCAGCACAAAACAGTTGCTTCAGGGGTGGTTATTTTCACAGGAAATACCTATTACGTAATGAAAGATGTCGGCCAACTCTCGGTGACCATTACACACTGAATACTTCTGCAAAATCAATTCTTCTTCTTCTTCTTCTTCTTCTTCTTCTTCTTCTTCTTCTTCTTCTTCTTCTTTCTTTCTCTCTTTCTCTCTTTCATTCTTTCTTTCTTTCTTTCTTTCTTTCTTTATTCATTTTTTTTCTTTTTTTTTTCGGCAGTTCTTTAATTTTATTTAATCGATTATTGTAAATACCTCCATTGGTCAAGAGAGCCTGAAACGGTCAATTCACAATTGGTTTTGTATATAGCAACCATAGAGGTCCCTGTTTGTTATCTTTTCTTTATGATATAGTATGTAGCAAATACGTAGGTCAATGGACAGCATCGTACAGGTCACCATGGTACCATATATAGGTCACAAAGACGCCACTGTTTGCTACCCTGCTAATGGTGTTGAGTTGGGTGCATGGTTAAGTCACCTATGAATTGGTTCAGTCCATTTAGCTGTTGGTAGGTAACGCAGAAGATAGATGTATTACTGTAGAATTTTGTACGAGTAAGGCCACTTATCTCAGACGAATACTTCGACCTCATACTCACATTGAAAGGAATATATGCAAGTTTCTTTTTCCTCAAAATACTGTTATCATAAAATAAAATTTCCTAGCATGTAAAATAAAATTTCCTTGCAAAATTTGAGTGTATCTTTCACAGCAGATTCGTAAATAGAAGTGTAGTAGTCTTTAATATAAAAATGGGTATATCTAACGTTTTATGTCGCTTAAGGACTCAAACCATTATGTGAGAAATGAATTTAATTTAGCAGATTATATTTTAAAGAAGGTATTTACTAATAATTGTTTCTACTTTTGACACAAGGCCAGCAATTATCCCAGTGTATTACTGGTACTTTATTTTATCGACCCCGTATGGATGAAAGGCAAAGTTAATTTCGGTGGGATTTGAACTCAGTGCGTAAAGGGACGTAACTCTGTGCTGCAAAGCATAGCATCCGACCCTCTACCGATACTGCCAATCCAACGCTCTTATTAATAATTATTTCTACTTTTGGCACAAGGCCAGCAATTACCCAGTACATTACTGGTATTTTATTTTATCAACCCCGTAAGGATGAAAGGCAAAGTTAGCCTCGGCGGCATTTGACCCTCTACCGATACTGCCAATTCACCACCCTTTACTAATAATTGTTTCTACTTTTGGCACAAGGCCAGCAATTATCCAGTACATTACTGGTACTTTATTTCTCGACCCCGTACGGATGAAAGGTAAAGTTGACCTCGGCGGGATTTGAACTCAGAATGACAAGGGCCGTAACTCTATGCGTCAAAGCATGGCGTCCGACCGATACTGCCAATCCACTAATGTTTATATCTTTGTGGTGGGGTTATTATGACTTCTTGAGGGATTAAAAAATATATATATTTGAAATGTGAAATCCGAATTTCGTAATGCTAAAGATTCTACAGGATTTATATATGATATATAAATTGATTGCTAACTCTTTGTGCTTCGGTTTTGATATAATTTCTTGCAAATTGAAGATGACCTGCGGCGTTTACGCTAATGTTTAAACGCTCAAATGACAGTGCAAACATTTTATCGTGCTGCTGTGAGAAGACCTACTCTCAGAAGAGGGTCTGTTATGTTGAAGATATCTTTTAAAGTTATAAACTCGTTTATGTTGTAAGTGTAAGTAATGGAGTAAGATATGAATTTGTAAATGTTAGGTATTCCAAGTTCGTAAAGATTTAAAATTTTATCTGATGGTACAATAATATTCTTCTACGTATATATTGCTTTTGATTTTGATTTCAAACCGACGTGCAAGTATCGCCAGTAAAGGCTTAATCATGATATGTGGTTAAGAAGTTCACTTCGGGTAGACGATAAAGTCGAATACCACTGCAGAATAGCTTGTTCTGTTATCTATTTTTATAGTTTGGAGTCAACCAAAGCTTTGAGAGAAGCATTTGGTAGATGCAAACTGTGTGGATGACCATCGGAGAATTCGTCTTTGTTCTTCTTTAGTAGAACTAGCCCATCACTGACTTAATGCGTAAATTGCTGAGCATGCC
Source organism: Eledone cirrhosa (assembly GCA_964016885.1). Taxonomy (NCBI): domain Eukaryota; kingdom Metazoa; phylum Mollusca; class Cephalopoda; order Octopoda; family Eledonidae; genus Eledone; species Eledone cirrhosa. The sequence goes on from OZ024742.1 coordinate 310,304,555, forward strand.
ACTGATATGTATAACTTTAAATGACAGAGTGTGTGACAAGGTTATCTATTTGAAATAGGGGTACAGTCCACCCAATGCGCTTCCAAACACTTTCTGTCTACTTAATTTCACAAGTCGTGGATAGACCCAAGACTTATGCTAATTGACACTTGCCTAAGATGCCGCGAAATGGGATCATCCCGGCAACCTAATGATTGCGAAGTGAACTTCGTAACTATTCGACCATGTTGCATCCACTATTTTCTACTGTAGGAACTGAAGAACACATAAAACCCAAATTTGATGCACGCAAGATTCGAACTCAGAACGTGAAGGGATGCAACAAAATACCACAATACATTCTCACCACCGTCTAGCGATTTTTGCAAATTCATCATTATTTTCCTCACAACACATCACAAGTATTACAATTATTTTTTCTCTTTCATCTCTCTAAGAATATTTTATGAGTTAGTATATTTCATTTTAAATTGTTTAATGCGTTACCATAGAAATAATACCACATCCCCTTTCACCTACGTTAAAATTTCGATTAATGTAATTGAAAATAATGATTGTGTGAAAACAATTAAATTTGTCGCCTGAGTTTTTCATATTTAAATCGCATGTATTTCAATTTCCTGGTTAAACAATTCCCCATCTGTTTCATTTTTATGTATTATTGTAACATTATTCTTCACGCACCCTCCCTCTACCCATATGCACATGCAAGTATGTATGTGCGCATGTATGTATGTATGCATGTATGTATGTACGTATGTATACATATAAAAATACATACGTACATATATATATATATATATATATATATATATATATATACATATATATATATATATATATATGTATATATATATACATGTATATATATATATATATATATATATATATATATATACATGTATATATATATATATATATATATATATATACATGTATATATATATATATATATATATATATATATATATATATATATATATACATGTATATATATATGTATATTATATATATATATATACGTATATATATGTATATAGAATATTTATATATATATTATATATATATATGTATATATATATCTATATTATATATATATATTATATGTGTGTATATATATATATATGTGTGTGTGTATATATATATATATGTGTGTGTGTATGTGTGTGTTTGTGAGCGTGTTTATATAATTTTGTTATATTTTGGTATATTTTTGCTTACGTGCCCAACCTTTACACTACTAATTTGTAATCAATTGTTTGACCTATTAAATATTTTGCAAATCTTCCTATATTTTATTTGTTTATGTATGTATGTATGGAATTCGGTTAGACGTACTGCACTGGCTACATGAAATGCGGGACCACTGGGAGACTATGTTTTGCAGGCAAACTGTTATAAGCAAATCTCCTTTGAGGCTTTAAACTTATTAAAAATATGTGGCTTCGACGATAACATCGTGTACCTCTGTAAGACTAGCCTTTTTTTTGTATTTCAATCAGGAAAATAGAGTCAGCTTAGAGAGGCAAACAGACTTGACATTTTGACAGTATTCTAGTTATGTAATACGTTGTCGCGCCAATGAATATATTTGTATGCAAATGTCTAACAACAGTAGCTGTTAGTCATTGTGTTTTCTATCCATGTAGAACGGGAGATCTAAAAACACTAGAAGAGTTGTTCTTGAGCGAGTGATTCGACCATGTCCCGCAGACAGAATGGTGAAGATATTGTCAAGGAGAATAGCCAGTGACACCCGCTGCAACAGCCACCCCTATTCATAGGTCTTCTTCCGTGGGTGAGCTGCTTTAGTTCTTTTGTACATCAACCGGACCAGAAACTTATTGATTTATACATTGTATTAAATGTCCTTGAAACATCTAATTATTTATACAATCACATAATAAATATTATGCTGAAACACCTTACAACCCAAGTCAAGTTTTTAAAGTGACACTATCATTTTAAAGATATTCATAGATATATAGAAACAGTCATAAGATATACAGTTTCCAGCATAGATGAATAGATCTATATGTGTATATGCAGTCAGGTTATATAGACAAAGATATATAGATACATAGCTGGTGAATTAGGAGAGTCATTAGAACCTCGAACAGAATGCTATGCAGTATCTGCTCCCACAGTTCAAATCTCACTGAGCTCAACTTTGCCTTTTATCCATCGGAGGGGGATAAAAAATGCCAGTGTTGTACTGGGGGGAAATTTTTCCTCTATTTCTCTCTCACGTTCTATCCTTCTCTTGCAGAGCCCATCCCTATTCAGCTCTGTGTTCAGGCCTGAAAAGGGATGTGCTCTATCAGGAAACGGGGCCTCTAGATATATGCATCAAATCACTCTGTAACATATTTACATAGGAAATAAACATTAGACAATATGCAAATAGAATGTATGGTCAAAGCTTGCTTAACCTATGATATAATTCCGCAACACAACAGAATAACAGCTGGAAATATACAAATTATAAAGAAATATATTTCAACAATTATTTGCGATGAGAATAGCTTAGTTAAAAGATCTCAATAGGGCGTCAATAAGTGAATTAAAAAAAAAGTATGTTTTGATTACAAATGTAGGCTGTCTCATAGATATCTCTGCATGGAGAGTCCTGATTAGGAGTTACACAGGACAGCTATCGGATGTGTTTCTGGTGATTTAAGGAAGGAGGAAATTGTTTCACGTTGTAATTAGTTTTAAAAGATATTTATTTCTACCCTTCTCTGACATGCTTGAGGTTATAAATGAAACTATGCATTCGTTCTCTTTCTCATCCCCGCCATTAACAATATTATTGTTGTTACATTTAGGTCTTGGTTTCAGATCCGCCCGAAGTCACCATTGTTTTTCGACTGGCTGAAGTAATGTACCAGTCATATACTAGGTCAATGTAATGGACTTACCAATAATATAAATTTCTGGTATAATTGCAGAGCGTCGGGCAACATGCTTTGCGGCATATGCTTATGGCCCTATATGGTCTGAATTCAAAACACGCCGAGCGTAGCTGTACCTTTCATCCTTACGAGGTTAATAAACTAAAGCCTCAGTAACACACTGGGATCAATTTAATCGACTTTACCCTTTCCTTCAAATTGCTGGCCTTGCGCCTATTACCATTAGTAGGAGGATGGTAGAGTACGTAACAGTACAGTGACAGATAAAGGCCTTGTGATATTTAGTTACATCCCTTTATATTCTGAATTGTTAGTTTTGCTTTTTATTCTTCCAAAGCCCATAAAATAATTGTTTCTACTTTTTGGCACAAGGCCAGCAATTATCCCAGTACATAACTGGTGCTTTATTTTATCGACCCCGTAAGGATGAAAGCTCGGCGGGAATTGAACTCAGATCGTAAAGGGACGTAACTATGCTGGAAAGCATAATCCAACCCTCTACCGATACTGCCAATTCACCGCCCATAAAATAATACCAGTGAAATGCTGGGGTCGAATTTTGGACTAACGCTGTAATTCAAATTTCTGGCAGATATATGTTTACAAAATAAGTAACGAACTAAAATTAGTAATTGAGTCGATATGATTGATTGGCGGTGGTGGTGGTGCTTCAACATAGCTGCAGTCCAATGACTTAAATCAATAAGAGTAATAAAGAATAAAAGAATAAAAGACTAAATAGTTAAACAGGAAATGCACAGTGAACATTTATTTCTGACAGTTGGACAACTAATTTGTTCAGAAAAGTGAAATGATTTCTCTTTTCCGAGCGAAATGAATATATGAAAGGGTACATTCTCTGTAACTGTTCAAGTGACAGTTCAAACATAAGCTGATGGTTATTATGTATAGATGCAGGTTTTATGCAAGAACATTTCCCAAGCTATGCCTCAAACACCAACCTCACAATGAGAAAACTAGGTAGATAAATATACAACATAAAGTACAAGAAACAGCTTTTAGACTCATTTTTTATTATAACTTTTTATTTGTAAAGGCGCGTGGCTTTATGGTCAGGTTATTTGGCTTACAATCGTAAGGTTGTGAGTTCGATTCCCGGCGACGGTTGCTTCTGACAGGACCCGCTGAAAGGAATGTTTCAAGACTTGTAATCAACAAGTAGGGTCACAACCAAAAACTGAACATACTGAAGGTTTTATAAACTTCATCGCATCACAACTATTATGAACGATCTTATCACTCAGCTTATGATTGTGTGTTGATTCAGAATTACAGTTGAATGAGTTTTCCTCTCGGAACTACAATAAGGTAAAATAAAATAAATGCAGAAACCTATAGTAGTGTTGAAAAGGAAATCTAAACGAATTTTTTTTTCTCAAAATTAAAATGACTAAAGTTTTCAGTGGAAAGAAATAGGAAATTATAATGTACATATATTTCTCAGAAAACATCGGGATGTAAGTAGAGTGTAAGGGGTTCAACGAGTTCTAGATAGGATTTTATGACAATGTACACTATTATGTGAATAAAATAATGGTTTCTATTATAGGCACAAGGCCAGCAATTTTGGAGGTGAGGGAATTCGATTAAATCGACCACAGTACGTTACTGATGCTTTATCTTATCGACCCCTAAGGACGAAAGACAAAGCTAATCTCGGCAGGATTTGAACTCAGAACGTAAAGGTCCGTAACTCTATGCAACAAAGTATGTTGTCGCTCTACCGATACTGCTCTACCGATACTGCTCTACCGATAACTTCTAACATTAGTTAGAATCAGTCCTATGAGATGACACGTAAATTCTACCATGGCTGGATTTGAAATGAAAATGTAAAAACACATTACTGCAGAATAATTAATCCGGTGGTGGAGACATTACAACACTCATTAATGCTTTAAAAAAAGGTTTTAAGAAAGTAAGAAAGCTGCAGTAATTATAGAAGAGAGAAAATGAGATGTTATACCATTCAATCCTCTTTAAAAACTTTAGCCTGGAAATTGAAACCGAAATGGGTAATTTTAGTAGAAACATAAACGTAATGACTTAAGATAGACATCTAAATAACGTCATTGATTCATTTTGCCAAAAAAATAAAAATGTTGCTCTAAGCAATGCTTCAGAACCTGTGATATGGGTTCAGCCCTACACGATACCTCATAACATATACGACAACTAGAAAAGCCTATGCCGATACTTACATTCGCACAAACATAAAATCACGTCATCTATTTATATACAAGAACAATAATTGACAATAGTTGTTTCTACTCTTGGCACAAGGCCATAAATTACCAGTGCATTACTGGTACTTTATTTTTTATCGACCCCGTAAGGATGAAAGGCAAAGTTAACCTCGGCGGGATTTGAACTCAGAATGGCAAGGGCCGTAACTCTATGCGTCAAAGCATGGCGTCCGACCCTCTACCGATACTGCCAAAGTGATATCTAATAAGGGACAGGGATACAAATATTGCTGGCAAAACGGTTATATTGATCATAGTACCTGACCGGTATATATATATATATATATATAAATATATATATATATATATATATATATATATATATATATATATATATATATATAATATATATATGTGTGTATATATATATATATATATATATATATATATATAATATATATATATATATATATACATATATATATATATATATAACTTATATCAGTTCGCTCTCGAGTGCTACTGGTAACCCAGTACAACCTGTCTCATGGTCGGGTCGTCGGTGACTAAACCGGCAACCCCAGTGATATTTGGACACTCTGCGGGATGAAATACAAGACTCGGCAAAGGGTGGAGGAACTCAGCAGATTCAACGTTCATCCAAATAGTATTTTTCTTTTCACCTGAGAGTGAAAGGCCCACAGTTGTTGTCACAACACCTTTCTAGGAGAGGGAAACTCTGAAAAAAAAACTGCAGCTTTAGAAGCATCCGATGATGTTCTCTTGACCAGTTCTCATGACCAGTTCTCTTTTTCGGGTAGTGTTTTCGTGTTTTCGGTGCTCAGAGAGTGGGATTGGTCAAGTGCAGGGCGTTTCCTCACTAAAAAAATCTTCAAAGCACAGGAATTGCTTGTTCAGAATATGTTACAGGTTTGTGTGGCTGGCCGTAGCCTAAAAGTGCACCAAACTCTGTAATCTGACAAGCGATTGCAGTACTCTTAGCTGAGTTTGCAGCCATCACATTATATATATATATATGTGTGTGTGTGTGTGTGTGTGTGTGTGTGTGTGTGTGTGTGTGTGTGTGTGTGTGTGTGTGTGTGTGTGTGTGTGTGTGTGTGTGTGTGTGTGTGTATAATGCCGATAGTAAATAAATTCTTGTCAGAAGCAATGTTATTAATATGTAGTTATGATGACTTGATCCAACTGACACCTAAACAAGGTTGACAAGGACAAAATGTAAAGAACAAATTTAAACGTCAAAAGTAATACATTTACACATAGACGTCAACATTTGGAATAGTAAAGCAATTTGTGAGTATCCAGCCAATCTACATATAGTGAACAGCATCGTTGCATGGTTAACCCGATCATTTCGTTATCAGAAGCTTATGTGTTCGCTTTGACTGTGCGACATCTTGCTCAAGTATAATTTGCCATTACTGCATGTGGTCTTGGGCTTTGTTAGTATAGACAGCTGCTGTTTGGAAAACCCCTAAGTCAAAAGACCAGCCTGGTAACACATTGTCTTGCTGAACCTCCACTCGAATGACGTTAATGTTACACGTGTCTTTTGAATGATCTAAGCAGCGACTTGCATACGTTAAATCGAACAACTGTAACACTCATCGATAACACAGACGGAATCCCATTTGAATTTTTAAATGCAGCTACATTGAAACATCACTTGTATAAGTTTCTATGTAAGATATCAGACGACCTTATTCCACGACGAGAAAAATATGTGAAGGTAATGGTATCAAAGTCGCCCCTTCAGCCAAAAGCAAAACAAAACAGAACAAAAAAACAACAATAGAAAGAGGATTGTAATTATAATATCAGTGCCCCCAGTATGGTCACATCCCACGAATGGAAAGTAGTAAAGCATATATATATATATATATATGTGTGTGTGTATACATGTATTTTTCTATTCGAAATGTCATGTTGAGCATGTAATCCAAAGTGCGGGTGCAATATATATATATATATATATATATATATATATATATATATATATATATATATATATATATATATATAACATAGAGAATATGTTCTTTACTTTCTCATTTTCTGTCTCCTAAACTGGTTTTGTTATGGGAAACTTCTGGCCTACCGCCACAACAACACAGTAAAAAAAAAGGAAAGAAAGACCCATAAAAGAAAGCAAATCACAAATGTAAACTAGAAAAGTGGAAAAAAATAAAATAGCCTAAAATGATTTGGCCCACCCTGAACCTGCTTGCCAATAACAACAGATCACGTACCCCACCATTGAACATAGAACTTCACTGTTCTGACATTAGAGTTGGCAGCTGGGAATACAAACGGATTGAATTCGGTTTGAGTCGATTTCAAATGACTGTTTATTTTTCTTGTTATTAATATTAATATTATTCACTGTGTTAGGGCGGTGGAAATGAGAGAATAAGTTAAAGCGCCCGACTATATAATGCCTTTAAGTATTTAGTTTCGTTCATGCGCGTTCGACTTTAATGTGACGCTGCATTGGACTTTTTTACTTTCGTTTCGTCCGCGTTCGATAACAGAGGCGCCAGAAAGCAGTAAATTGGTCGAGTCATTATGGCGTCGAATTAAATGCCTTGTGGTATTTGTTCCAGCTCTAGACAATTTGTATTTTCATTTCAAATCCCATCTAGGTGAAATTTACCTTTCATCCAAAGCGGAAGGTTATGGCGGGAGGGAAATTTGTTTGATAGTTCTACGAATTTGAGAAGTATATACAAAGTCTAATTATTAACTCAAATTATGAGTTCAAATCTCGCCAAGGTTAACTTTGCCTTTCATCCTTACGTGGTCGATAAAATAAAGTACCAGTAATGCACTGGGTAATTGCTGGCTCTGTACCAAAAGTAGAAACAATTATTAACTCAAAGAAAGTGGGAAATGTTGAGTTAGAGTTACAATTTAGGAGAGATAACCTCAGGTCTCTGTTTCGATTTCTCCTTGAGTATCTTATATATTTGTTTTTCTCGTTATGAAGCTCTGAAATCAACACATTCATAAAACGCCAGAGCAACTATAGTATTTGGTTACGTCCATTCATGTTCCTATTTCAAATTAACCCTTTAGCATTTACATTACTTCATATATACTATTGTATTTTCGTGGGAAAGGCTTTATTTCACATAATTATCTCACATAATATTGAATCTATGAGATTTTGATATTATTTATTTTGAGAACAATATCTTAACATCAGTATGAGTGGCATGTTACAGTTGGCTTAAATGTTAAAGGGTTAAACCTACCAGGGTATACCTTTTATTCTTCCGGGTACACCTACCAGGGTATACCTTTTATTCTTCCAATGAGATATAGGACCTGTGGACAACTGGGATGGAACCAAACGACTATACATCTCCGCAAAAATATGGTATTGTACGGAGGATCTAAAGCAATATTCATTATCGTCTCCAGAGAATGGTGGATAGCACACTCGGATTTACACAGGGATTTAAAGTCATCACAGAAGGAGCCAGAAGAAATACCGTAAGGCATTGCATCCAACCGTCTAGTGGACTTGCCAGTTCAACGCTCTAAATTTTTAAATTATTTATCTATTAATCTTTGAACGATGACAGGCAATGTTGACCTAACGGTTCCGCCTATCTAACTCTAATGTTTGGTACTTTATTTATCGACTTCGGAACGATGAAAAGTAAAAGGGATTTGATGTTCAGACTAGTTCACCTCCTATAAATGAATAAATAAATAAAGACTCTATACAGAATAATTATATTTAGCAATTGAAGGAAGAGATCACAGCTCCGATACTATAGGCATGTGGTTAGAATGTCTCAGTAAAGAATCGCTGGACAGATTTTACGGGCAAAACCGACCGACAAGAGACCCAGTGGTAGACCCTGAGCAAGATGGTTGGATAACATCCATGAGCTTGGATGGTCATGGTTGGGGATCCAGCCAGATTAGTTGGAGTCGGTTGCTTGTGTCAGGACCCGCTGGAAGGAATTGTTGAGGAGTCTGCCCCCACGATCCTCTCAGGAATAAGTGGGCGAAGAAGAAGAAGAAGAAGAAGAAGAAGAAGAAGAAGAAGAAAAGGGAGGCGGAGGGGGATGAGGAGTGTAGAAATATAATCATGAAATACCATAAACTAAAAATCCTTCTGAGATGATAATGTTGCATATTTACGGCTAAATTACCTAATAATGAACAATTGAAGCCCTTGTAATAACATCAGAATACATGATACTGATACTAAATACACAACTCCCTAAAAACGGACAAAGAAAAGAAAAGGGAAACAATCACATAGATATGGAAAAATAATAGAAATCAAATAGTTATGATTGAAACGAACCGTTTCAACGAACCGTTATACTGAAATTTCAACAAATAAACAACCCCACATCACTACCATCAATACCACCTCCGGCATCACAACCATCCACCATCAGTACTACCACCATAACTATCACCACCAGCATCACAACCATCCATCATCAGTACTACCACCATAGCTACCACCACTAGCATCACAACCATCCACCATCAGTACTACCACCATAACTACCACCACCAGCATCACAACAACCCACACCACTACCACCACCACCACCATCACTACCACTACCAGCATCACAACCACCCACACCACTACTACCACCCTCACTACCAACACCAGCATCAAAACCACCTACACCACTACTACCAGCCTCACTACCACCACCACCATCACAACCACCCACACCACTACAACCACCCACATTACAACTACCAGCATCACAACCACCCACACCATTACTACCACCCTCACTACTACTACCAGCATCACAACCACCTACACCACTACTACCACCCTCATTACAACCACCCACACCACTACCACCACCACCATCACTACCACTACCAGCATCACAACCACGCACACCACTACTACCACCCTCACTACCACCACCACCACCCACACCACTATTACCACCCTCACTACCACCACCAGCATCACAACCACCCACACCATTACTACCACCCTCACTACTACTACCAGCATCACAACCAACCACACCACTACTATCACCCTCATTACAACCACCCACACCACTACTACCACCCTCACTACCACTACCAGCATCACAACCCCCCACACCACTTCTACCACCCTCACTACCACCACCACCATCACTACCATCACCAGCATCACAATCACCCACACCACTACTACCACCCTCACTACCACCACCAACATCACTACCTCCCCCATCCCTACTACCACCATCATTACCACTACCATTACTACCATCATCATCACTCTCAATACCAGCATCTCTACCATCACCACTGCTCTTACTATCACTACCATCACCACCCATCATTATCACTACGGTGGATTGGCAGTATCGGTAGAGGGTCGGACGCCATGCTTTGCAGCACAGAATTATGGCCTCTTACGGTCTGAGTTCAAATCCCGCCGAGGTTACCTTTGTCTTACATCCTTACGGGGTCGATAAAATAAAGCACCAGTAATGTACTGGGTAATTGCTGGACTTGTGCCTAAAGTAGAAACAATTATTTAATTACGAAAAAGTTTTCGGGACTTAGTGTTTGTAAGGGGAGATTTGTTGTAGACAACAGATAGCAATATTTACGAAGTATATCAAATATTCCCGGCGACAAATCGTGAACTACATAAGAAACAGTTAGTGAGCAAATAAATCCTTATAAAATGTAGGATTTCTAGATCAAAGATTTTCCTAATTTTCTGCCAATTTAAACCAATTTGACACATGTGATATGGATATCATAATATAATAAATGGAGGAGTGCGAGACTGTGTCCTGAATATATATTTTTTATCCCATCAGTAAAATAAGTAAAATAATGAATGAATATTACATAATTTTTGTACTAAATTTCGTAGCTGTTGATTAAACATAAATATTCTTATATATAATGATTATTTATTTTAAGATTGAGGCAGTGGATTGGCAGTATTGGTAGAGGGTCGGACGCCATGCTTTGACGTATAGAATTACGGTCCTTGCCATTCTGAGTTCAAATCCCGCCGAGGATAACTTTGCCTTTCATCCCTACAGGGTCGATAAAATAAAGTACCAGTAATGCACTGGGTAATTGCTGGCCTTGTGCCAAACGTAGAAACAATTATTTATTTTAAGATTCATTTCTTTAAAAATGTTCAAATGTCTACACTTCCGGTTAGCGTCCGTTATATTATAACACTTATTACATCGCCTACGTAAACGTTCATATATTTGCATCGTTATATAAGGTGTATATTTCGGTCGCTAATTTTCTCCTTTTTCGTTTTCACCGTAATGCAATTTATATACAATATCGTCTTTTTTAAATGTATTATGGATTACTTTACTGATTACAGAAGGAAGTGTAACGCAGTCTCTCTTCAATTTCTGTGCATATTGTTAAATACGGTTTTATTTGACATATCATATCTACATGCATGTATATTTGCATATAATATCAATATACACACACATGCTAGCAAAAAACCACCCGAGGGGTGATTCTTTTGCTAGTGTAGCTAATGATGGAGTCTCTACACGGTTGATCGACTTGTCAAAAATGTCAACAAATCTCTCAAACTATTTTCTACGGTCTTTGAAAGCTAGGGTCTAACAGATAATGGTTTCTGATTTAGGCACAAGGCCATCAATGATTTTTAGGGGTGGGTTACTGGTACTTTATTTTATCGGCTCCGTAAGGATGAAAGGTAAAGCCGGGGATTTCGAAGTTTGAGTTATTGAATGTTGAACAAAAGTATATTGATGTTCAAAGAACATCAAGCAATCGTGATATCCACTCTATTTTACAGAGTAAAGGAGTGTGGTTCATGTTTGATACTTTTAAATACTAAACTACGAAAACAGGACACACTGTAATTTTTCTAGGACTATTACAAACATATTTTCTATTCAAATAATCATATATTTTATAATTTTTAGTTAACATTATGATCATCTTAAAGTACCTTATTTCTACATGTATTTAGGACATGTTTACAGTCGCCATCTTTTAAATCCCCCAAGAATGTTAAGCAATAAAAAGAAATAAAGGAAATATATCATCATCCTATGCCTATGTTTTGTGCTCTCAGTCGCTTAGCGCCATAGAAACCGGGATAAGTACCTGCCTGATGAGCCTGCGGGTTCGAGACGGACTTTAGATCTTAGACTTTATGTAATGAGGTTTTATATTTTATCTACTTGACACAATCATTTCATCCTTTTAGAATTAATCTAAACACCAAAGTTAGCGTATTCAAATCATTTTATAAATATTTTGAAAGTGCAATGGTGACATTACGCACTAACAAAACACAATTTCGTCTACCCAAAGGCTATTTCACAACAATAATTATTACAAAATACCAAAATAATTTACGAAATGTGCATGATCCAATGACTGGCTAACCATTAGTCAAAGAAGAGAGGATAGAAAAGCTTATGAAAATATTGCAAGAACTAGATCAGATTATTCCATTCACGATGATAACCGACATACACAATGTGAATGCTGCAACAAGAAGTTAAGAAAAATGCATAGAATTTATCCAATGGTTGCAAATAAGCCTATACTTGCTTAAATGGGTCAAATAAAACATTTTTCTGTATTAGTATGTGAATCGACATAGTTACATTATTTGGTCTCACATTATGTCGCCATTCCACTTAAACCAGTTTTATCAAACATCAAAATTTGAGTATTCAAGTTAAGTGTCTAAATTAATTCTAAAATGATGAAATAAAACAAAAAAAAAACTTTAAATAGATAAAAATAAACTTTTATCATATAATCATATAAGGATAATTATATTTTCTTATATTTGTTTGTGGTTTATTAATATTAGAAATCTATTAAAAGGGTAGTGAATTTCGCACGCCCTGTATATTTCTCCAGGGTGACTAAAGTTGAACTCAGACCTATATTTTTAATGCAGCCGTTCACCGTTCATAATTAAATAATGGGGTCATGCTGCGAATAATACGCAATAGAACACTATTTTTACATCACTACAAGGCTATAATATTGTAGGGATGTGGATATGTATATTGCGACGGCTCGAAACACCCTTTTTGTCGAATCATGAAAGACAAGGCGCCGCTGGTGGAGGTTTTAGCTAAAAAGATTGAAGCATGTAATTCAATATTATTACATCGACGGTTATTAATAATGGTTTCTAATTTAGGCACAAGTTCAGAAGATTTGATGGGAGGAGTGGAAAGTCGATTAAACCAAACACAGTATTCAATTGTTAATTCTTTCGACCATGGAAGAATGAAAAGCAAAGTTGATCACGGCGAGATTTGAACTCAGAACGTAGAAAACCGTAACTAAATACTGAAAAGAATTTTGTCAGATGATCTATTGATATTGCCATTCCACCGCCGTCGCCGATCTTTTAATCATAGTAACATTCAATGCGTACAACAGAGTTCCTTCTAAAGACATAGAAATATTTAAATAGAAAGTTTCTACATTCAAAATATTTTCTAAGATTATTGTTGTTGTTTAGTCTCAGGTTAACTCTGGCTGGTACACCTTTCATTAAAGACTTTCCACCCATTGTCATCTCGTCTAATTTCCGAGCAAGGCACGAACTAGATTATCCAACCTGTCATTCCTCCTTTTCAATAAATACGGTAGAATTTAATCTGAAATACATTTAGTTGCTGTTACTAGTAGGCCAAGGAACCATATTGAGGGATTCTTATTGGTTTCTAAAATGGTTACTGATATATGTGGAACAACCCCAAATGGGAATAAAAAGACGGTTTGTGCGGCAAACACATTCTTTCTTAAACGCATCAGTTATTTCTGCTCCATTTTATAGCATTACACAATATGTCTACACTCGACTAAATTGTAACTCACACCATTGCACTATTAAACTAATCTGTAACACCACACTATAAGACTAAAGTACCACTCCATTAGAGTATATTAGTACATTACTCTACACTATTATTCCACAACACTAACAACATCACACTACTAGATAAGAACACCACAAACCATATTATTACACACACACTAGGGCGGTGGGTTGGCAGTATTGGTAGAAGGTCGGACACTATGTTTTGCACCATAGAGTTACGGTCTTTTAAGGTCTAAGTTAAAATCCCGCCGAGGTTAACTTTGCCTTTCATCCTTACGTGGTCGATACAATTTAAGCACCAGTAATGCACTGGGGTCGATTTAATCGACTTTGCCTTCCCCGCCAAAATTGCTGGCTTCGTGCCTAAAGTAGAAACAATTATTACACACACACTGCCATACTATTACACAGCCACACCACTACACTATATTGCTACACCACATCATCACAATATTATACTAAAATACCAAGCTATTACAATGCCACACTAGAGTACCATACTATTACACTACAGCAACTACGCTATCTATCTATCTATCTATCTATCTATCTATCTATCTATCTATCTATCTATCTATCTATCTATCTATCTATCTATCTATCTATCTATCTATCTATCTGTTTCCTCTGTATAGTGGCTATGGTGAAAGAAGCTATATGGTGGACGAGGTTGAGAGGACTGAGGACAGATGCCTTTCTCTCCGGACAACAACTCATTCCCTTCTTTAGATACCACTTTAGAACGAGAATCAGAGTGGAGAGAGAGGCTCTGCACCCCAGTAAATTTACTGAAAGGTGGGTGCATGTGGCAAAAATGGCCCGAGTGATTGGGCCTTCTCTGTATATAGACCTGTAGGTTGAAGAAGAGAGCAAAAGGAAGAAAGGAGCACTTGCACAACACGCTCCTGAAGTTGAGGGTTGTTCTATCGATGGGGTATTAAACAACCCATTTGTGGCGCCTCCCCTCTATTGGGATTTTGATTGTTATAATTGTTTGCTTCATATTTTTACACGATTGTATGTAAAATCCCCGGTATGTCTTTGTTTTGTCCCCTTTTCTTATGCGCCCTTGTGGCTAATAAAGAAATATATCTATCTATCTATCTTTCTATCTATCTATTGTTCTTGCTCGATGGTACAGGGGTCATCCTGGTCAGCGATCCTACAGACCTCATTGTGCGTAGAGGAGACCAAGGCCACCAGTGCACTAAGCGGTATTTGAACTCAGAACGTACTAATGATGTAATGAAATGACGCAGTCTTTGACAACGTTGTGGTGGTAAAATATATGTTGTGTTGTCATACATGCAGGATATTTTGCTGAAAGTTGTTTACAAGAATAACAACTAGAATACGTAGAAGATAAACAAATATCCGTCTACGTAGTTGTTCGAACTGCTAGAAATAACAGTAATATTTATTTCAGATGAAATCAAAACGTTTCAAAGAGCAAGAACACATGGAATAATATCGTCCGAGATAACCCTAAAAAGGAGTATGATCAGAGCAAAAACACCTTTCATCATAATTTTGTTAAGTCAGATTTGACATGAGTTTAAAAACATAAACAAGACTAACAAAGAAAAAAAAACGGAGTTAAAAGTTAGATATGTTTCTGTGAAAGAAATTTTACAAAGAAAAACTGTGCTTATATAAGTGTGCACACTGGAGTATACTGGTATTAATGCATATGTTTTGCATACACGTATGTGTGTATAATGGCGGTTCGTTTCGTCGATCCATATGCATGTCTGCGTAGGGTTTCTTATCTCAGATGTCTCAGAAGAAAAAAAAAAAATTGAGGACGCCAACCAATCTTATCTCATAGTATAAAGCTATCTCAATCGCAGAACTGTATTTTTGAGAGATACGAACTCCTACTTCCCCCCTCTCTCTCTCTCTCTCTCTCTCTCTGTATATATAAACATACATATATCCCTGTATATATTTATGTATATAGTATATATATATATATATATATATATATATATATATATATATATATATATATATATATATATATATATGTATATATATACAGAGAGAGAGAGAGATAGATAGATAGATAGATAGATAGAGAAATGGAGATAAACACACACGCATATACATATATATATATATATAGATATATATATGTGTGTGTGTGTGTGTGTTAGTTGTGCAAATAGTCTATTCTAAGTATTATCAAGTTATTTTTTATTACCTATAGTTTTTGCTAGTTCTACAGTTTCTACAGTTCAAAGCTACATCATGCCGAGATTACAGGTTCGAGTTTCAAAGAAAGAAACATTATCAGTTTGTAGAAATCTTTCGAGATAATAAATATAAAACTATATATATATATATATAGTTTGCAGCCATACAACAAATATATATATATATATATATATATATATATATATGTGTGTGTGTGTGTGTGTGTGTGTGTGTGTGTGTGTGTGTGTGTGTGTGTGTGTGTGTGTATGTGTGTGTGTATGTGAATATATATATATATAAATACACACACACACATATATATATATATATATGTAAATATGATAATAATGGAGCTGCGGCGTTGCAAATGGGTTACATATGAAAAAGTAAGTCCTTCATCAGTGGCCTTCCAACCGTCCTAGGCATTTCATCGCTTTAAAGGCCATATACCTCAGGTTGGTGCGAACAACGGCTAAAAAAAGTCGTTGGGACACGTAAATAAAGGGGACGCTAGGGTGAACAAACAAATTGGTTTAAGCAACAGAAAGTGAGAAGAAAGAGACAAGTCCCAGATTTCTATGAATATAAACTCGGTGAAATCGTGAACGAGAGAATAAAGACCATCCTGTGTGTGTGCATGTTTGTATATATAGCGTGTCTCCAAAAATGTATACACACTTCAACAGCATTCTAATCAAATTGTGTATACATTTTTTATACATTCTGATATATACACCATGTATATATCAGATAAAAAAAAAGTAAATACAGAAAAGCGTCATCCTGAAGCCACTATGCTGATTACAACAAAGATCTCAATTAATGTCTGGTCTTTGTTGCTGTTGTAATTGGATTAATATTTCAGTGTTAACTTGTAAAGCAAAATCATATATCCCCCCCCTATATATATATATATATATATATATATATATATATATATATATATATATATATATATATATACACACAGTTCAAGAATAACCAATCTTAAAGAGAGAGATGGAGATAGGAGAGGTGATATGGGAGGAGAGATTGGTGAATTAGTTAGAAGCCAAAGCGTAAAGGCATGTGCTCAATGTGCAATATGCAGTAGAAAGCAGCTAGGTGGCTGGGTTCATGCAGAAGTTAGGTGCACAGAGCTGGAAGTATTCATTAGTTAAGCAAAACAAGACCACAAATTTCACAAGGAAGACATTATTAAAAGAATGTCAACATATTTTAGTTTAATGTAAGGAATGTAGAGAATAATAATAATAATAATATTAATAATAATAATGTCCGTTTACAATTGTTTCGCTACTCCATATAATATTTCTGGATCAGATGACTATATATCATAATTGATCTGGTTCAGTTGAAAATAATTAACATATTTAAAAGACAGAGCGGCTCATCGGAACTTCAAAGGAATATAAATTAAATTACTTCCCCTGAAACCACCCTTTAATTAGTAAGGTAAATATGTCCTTTGGCAGCCATCTTGTTACCCATAGGAAGATCTCACACAATGCAGCCTCGACAGATGAATACTGCTTGATTATGGCTGACAACTGATGCAACCAAGACACCATAGTGAAAAACCAATATATGGAACATTATATTATGTAACATTCTCTCATTATTTTAATTTACATTCCTTTGAAGTTCCGATGAGCCGCTCTGTCTTTTAAATATGTTAATTATTTTCAACTGAACCAGATCAATTATGATATATAGTCATCTGATCCAGAAATATTATATGGAGTAGCGAAACAATTGTAAACGGACATTATTATTATTAATATTATTATTATTATTATTCTCTACATTCCTTACATCAAACTAAAATATGTTGACAATCTTTTAATAATGTCTTCCTTGTGAAATTTGTGGTCTTGTTTTGCTAAACTAATGAATATATATATATATATGCATATATCCAGAGTTGACACTGCACTCAGTGCTCCTGTGGGAGCCCCTGCATGGACACACCGGAAGAGGGAGACCGAGGTTGACATATATTAATGCCCCAAGGACAGACACTGGTCTCTTGGAGACGCAAGACATGGCAGCGAGGATGAGGGACAGAGCCCTCTGGAGAAAACTTGGATCTCGGGAATTTTACCCGCCCTAGATAGATACATACATATATACATAAACATGTATATATATATATAGACAGTCGATCGACTTTCGTCAAATCGGACTGAGAAAACAATGTTTCCGTTGATCTTTCCAATTGCTAATACTATATATCGGTCACAACTCCAGGTAGAAGGATCAGCGTGAAATAAAGTGTCTTGCTCAAGGACACAATGCATTGCCCGGTCCAGGAATCGAACTCGAAACTTCCCGATTGCAAATCCAATTCTCTTACCACTCATCCACGCGCCTTCACGCCCACACCCCACACCCCCACACCCCACACCCACCCACACCCATATATATATATATATGTATATAAGTAAAATAAAAAATAAAAAATAATAATACATTTTTTTTTTTTTAAATTTTACTCCCATTCGACTTACCTATTCTTTAAACCTCCTCCTTTTCTCCAGAACAATTTTTCGACTTTTCTTACACTATCCTTAGATTCTGCTGTATAGATTTCACTTTCAACGCCTCTCTGGCTTCTTCACTCTCTCTTTGTTCTACCGGCAAGTTCAGCCACCCCTACCTCCCACCAAATACCATGATAGCTTTATTTGTCCTTATAACAAATTTTGACCAATCCTCTTGACAATTACTATCTTCCCATATAAGGAAGTAGCCCTTGATAAGTTTGGCTATTTATTTACCAGGCTAAACATTCTAATTTAGTCCAGAAATAGCCGTCGAAACGGCTTGAGCTCTGCCGTCGGGGTCATTATTTTTCCTATTACCCACTCTACTACACTTAGTATTGAGTACTTTGGTGCGTTTTAGTCCATCTGGTTCCTTACCACAATTCCTTCGTTATATATATATATATATAATATATATATATTTTGAGTTTATATTGGTTGTATACCAACACCTCAGTATGCAGGCTGGAGCACTCGACGAAGTGCGCAGGTTGGTTTGGTTACTCCGGAGTAGTGTAAAATAAAGTTAAATAAAAGTCAAATGATTAAAATTTAGCTTCGTTTATTACTGCTATATATATTTCAGTGACAGCCATCTTTGGCTGTGACCTCTTCAGGCAGTTTGAATTAGTATGGTATAGACAAGTACATATGTTGTTTAGGTGTATAATATTGTCAATACTCTGATATGCCCAGTTCCTTGTTTGGTTGTTAATTCATTTGACTTTTATTTAACTTTATTTTATAATATATATATATATATATTTATTATATATATATATATGATTATTTATGTGGTTGATTTCTACGGAGTAGGGAGTGGAAATACTGTATATATTTTATCTAATATTTCTTCAAACTTGCAATTTTATATATATATATATATATATATATATATATATATAACAAAGTGTTGTAGTTTTCTTGATGCATTGTTGAATTGGAAACACAAATTTTAATAACTTTGAAAACAATACAATGCAATAGAGAGAAAATCAAGATTGCTTGATTATAATCTTACCTTTGCAAATTTGATAATCCCGAATATTTTTGGTTTTAAAAACTCATTATCTAGCGAGTATCCTTATAAAAGACTTAAAAGATCGATCGAAATTGACTTGTTAGTTTGGAGAGCATATTTTGTTATATACATGGAAGTCTATTTATATTTCTCTCCTTCCGCCAGTACTATTTGTTTCACATTTTGTCTGCATCGTATGCTGTCCTAATCTAAATACACACACTTGTTTTCTCTCGTCTCTATATTGTTGATTTGTCACATATGCATCTTTTGGAGAGGGGGTGCTGTAAGCCGTCGTGCAACCTCTGTAGGACATTATGCAATACTACGCGTATGCACGAAATTGCATCGCCCAGGGCTGGCTGAAGAGAATTTTGGATGCATTTGATCAATCGTCCCGCGTATTTGTGCTTTTTTTTCATACGCATATTTGCCATACATATATGTGTGTGTGTGAGTGTGCGTGTGTAGGTATATATATATATATATATATATATATATATATATATATATATATATATATATATATATATATATATATATATATATATATATATATATATATATATATATATATATATGTCTGCTGGGCACACAAGCAGATGGGCGTGTGTTTTTTCCTGCCGGCAGCATATCACTAAATCCGTTTTCATCTGAGGATACCGTTCTCATAACAACAACAAATGCATGAAGGACTTCTCGATTGCATGGAGAACCGTGTAAATAATTATAATGATTAAACGATTTATGTAACATCAGCATTATTATTTTGTTATATATATATATTTATATATATATATATATATATATATATACATATAGATTAATCATCTTATTTACACAGACGAAAATACTATATATTTTCACATTCCGGCAGTTGCAAGAGCCGAAGAGATCGTCCTGACGAGGACCAGTTGAGTTTGAAAAGCATCGACGATTGTCCCCCTTGCTTCTTCCGGGCACCGACTGGTGGCGTTAGCTGCCAGTGTGTTATTCATAGCTATGGCTTTCTAAATGTTTATTTATAAACATACCGTATTTCTGTTAGAAATGCGAAATTCAAATACATATTTGTATACAGCTATGTTCTAAGCTAAATTCTAAATATATATATATATATGTGTGTTTAAAGCACCGTGGGAAAATGCAAAAACAGAGAGTGAAGTATGTAGATAGATAATAAGGTAGGTTGTAAGATTAATAGATTAGTTGGCAGATAACAAATGCCAATAACAATAAAATTGGATGAAAGGACTTACTGAACCTGAAACGAGGAAAAAAGTCAACGTTTACGATGAGCAAGAATTTCATTGCTGAATAAGATTGTTTTAGGACATTACATTTTCTGCGGAATTCGAAGGCAGGTTCATTTATCACTTGAGAAACTATATTATTCGAATTCGGTGCACCGAAAGAGATATCATTCTATACATCCACAGCATGCACACTGAGAGATTTATGTGCGTATAATTGTTATTACATACATTTCGATATCAGAAATATATACACTTGAAGATACGAAAACAGTGTTCAAAGAATGTTTTCGGTGAAGGAGTAACTTTTGTTTGAAGATCAAGAATTTAAACTGATACGATTTTACATATTTTTATAGGATGAAACCTAAATGGCCTTGGGGCGGAAAGGGCCATAAAACAGTCGATATAATGCATACATATACACATACATGGTGGCTGCCAACTCGTTTTCGAGTACGGCCACTACTTTATATCCATGTAGGAGAACCCCTACTGATGCGCTGAACGAGTGTGACTTTTTAGTCCAGCCAGCGACTTGAAACTTCTGGTACAAACACTACACTTGTGACAATTACTGACACATAGTGCTAGGCCCATTGTCCCTGTGATGACAAGTGCAGAGAGATCTCCAGATATAAAGCAATGCCTGTGCCGTGAAGCTTTTATAGTGAGCAAAGGCACTGCACAAAGCCAGTCCCACTCTCTTAACCAAGATGATATTTACCAAAAAGAAGAACAAGTCAACATCATTGGATACCATCAGGGTTGCAGGTGTTATATCAGAGTTTTCCTTCTATGTTCTCTAGTTTACCATAAATTAGAGAACATAGAAATAAAAATAGAGTCTACACACAGAAAAGACGCAATGTTTAGACAAATCACAGAGGCAATAAACATAAAAGAATTACAATCAAAATTAAATAGAAAATATGAGTGGAACAGCAACATCACAACTTACAATTAAGGACAAAATGAAAACACACACACACATAGAACAAACAACCAACCAGTAACATGTAAATAAACAAATAAATAAATGAACATAAACACACACAGACACCCCGATGTGGCGCATGCGCAGACTGACCACACAACACACACACAGAAACAAAATGGCGTAGGACAGAACAAAGGAGAGGCACAGAAACAAAGAAAGGAATCCCCAGTCACTGAAGAGGTCACAGAGTGTGTGACGAAAGAACTATGACAATATATAAACAACTATCTGGTTGTGGAACCAACCAACCAACCAGAAATTTATAAATTTATAAATTTATTATAAATTTATTATAATAAATTGAAGTGAAAGCAACTGGTGCGTGTGTTTCTTATTGGCAACATGACCCTCCCAAAGTATAACAATATCGGTTTCAACACAGGATTTCAGATAAAGAATCTTGCTAAACAAATTCAGAAACGAAATTCAGTAAGTAATGGACCGGCCGGGGCTATTCAGAACCTTCTTCTGATAGCCTCGTTTACAAATATATATATATACATATATATATATATATATATATATATATATATATATATATATATATATATATATATATATATATATATATATATATATATATATATATATATACATACATACATACACACATATATATATATATATATATATATAAAGGACGTAAAATAAGAAAATATTTTTTTAAAAAAATTTAAAAAAAATTTTTTTCTTACTTAAATTTTCACTCCAACTAATTAGTTACTGCAATGGGATAAAGACAGTTACGTAATCCAACTGTCGAGAATTCATTGCGTCATCAGGAAGTCTATTCTCAGTTAAGTCTCCAGGCAATGCGCGGACACTGGCGGCTCATATAAAAATAATAATAATTCGGTAGATCGAACAGCTTGCGAGGACTGGATTCTATGTACCGAAATTCTCACTGCTTCAAGTCAAATGGCCGATTCTAAAGAATCAATCACGTGACACAGAGGCTAGTTAGAAGGAATGGGATGGTAAGATGACTGACGCCTACTAACACCCCCAAAAAAATTTTTTTTAGAAGTGGTTTTGACAAGTTTGCTCGACAAATCAGTGATTTGGAGATAAATATAGATAATTTAATATATCAACTAACATAAGCGCACAGATGCACGCCCATGCCAGCAAATACACAGGTTATGTCATAGTACCTAGGTGGTTCAATGCAGGAGAATGCAGAACAATAATATAAAGGACGTAAAATAAGAAAATATTTTTTTAAAAAAATTTAAAAAAAATTTTTTTCTTACTTAAATTTTCACTCCAACTAATTAGTTTCTGCAATGGGATAAAGACAGTTACGTAATCCAACTGTCGAGAATTCATTGCGTCATCAGGAAGTCTATTCTCAGTTAAGTCTCCAGGCAATGCGCGGACACTGGCGGCTCATATAAAAATAATAATAATTCGGTAGATCGAACAGCTTGCGAGGACTGGATTCTATGTACCGAAATTCTCACTGCTTCAAGTCAAATGGCCGATTCTAAAGAATCAATCACGTGACACAGAGGCTAGTTAGAAGGAATGGGATGGTAAGATGACTGACGCCTACTAACACCCCAAAAAAAATTTTTTTTAGAAGTGGTTTTGACAAGTTTGCTCGACAAATCAGTGATTTGGAGATAAATATAGATAATTTAATATATCAACTAACATAAGCGCACAGATGCACGCCCATGCCAGCAAATACACAGGTTATGTCATAGTACCTAGGTGGTTCAATGCAGGAGAATGCAGAACAATAATATAAAGGACGTAAAATAAGAAAATATTTTTTTAAAAAAATTTAAAAAAATTTTTTTTCTTACTTAAATTTTCACTCCAACTAATTAGTTTCTGCAATGGGATAAAGACAGTTACGTAATCCAACTGTCGAGAATTCATTGCGTCATCAGGAAGTCTATTCTCAGTTAAGTCTCCAGGCAATGCGCGGACACTGGCGGCTCATATAAAAATAATAATAATTCGGTAGATCGAACAGCTTGCGAGGACTGGATTCTATGTACCGAAATTCTCACTGCTATATATATATATACATATATATATATATATATATATATATATATATGTATGCATGTATGTAAAACGTAAACAGAATTTATAGCATAAACGGTACAATATATATATATATATATATATATATATATATATATATATATATATAGTTATACTTGGTTGGTTCCACAACCAGAACCAGATAGTTGTTTATATATTGTCATAGTTCTTTCGTCACACACTCTGTGACCTCTTCAGTGACTGGGGATTCCTTTCTTTGTTTTTGTGCCTCTCCTTTGTTCTGTCCTACGCCATTTTGTTTCTCATATAATAAATTGAAGTGAAATCAACTGGTGCGTGTGTTTCTTATTGGCAACATGACCCTCCCAAAGTATAACAATATCGGTTTCAACACACGATTTCAGATAAAGAATCTTGCTAAACAAATTCAGAAACGAAATATATATATATATATATATATATATATATATATATATATATATATATATATATATATATATATATATATATATATATATATATATGCTGAATGGGATAACTAGAATGTGGTGGGGGAGAGAATAATAGCCGGGGAATGAATGTCTGTTAGTAATAATTATAATTTTAGAGGTGGAGACGGAAGTGAGGGGGTGTTATACGTTTTTGTTTATTTATTGGAGATCTTATTAAGACATTGAGTGTTGCCACTTCCTGGACTTAGACGACTTCTCATTAAGATATATTCACCGACCTGGTTTAATCTACAGCTCAGCCTGGTCGTCTGGCGACGAACGGGATGTTGTGTTAATACCACATCGAGCTGGTGTGATTTCCTCAAACTCACACATACATACACATACATGCATACACATACGCTCTGACACACACATACACTCAAACACACACTTACTCACATCTGTATATATAGGGAGACAGATACACTTAAATATATACACAGACAGATATATTAACATATATGCATGTACATACACAGACACACACACACACACACACAAATACAAACAGACATACACATAAAATTACACACATACGAACACATATACAGACAGATATTATCACATATACATATGCACATGCAACCACACTCACACACATTTATACACATATAGATACACTGGCATACAAAGTTATGCATACATACAATAAATCATGTACAAATACATACAGAAGTATGCACACACATATACATTCACATACAAGGAAACATACACATTCACACAAATGCACATACATGCACAGACATATACATACGCACTTAGTTACAAACAAATGCATGCACACATATTATCAACCATTTATAAATACACACAGCGGCATGAACACATATAGACATGTAGACACAGATATACTCAGGCTGAAGCATGCACACACACAGCACACTCACATGCCTACATATACTTACACATAATCAAGCGTGTAGACGTCTACATGGATACAAGTATACACATGGATATACGCAAATAAATACAAATTTGCACACACATATAATTAAGAAATGGTAAGGCGGCGAATTGGCAGTGTCGTTAGGACGTCTAGTAGAATGCTTTGCGGTATTCGTTTCGGGCTCTCAATGCTACCGAGGTCAACTTTGCCTTTCATCCATTCGAGGTCGATAAAAAAGTACCAGTCTATTAGAGGGGTCAATCCTTTCTCTATATCTAATGATTACCGAATGCTGAAGCTGGCGCATTACTGCACCAGCTCCTGCAATTCTTGCTCTTAATTCAGCCTCCTGCTTTCCATCACGGTCCCAAGATATTTGAACTACCCCACCTGCTTCAGTGGAACTCCATTCACATGTAGGGTGCACAGCGCAGGCTCCCTTGAGCGAAGGAGTGTCTCTGATTTTCATTTCAGCCATGCAGCTCTCGTTTCTCAAAGACACATTTGATACTCAGTATATTATATATTTATTTCGATGTGTAAAATAAACATTAAACAAATTTGTCGAGCGACTTTCGTCAAATCGGACCGAGGACAAAATGTTTCCGTTGGTCTTTCCAATTGCTAATACTATCTATTGGTCGCAACTCCAAGTAGGAAGAGCAGCGTGAAATAAAGTGTCTTGCTCAAGGACATAACGCATCACCTGGTCCAGGAGTAGAACTGACAGCCCCATGATTGCAAATCCACTTCCCTAACCAATCAGCTACATGCCTTCACAAAATAATTATATATTATATTGAGTATCATTGTGTCTTTGAGAAATGAATGGATTGAAGTAGGCCGTTTGTCAACCAGGAAAGAAATCAAAGAATTTCTAATCGTGTAAATTATAGACACTCACAATACGCAATACAGAAAGCTGTGAAATGAAATGTGCTGGAATTCAAATCTCTTTATTCTGTGCACAGAATATCTACAGCGAAGTGTATCAATAAATAAAGTTTTAAACTATATATAACAGGCTCCCTTACCGGATATTTCTATATGTATATATACAAAATATGAACAAATATCCCGGCAGTAGTTCTGTTGTAAATTGGTACATATAATGTATGCCATTCATACTTTATATATATATTTACGTATGTGTGTCTCTGTCTGTCTGTCTGTCTATTTGTGTGCGCGAGCGTCTATATATGAACATTGTTTAGGATCGTGTTACGCCAAAGAAGCATCTTTATAGTTTCTTTCTACTGAGCAGGTGTGATACATTTGCTTCCTAGGGGTGTGAGAATTTGCTGTTACATATATATACAAACATATACACGCCCAAACACACACACTGGCATGGACAAACAAACACTCTCTCAGGCTCTCTATGTCTGTGTCTGTCACACTATCCAGTTTCTCTTTATCCACACAAACATATATATTTATGTATATGTGTGTGTGTGTGTATGTGTATGTATGCGTGTGTAAGCGATGAAATTGAATGAACGTACCTTAGGTGGGCGATCTACATGCTAAATATACATACGTTTGAAACTCACACATGTTACATAGCGAGTTCAAATATGTTTCTTTGAAGATGGAACGTCCTAAAACCTAAAAATCCCCAAATGAATGAGGTAAGTGTATATATTCAAATATATATATATATATATATATATATATATATATATATATATATATATATATATAATTATAGTAAAACATTAAAACGTGAGGAGTTTCGTTACAAATCACATGTTATATGGAAAATAGGGTTCGGAAAATGCAATGACCGACCTTTTGGTAATTTAGCAGGTTTCTGTATTAATGTGCCAAATAATTTAATGTTTATATATATTTTTGTTTACGTTTCAGAAAAGCGACTACAAGTTGGTGATCACTACCTACATCAACTCCTCATTTTACTCTGACATCATGTAATGATCTTCCCTAGATACCATTTACCATCGGGTGGTCAATCTGGTTTCGGCCTCTTCCATTTGGGGAGTCATGTCAACTTATGTTTGTCTTTGTGTGTGAAAAGTTTCCTTTCTACAATCTGCTCATAGGCAGTATATAGTTCCAATAGTATTTCTCAATTTTCCTTCAGGGTACTATATCCTTCTCTTCCCATGGTTCTTTCAAATGTGGTGTTGTTGTTCCCAACGTTTGCATTTAAATCTCCCATCACAATCTTTATATGATATGTTGGTATGTTTTCCAGCTCAGCCGGCAACAGCTCGTAAAATTCATCTGTGTCATCACTCGCATTGTCATTTGTTGGACTGTAATACTGTATAATAGTAATGTGGATCTATTTCCCCTTTAATCTGGTCTTCATGATCCTGCTATTTACAGGTTCCCAATCAATAAGATGGTTGTCTACTCCTTTCTTCAGGATGATCGCTACCTCTTCACAATGCTAGTTATCATCTCTTCCTGAGTACAACACTGTTTCTCCTGTGGTCGTTCTCAAACTTCCTGAAACAAATATCCAACACTTTAATGACTCTGCCAAATCACCAGTCTGCTCATTCAGTGATTACCTGTGGCTAAACAACAACACCATCACCAGCAGGAGTAGCAGCTGTTACATTATTTCAATTACACTGTTCATTTCTTGTAACTGAAGCCCCTCTGCCTTTTATGACTCATTTGCAGTGACGAAGCCTCTAAATAGGCTGCAATTGATGTGGCTATTTAAGCCATAGATCTCATTGATAACTGGTTTAAAACAGAGTTCATTCATAACTGGTTACAAACTTACAATTAATGTGAAATATGATGAGAACAAATAAGAAGACTGGAGGAAGAAATTCAAGCAACATTGAAATTATGTCATAAAATAAATGAAAAATAGGTTAGTTGAAATGGAAAATTAAATAGTCGTACATAGGTGGTAAAAGAACAATTCACACAAAGGTGGGTGATATAATGGGGAGGGGACGCAAAGATGAACGTATATATATATATATATATATATATTTGAGGGACTTCCGTCCGTCACACAATGTGTGTGTGTGTGTATGTATGTGTGCGTGTGTGTGTGTGTGTTTGTGTAAATGTATGTGTATGTGAGTTTGTGTGAATGTATGTGTATTTGTGTGAATGTATGTCTGTGAGTGTGTATTTTTGTAAGTGTATCTCTGTTTGCACGTTTATATTTATATACTCACACATATTAATGTATGCATAAGCACATACACACACGCACACACATATATATACATACACATCAGCGTGTTGAAAACATCCTAGTGAGATAAAAACTACAATTCCGGACAAAGTGACACATTGGTAACTTGCTATTAGGTCAGCAAACTGATGCGAGGCTCTTTTGTTGTGGGGTTTAGAAATATTAAGGAAATAAAAGACAAAGCTGTTTAACTGACCAGTAAATTGAAATGAAATGTAAATAAATTTTAATCCATTCTTAAGATTTCGAAATGTATTTTCTAAAAAAGACATCTTATTGCTTTCTGACCTTTGATTTGACACGGACATGGAAACAATTTAAAGAACATTCTGACAACCTTTAATATGATTGCTCATATAATCTGGGACTTGCTAGTTTGTTAAATTTTGGCAATACATTTAAATAATTTTAACAAGAAACCCTCTCCTGTTACTCTTTAAAAAAATATCACGAACATCGTCATTATTCTTACATGCCTACCTCACACTAAATATCCAGCTATAGACAATATCAGACCATTGGAAAGTAAAGTGTACAGTAGAGAAGTATAAAACAACAACTTTGCAGCACTTCGTGTCCAGAGCTCGAATCATGCTGGGGTTTATTTAGTCACCCAACATTCAAATCGATAATGTGTAATATGATCTATTCATTCAACTATACTCACCCATAATAAATATGTAGCTTTGTGACAATGTAAGAAAGGGTTTGTTTAATGTATATATATGAAAGTAAAACATTGCGGTGAATAGTCATTAGAGTCTCGGACGAGAAC
Source organism: Eledone cirrhosa (assembly GCA_964016885.1). Lineage (NCBI taxonomy): Eukaryota > Metazoa > Mollusca > Cephalopoda > Octopoda > Eledonidae > Eledone > Eledone cirrhosa. The sequence continues at coordinate 310,333,956 of OZ024742.1, forward strand.
CCTTTTATTATTTGATGGGGTTCTCTGTGCTCCGAGTTGAAATCTCACCGTCGAGTTGAAATCTCAACGTCGTTTACTTCAATTTTATAGCTCAGTTTAACACTAGAACCTGACATTTGGGTACCTTTAGCAAGCTTTCAGACCAGCTTTCCGGTTTGAGAATACCTTCCCTATACCGCCATACTTCACCTAACACAGCTACATTTAAATTGGTCCTGTGCACTTTGTCTAAACAGTACAATAGTCAAGAAGTGGGTGATTCCTATCCTGTCACGGGCATTTAAATAGTAATTTAGTGAAAGAACATACTGTATGGCATAACACATCAAATCGCGCCGAGGGGAAGTTTACCTTTCAGCCTTACGGCGTCGATAAAATAAAGTACGAGTAATGTACTGAGTAATTGCTGGCCTTGTGCCAAAAGTAGAAACAATTATATTGTATATGGTGAAGTGAAGGAAACTTTGACTGATTTGACCAATATATACCATATATATCGAAAGAAGTTGATGGATTCACTACAATCTAGTTAGGTAAGAGGCACACCACTCTAAACACATTCATGTATACACTAGTAAAAATCGATGTGTCGGCATAAATCACATACACAGACAGCTGCACAAGCAAAAACGGACATGCACACAAAAATACACGCGCAGATAGATACACATACGCATATATATATATATATATATATATATATGTATATAAAATTCCTTTTTTAAATGTTAAATAGTGAGTCTTGTTACTCTGGTATGATGAGCCAGAGTAAGAAGACTGACTATTTAGCTTTAATAAAATGAATATTAAAACTCTACTTCGCTATTGAGTACTCTTTTCTCTCAGCCGTCAACCACATACAGATATACATACACATATATATATATATATATATATATATATATATATAAAAGGGGGGGGGGAGTCCT
>OZ024742.1:310337384-310349884 GCA_964016885.1 Eledone cirrhosa
CCACCCAAACACACACACCCACCCACACACACACAGACACACACACATACACACATGTATATATATATATTTTTTTTTGCAAGAGATGTCAACATGAATGGGCCTGTTATTTTTATCTAAATACATTTTTTCCAATTCTATCCCGGCCGTGCCCTCAATCTATTTCATTTCTCATTCTTTCTTCTGATGAAGGACTAGCGTCCGAAACGTTAAAACCCTCTTTCTGCTATATCAAGCGTTAACCTAATATATCTCTTCAATATACTGTACCGATTGTGTTGTTATTTCTGTTTACCTTTTACACACACACACACACACACACACACATATATATATATATATATATATATATATATATATATATATATATATGTGTGTGTGTAAAAGATAAACAGAAATAACAACACAATCGGTACAGTATATTATATAAATATATATATAAATATATAATAGTCATTGTCTTCAACACATAGATGTTGCTACCTCAGTTTTCAAACAATGCATGTATGCTAGATTGTGCTTTCACAGAGATACATGCGTTTTTTATCTTTCAGGTAACTGTAAACCCCGGACCACATGACTGCATGTGACCCCCTTAATCATTCGCCTGAGAAAGCCTCCAGACACATATAATGAACATATAGTTAATCAGTGTTTCAAATTTGTGTGAGAAATCGAAGATTTTGTTTTAAGAACAACCTTAACAACAGAAGTAGAGAAATTGTATTTTAGTTTCTCTGACTGTTTTGATGTTTAATCTTAGAATTGCTTGTTTTGTCTTTTCATATACAACCAGCCCCCATATATATATATGTATATAAATATATATATATATTGTTATACGTTGGGATGGTCATGTTGCCAATAAGAAACACACGCACCAGTTGCTTTCACTTCAATTTATTATAATAAATTTATAATAAATTTATAAATTTATAAATTTCTGGTTGGTTGGTTGGTTCCACAACCAGATAGTTGTTTATATATTGTCATAGTTCTTTCGTCACACACTCTGTGACCTCTTCAGTGACTGGGGATTCCTTTCTTTGTTTCTGTGCCTCTCCTTTGTTCTGTCCTACGCCATTTTGTTTCTGTGTGTGTGTTGTGTGCTCTAGTCTGCGCATGCCCCACATCGGGGTGTCTGTGTGTGTTTATGTTCATTTATTTATTTGTTTATTTACATGTTACTGGTTGGTTGTTTGTTCTTATTGGAAACATGACCCTCCCAAAGTATAACAATTTCGGTTTCAACACACGATTTCAGATAAAGAATCTTGCTAAACAAATTCAGAAACAAAATATATATATATATATATATATGCATACATGCAGTTTTTGAAACCTGAGGTAGCAACATCTATGTGTTGAAGACAATAACTATAATATATATATATATATATATATATATATATATATATATATATATATATATACTGTATATATATGAGTGTGTGTGTGCTTGTATATATAAGTGTGTATGATATATATGCAGCTTCATATGCAAATGAGATTAATCACCTTATTTACACAGACGAGAAAACTATGTTCTCGGCTGTTTTCAAGTCCAGCAGTCGCAAGTGTGGGAGGGATCGTCCTGATGAGAAACAGTTAAGTTCGAAATGCATCGACAATTGTACCCCTTGCTTCTGCAGGACACCACCAGAGGGTGTTAGCCCCGATGCTTTTTGCATAGTTACGGCTTTCTAAATGTTTATCTATAAACATACCGCTAAATCGTAATTATATATATATATATATATATATATATATATATATATATTGTTATGCTTTGGGAGGGTCATGTTGCCAATAAGAAACACACGCACCAGAGCTTTCACTTCAATTTATTATAAATTTAGGAATTTATAAATTTCCGGTTGGTTGGTTGGTTCCACAACCAGACGATTGTTCATATATTGTCAAAGTTCTTTCGTCACACATTCTGTGACGTCTTCAGTGACTAGGGATTATTTTCTTCTTTTTGTTTTTTGTGCCTCTCCTTTGTTCTGTCCTACGCCATCTTGTTTTTGTGTGTGTTGTGTGCTTAGTTTGCGCATGTGTTACATCCGGGTGTCTGTGTGTGTTTATATTTGTTTATTTATTTGTTTGTTTGTTTATTTACATGTTACTGGTTGGTTGTTTGTTCTCTGTGTGTGTTTTCATTTTGTCCTTAATTGTAAGTTGTGATGTTGCTGTTCCATTCATGTTTTCTATTTAATTTTGGTTGGAGTTCATTTATGTTTATTGCCTCTGTGATTTGTCTAAACATTGCGTCTTTTCTGTGTGTAGATTCTATTTTTATTTCTATGTTCTCTAATTTACCCTTATTTTCTATTTTAGCATGTTGGTGGAGTACAGATGATTCTTTACTATCTTGAAGCTCTCGCAAGTGTTCATTTATCCGTTCCCTATACTACGAGCTGTCTCACCTATGTACACTATATTCTTATCTCTACATTGTCCTTCAGTACATCTTATGCTATATACTACATTTCTAGTTTTACAGTTAATATAGGGGCTTAGTTTACAGATTATACATTTCTTATCTCTACAGGGAGGTCTTTGAAAAGGGTATGTATTGCTAATAAGTGTTTTTATGGAGGTACCTGGTCTTTCTACTATCTTAATATTGAGTTTATGTATATCTAGGGCCCTTCTAAATTTATAAACTAATTCACCTCTAGGGGCTGTATCGATGAACATTACACTCTGGTATTTATTGCTATCATACCATGAGTTTATTCTATTAACCTTATTCCTAGTTATTTCTATTCTATTCTAAAATTTGCTCCTATACAAGGGGAAGGTCCCATTTGTATCATTATTTACCATTTTTTCCCATTTGGTTCTGGCTCCTCTATATACTCTAATTGTAACCAGAGAACTGCATACGGTGGATGAAGTGTTGTATGTGTCTCTCTAGTTCTTTGGGGTTGTACATGCGGGACACGCTTCTCATCACCCGTACCAAATCCGCAATCAGTATGTTGATTTTGGTATGGTCCGAAACAGCTAAGTTTCGGTTGATCAGATATTTGGAAGTCATGGGTTTGGTATAATGGGAATGGAGGATTTGTTTTTTGTTATTAATGGTATCTAACCAGAGCTCTGTGTCTAGTACAGGTAGTCGATGGTTGGGGTGTTTGCTTGGGTAGTCTATAGTAACTCTAATACTCTGGTGGATGGAGTTAGCTATTTGCTGGATGCATTCCATGGTGTTTTTCTCTAATTCCTGACTGTTCTCTAGTGGGGGTGGTTTTACTACGGTGTTTATATCATCAACGTAGCGGGAGTACATTATCAGGGTTATGAAATTGCTGTCTTCTAATTGTTCTTTAAGTTTAAGTTCAAGTCTATTGTCTCACCATACCATGAATAGGTTAGCTATGTCACCTGCAATGCTAACTCCAATGGCTGCTCCCTCCTCTTGGGCATATGTTTTTCCATTAAATTTGAACATATGTTCCTTAAGGGTTAATTTTATACTGCCCCCCACCGCATGTGCAATCATTTTCTTTAGTTCATCGTGGTTTTCGGGGGTCCGTATAGCTCCGGTCCACCCGTTCCATCTATCTGTGTGGGTTTTCTTGACCATTGAGGTAATGGTAGGTGGTCTGCCTCTTGCTGGTCTTGTAGGGCACAGGTTGCTAAGGTCATATGTATCTAGATAATCATTACTATAAGTAAGTTTAAGTAGGAGTCCCAGCTCACTGGTATCAATCCCATGGAATTCAACATTGCTCTCACTGATCATTTCTACGCATTTCTCCACAGCAAAATCCACGTCAATAGATGGATATAGGGACACAACATCCATATTACCTATTATGCGGTTTGTTAGGTCCCTAGATCGGTTACTTTCGCTGATTCTGCTGAGGAGGTCCTCCGTGCTGTCGTATATATCTGGGGACATTTCAATGATGGGGCGTATGATCATGGAGAGGAAGTAGGAAAGTCTGTAGTTACTAGCAATGTTAGCTCCACAGACTGGCCGTGTTGCTGGTCCTGTGACAGGGTCACTGCTCGTTTTATGGTCTTTTCGAAGCCCTTACAACGCTGGCACGTCATTATTCCAGGCCTGGAAGTTGTTGGCAGTCCTTTTGTTGGGCTGCATTATATTTGTCCCCATCATCATATGGGCATTGAGGGTTTTTTCCCTATCCTCATGCTCTTGTGGTGTTACTTCTCTTGTGTTAGTGATGTGGGTTTGCATTGCCTGGATGTAGTTTGACAGACTGGCAACCGACATTCTGCCAGACTTGTCTGTTGGAAAGCATGCAATGTCTCCATTACGCGAGAGCTGCATGAGCTTACGCAAGCCATTTGCAGATTTTTCTCCCAGTTGCTGGGCCTCCATTCTATTTTGCATCTTGCTATACTGTTCTATAATATTTCTAAGTTTAGATCTGGCTATACTAAATCGTGCTTCTGTTTGTTTATCGACCAGCGATGGCAATTGCGTGCGTTTGTTAAAAGCTAAAGTCGTGGCGTGGACTCGACGTAGGTCGAAGGACATATCGGAAGGATTATAAAAAGTAGAGTTCCAGGCTGCTGCTTTATGTGTACTATTGCTATTGTTATTGTTAGTTGTGTTGTTTCTATTTCTATTTCTATTTCCACCAACAGCCTCATGGTGAAAGCAACTGGTGCGTGTGTTTCTTATTGGAAACATGACCCTTCCAAAGCATAACAATATAGGTTTCAATACACGTTTTCAGATAAAGAATCTTGCTAAACAAATTCAGAAACGATATATATATATATATATATATATATATATATATATATATATATATATATATATATACTATAAAGTATGTCCAATGAATCATTTGATAAGATATATACATCATTTCCTCTCCCAAATAGCATAATTAACCACACAAAAAATCAATTAGACCAGGCTATAACATTAAAAGGCACATATGGAGAAATAGTAGTTAAATAAACGACACCAATCTATTCGCGACCAACCGCTATAGAATATTTACCCAACATTTCAATAGCACGTGGAAATCGATTAAATATACCGTCAACCATACACAATTATGTATAAAATTAAAGTTAGAAGAAAAAATGCATATACACATACCAGGATTACGTTTCTACCCTAGGGTTTCGTTCGCTTTCGTAAATATCCTATTAAGGATAAAATCTCGAGCTTCGAACTCATCAGGAAACAAACTCATTTGGACAAAGAATTTTCTAAAGTGATCCCCGCTAGAAACGAATTCAAAATGGCTAAGAACTGTGACATGGCAGTGGTCAAGTCAGAAATAATGTGATTGGCTGCTTACGGCGAGTGGGCTGGTTGCTAGAAAGCGTAGCCCAATATTGCCCAAATTTGATCTCAACCTTATGGGAGATTATTAAATATAAAGATTTACATATACACAAACTAGACAAAGTCACAGATATATATGTTTTGGCAACCATTCACGATGTGGCTCAATGATGAATTAATAGATTAAATAATCAGAGCAATATACTATAAAGAATGTCCATAGAATCATTTGATAATACATATACACCATTTCCTTTCCCAATTAGCATAATTAACCACACAAAAAATTAATTAGACCAGGCTATAACATTAAAAGGCACATGTGAAGAAATAGTAGATAAATAAACGACAGCAATCTATTCGTGACCAACTGCTATAGAATATTTACCCAACATTTCAACAGCACGTGGAAATCTTGTAAATATACCGTCAACCATACACAATTATGTTTAATATTAAAGTTAGAAGAAAAAATGCATATAACATACCATGATTACGTTTCTACCCTAGGGTTTCGTTCGCTTTCGGAAATATCCTATTAATGATAAAATCTCGAGTTTTGAACTCATCAGGAAACAAACTCATTTGGACAAAGAATTTTCTAAAGTGATCCCCGCCAGAAACGAATTCAAAATGGCCAAGAACTGTGACGTAGCAGTGGTCAAGTCAGAAAGAATGTTGTTAGAAAGCGCAGCCCAATATTGCCCAAATTGCATCTCACCCTTATGGGAGATTATTAAATATAAAGATTTACATATACACAAACTAGATAAATATGTTTTTTTGCAACCATCCACGATGTGGCTCAATGATGAATTAATAAATTTAATAATCAGAGCAATATACTATAAAGTATGTCCATATAATCATTTGATAATATATATATACACAGTATATATATATATATATATATATATATATATATATATATATATATTTATATATAGATATAATTAGGATTTAACAGTATGTTTATAGATAAATATTTAGAAAGCCGGAGCTATGCAAAAAGCACCGGGGCTAACGCCCTCTGATGGTGTCCTGCGGAAGCAAGGGGTACAATCGTCGATGCATTTCGAACTTAACTGTTTCTCATCAGGACGATCCCTCCCACACTTGCGACTGCTGGACTTGAAAACAGCCGAGAACATAGTTTTCTCGTCTGTGTAAATAAGGTGATTAATCTCATTTGCATATGAAGCTGCATATATATCATACACATATATATATATACATACATACACACACACACACACACACACACACACACACACTCATATATAAATGTATATATATGCACATATATGTCTAAGTGTGTTCGCATAGTTCAGCTAAATGGCATCATGAAACACTTGACAAATAAAACCAAGTGAACCACACAAGACAATGAGGAAGTTGTCTAGTCGATCGGATTGCTAAAACTAGCAGCCAAATCTAACTTTATATCACACTTTTTACCGTTTTAAAACAAGACAATGCTGCCTTATGTGGTTCAATTTACACTATATCTCATATAAAGGCGAGATAATCACAACTGGAATATTAATGATTATTAATTTAAGTATTATAGCATGTAACACAAACACCATCAACAGATAAGTCTCAAAGTGACCATTTGATATGTTTTAGCAATCGAATGGCACTGTGGAACTTGAAGCATAAATGGGCATAAACAAATACCGATTGGTTATTAGACAGAGTGAGAGAAAGATATTTATATATATATATATATATATATATATATATATATATATATATATATATATATATATATATATATATAGAGAGAGAGAGAGAGAGAGAGAGAGAGAGACGAGCGGAGAGGGAGAGAGCGAGAGCAAGAGAGAATGTGTGTGTTGTTACTATTTTTTTGTGTGAATCACTGTATATATAGGTCGGAAGGACTATACATTGTTCGTGAAGGTCTGTATATATATATATATATATATATATATATATATATATATTGTTATATTTGGGGAGGGTCATATTTGCGTAATATTGCCAGAATTAATAACAGAACACACTCACTGTTTGGTTGGTTTTCGCTTCTCGCTGTCTTTTATATATATATATCTGCGATCTAACTTACTCGGTCCTCAATGTTGCCATTGACTGACCGGCGGTCAAAAATAATACAGATACAATATAGACACAAACACATATATATAGTTTACATAATTTACATAAATCTTTCGTTGCACATCTGCAACATCGTCAGTGGTGTTATATTCATTGTTCCTCCTGTTGTGTTGTATGTCTACGCCATTTTTTTTTGTTCAGTCTGTCTATATATTTATTTATTTATTTGCTTGTTTGTTTATCTTATTTTATTTTGTCTTCTTTGCGCATGCGTTTGCGTGTGTGTATAGTGTGATGTGTGACTAGTGTGTATAGTGTTGTGTCTGCTGGGTGACTAGTGTGTGTTTATGTGCTTGTGTATGTATTTATTTATCTTATTTTATTTTATTTTATTTACTTATTTATACTTCTCTTAGGTCAGTGTTGTTTGTTTGGGTGTTGTTGTTGTTCCACTCATTCTTTCTGTTTAGCTTTGGTCTTCTAATTTCTATTTCACTGGCCTCTCTGATTTGCCTATCTGCTGGGTCATTCCTATGTTTAGATATTATTCTAATTTCTATGTTGTCTATGTTACCGTCATGTTGTTATCTAGCATGTTCGTATAGTACTGACCCGTTTTTTCGTCCTTTTAGTTCCCCCCAGTGTTGGTCTATCCTTTCACCTATGCTACGAGCTGTCTCACCTATGTATGTTGTTGTCATGTTTCTGCAAGTACCCTCTGTACATCTTATGCTATAGACTACGTTTCTAGTTTTACAGTTTATCCGGGGGTTCACCTTACAAATGATACATTTCCTATTGGTACAGTGGGTTTTCTTAAAAGGGTAGGTTTTGCTGATCAGGGATTTTATGGTGGTTCCTGGCTTTTCTACCACCTTTATTTTTAAGTGGGTCTTTCTCAGGGCCTTTCTACACTGGTTAGCTAATTTCCCTCCAGGGGTGGCGTCCACAAATATGACACTCTGATATCTCTGGTTGTCGTACCATGATGTGGCCTTCCCTATCTTATGTCTAGCCCTATCTAAGCTATTCCATGATTTGCTCCTGTATAGTGGGCAAATTCCTTTCATGTCCAGTTCTATGAGGGTCTTATACTTTTCCATGGCTCCTTCGTATACTCTGACTCTGTCTCTTTGGTTGTAGCCAGAGAACTGCACGCGGTTGATGAAGTGTTGGATGTGTCCTTCCATTTCTGTTGGGTCGCACATGCTGGACACATTCTTCATCACTCGTACCAAATCTGCGATCAGAATATTAAACTTAGCACTACTGGACATTGCTGAGTTTTTGAGTATCAGGTATTTGGAGGCCATGGGTTTAGCATAGTGTGAGTGGAGAATTTGGGCTCTCTCGTCTATAGTGTTAATCCAGAGTTCTGTGTCTAATACAGGTAGTCTATTGTTAGGGTGTTTGGAAGGGAAGTCTATAGTTACAGTTATACTCTGGTGTATGGAATTAGCTATCTGCTGGATGCTTTCCATCGTGCTACGTTCTAAATCAAACTTGTTAGTGCTCTCTAGTGGGGGTGTTCTTATAACTATATTGATATCGTCTACATAACGAGAGTACATGATGAGGTCTATGGAGCTTTCATTAAGGAGATCTTTAAGTCTCCTTTCCCACCATACCATGAAAAGGTTGGCAACATCACCAGCTATGCTGACGCCGATGGCTGCTCCCTCATTTTGGGTGTAGATTTTCTCATTGAACTTAAATATGTGTCCCTTTAGGGTAGTTTTGATACTAGCCCCTATTGCATGTGCGACCATTTTTCTTACCTGATCAGTGTTTTGGGGGGTCCGTATAGCTTTGGTCCACCCAATCCACCTTCCTATGGGAGTCTTTTTAGCCATTGAGGTTATGGTGGGGGGTCTACCTCTTATAGGTCTACTAGGGCAGAAACATCTAAGGTCATGGCTGTCTAGGTAGTCAGTGTCGTAGGTAAGTCTAAGTAGGAACAAGAACAACAAATCCTAAAGTTACCACCAAAATTTGCCATCTACAAAAAGATTAACCCTATGGAATGCAAAACGGAGCTGGAAAAGTGTTTCACAAAAATACGTTGGAATGCAAAGGTAAACAACAACAACAATAATAACGGTAGTAGTAATATAAACAATAACTCTGGGTATAGAAATAACAGCCATAACCATAACAATGGCAGGAAAGTGAGAAATAGTGATAATGGCAATAATACTAGCGATAGACAGAACAACAACAACCACAATAATAATAATAATAGAAACGTTAACCACAGACACAGCAACAGTGACCACAGTAGTAATAACGGTAACAATACGAACAACAACAATAAGCACAGTGGTAATAATGGAAATAGTACATGTAGCAACATCAACAAAAACAAGAAACATAATAATAGTAACAACCACAATGGTAGAAATAGCAGTAACAACAACAACAATAACGGTGAAGTAAACAACAATACATCTAGCAATCATAACAATAATAATATTAATGCTAATGATAGAAACAACAACAACCACCATGATAACAATAATAGCAACACACACAACTATGACGATAGAAATAACGACAACCCCTTAGAGAAACTATTTTTCAACCCAGCTGACAAAACATATAAGATGGGTAATATCTATCCTACGAGGTTACCCTTTAATAAAAGAGTTTGCATACCACAGCAAATAGATGACGAGACGGAGGCACAGTTCACCATAGCTAGAAATAAGATTAGACAAGTAGTAGACAGGTACACTATGAGACAGAGCAGACCAGAGGCCCAACAACTTGGGATAAAACCTGTAGAAGGCTTGGTTAGCCTCAAGCAGCGCACAAGGGATGGTGAGGTAGTGTGTCTACCCACAGATAAGTCTGGTAGGATGTCAATAGATAGCATGCCGAACTACATCGAGGCAATGCAACCCCACATCACCAACACGAGCGAAGTTGCACAACTAACACACGATGGGAGAGAAAAAATCCTCAACGCTCACATGATGATGTGGACTGACATCCTAAAGCCAAGCAGACGCACTGCCAACAACTTCCAGGCGTCTAACAATGGCATACCACCCTTGTATGGGCTCCGCAAGGACCACAAGACAGTCGACGACCCGACAGCAGGACCACCAACAAGACCCGTATGCGGAGCTAATATAGCTAGCAACTACAGGATCTCCTACTTCCTCTCAATGGTTATACGCCCCATAATCAAGATGTCCCCAGATGTATGTGAAAGTACAGAGGACCTCCTCAGCAGAATCAGTGAGTGCAACAAAAACAGGAGCCTATCCAACTGCATAATAGGCAGCATGGATGTGGTGTCACTGTACCCATCCATTAACATTGATTTTGCTGTGAAAAGATGTGTGGAGATGATCATTGAGAGTGAGGTGGAGTTCTGCGACGTCGACACAGACGAACTGGGCCTCCTACTTAGACTTACCTACGACACTGACTACCTAGACAGCCATGACCTTAGATGTTTCTGCCCTAGTAGACCTATAAGAGGTAGACCCCCCACCATAACCTCAATGGCTAAAAAGACTCCCATAGGAAGGTGGATTGGGTGGACCAAAGCTATACGGACCCCCCAAAACACTGATCAGGTAAGAAAAATGGTCGCACATGCAATAGGGGCTAGTATCAAAACTACCCTAAAGGGACACATATTTAAGTTCAATGAGAAAATCTACACCCAAAATGAGGGAGCAGCCATCGGCGTCAGCATAGCTGGTGATGTTGCCAACCTTTTCATGGTATGGTGGGAAAGGAGACTTAAAGATCTCCTTAATGAAAGCTCCATAGACCTCATCATGTACTCTCGTTATGTAGACGATATCAATATAGTTATAAGAACACCCCCACTAGAGAGCACTAACAAGTTTGATTTAGAACGTAGCACGATGGAAAGCATCCAGCAGATAGCTAATTCCATACACCAGAGTATAACTGTAACTATAGACTTCCCTTCCAAACACCCTAACAATAGACTACCTGTATTAGACACAGAACTCTGGATTAACACTATAGACGAGAGAGCCCAAATTCTCCACTCACACTATGCTAAACCCATGGCCTCCAAATACCTGATACTCAAAAACTCAGCAATGTCCAGTAGTGCTAAGTTTAATATTCTGATCGCAGATTTGGTACGAGTGATGAAGAATGTGTCCAGCATGTGCGACCCAACAGAAATGGAAGGACACATCCAACACTTCATCAACCGCATGCAGTTCTCTGGCTACAACCAAAGAGACAGAGTCAGAGTATACGAAGGAGCCATGGAAAAGTATAAGACCCTCATAGAACTGGACATGAAAGGAATTTGCCCACTATACAGGAGCAAATCATGGAATAGCTTAGATAGGGCTAGACATAAGATAGGGAAGGCCACATCATGGTACGACAACCAGAGATATCAGAGTGTCATGTTTGTGGACGCCACCCCTGGAGGGAAATTAGCTAACCAGTGTAGAAAGGCCCTGAGAAAGACCCACTTAAAAATAAAGGTGGTAGAAAAGCCAGGAACCACCATAAAATCCCTGATCAGCAAAACCTACCCTTTTAAGAAAACCCACTGTACCAATAGGAAATGTATCATTTGTAAGGTGAACCCCCGGATAAACTGTAAAACTAGAAACGTAGTCTATAGCATAAGATGTACAGAGGGTACTTGCAGAAACATGACAACAACATACATAGGTGAGACAGCTCGTAGCATAGGTGAAAGGATAGACCAACACTGGGGGGAACTAAAAGGACGAAAAAACGGGTCAGTACTATACGAACATGCTAGACAACAACATGACGGTAACATAGACAACATAGAAATTAGAATAATATCTAAACATAGGAATGACCCAGCAGATAGGCAAATCAGAGAGGCCAGTGAAATAGAAATTAGAAGACCAAAGCTAAACAGAAAGAATGAGTGGAACAACAACAACACCCAAACAAACAACACTGACCTAAGAGAAGTATAAATAAGTAAATAAAATAAAATAAAATAAGATAAATAAATACATACACAAGCACATAAACACACACTAGTCACCCAGCAGACACAACACTATACACACTAGTCACACATCACACTATACACACACGCAAACGCATGCGCAAAGAAGACAAAATAAAATAAGATAAACAAACA
>OZ024742.1:310357384-310389884 GCA_964016885.1 Eledone cirrhosa
CTTATCCACTTGGAGGGCTGGCCCGAACCAAACCCCTAGCAACTTTACCGGTCCGTCCGTCCAGCGCCTAACGACGCTGTTGGACGGCATGGACCTACCACTCCAGGTGCCGAGTTGCAAGCCCACTGACTTTTCCGGCTTAAGTTTTGCTCCCGTCAACCTTTCATATTCCTCCAATAAGTTGCCGACCACCTCGATTTCTGAGGTGTCCGACACCATCACGGTGATGTCGTCCGCATAAGCCGACACAGCCTTTCCGCGTCCCAGTTCGAGCGGGAGGCCCTGCAACAGCTCCAGCTTCCGCAGTAAAGGCTCGAGAGTCAATACCTACAGAAGGGGGAAGAGAGGGCACCCTTGACGGAACGATCGGGAGACCTGAAACGGTTCCGATAGGTGGCCATTAATTTTGACCATCGAGCAGGTGCCGCTGTGAATTGCAGCGATCCAGCTTCTGAAGACGGGGCCAAAGCCAGCCGCCTTGAGGACAGCCTCCAAGTACCGATGGTCGACCCTATCGAATGCTTTCGATTGATCTAAATTGATCAGAGCCCCAACGGAGCAAGGTTTACACCCTACCCTCTCTATGATGTATCGCATTAGGTGGAGATTGTCGTGTATGGACCTGGTTGGGATTGCGCAAGTTTGCGCCTCCCCAACCAAATCCCCGACGACAAGCGCCAACCTCTTCGCTAACACCCTGGCCAAAATCTTAAACTCTGTGTTGAACAGAGTTATGGGCCTGAAATTGTCTAATGTGTCCCTCTTGTTCTCGTCTTTCCTTATCAGCGTCACTACGCCCCGGCTCACAGAACTGGGAATACTCCCGTTTTGCTGCCAGTTGCAGTAGAGGGCTTCGAGGAGATTGGAGAACAAGTCTGGCATATTTACGTAAAGCTCGTAGGGCAGACCATCCAAACCGGGTGACTTTCGCCTCATGCAGCCGACCAGGGCATTTTGAATCTGGGCTGAAGTATTTGGCCTTTCGCAGCGCCCAGCGTCAGCCGTCGAGAGTTGCGGCACGCCATTGAGGTAGGGACTGCAGTCCGCCACCATCTCTGACCCGCCACTTCCCCGGAACAACCGAGCAAAATGTTGGCGAAAGGCCTCACACATCCTCACAAATCGCTCAGCTCGTGCCCGTCTCGTGCCCGTCTCGGTCCGTCAAAGACCGAATCGTAGTTTTATTACCGCGCTGCGCCCCTGCCACGCGGGTCCATCGAACAGCTTTGGTTCCCTCGTTTCTCAGAGCACGCGCCTTAACTCTGACAATGCAACCTTCGTGTTTCGCATTGAAGAAATGGTCTAATGCCATTCTCACCTCTAGCACATCAGTTGCAATGCCACTAGCAATAGCCTCGTCTAACCTATCTACCAACTCCCCCTCCTTTCTATTTTTCTCTAATGCTACTTCTTTGCTAAACTCTATCGACATTACTCTAATCTCTCTTTTGAGAGCTCCCCACCATCTATTGTTGACGACTCCCCCTGTCAACCTTTTCTTAACTAAATTGTTGACCTGTTCCCAGTAAGCCTTACGTGCCGGAAATGACGTTTAGCTTCCAGTAAAACAGGTCCTAACCTACGCGTCTTATCTAGGTCGACCATACAGATCACAAACTTGTGATCTGAATAGGCGACCGTTTCAAAACGTGGACAGCTTACACTATTTCTGTCTATTTTCCTAATGAATATCCTGTCTATATACGATCTAGATGACCCTATGCGGTTAGCCCAGGTCCATACTGGCGCATTAGGGAAATCTAGTCGGTACCTGTCAGACAGTTGGAACTGGCTGATCAGGTTCTTAAGGCTTTTGCACCCCCCGCTCCTATCGTGCGTCTAAGATGCCGTTCCAGTCCCCCGCTAACAGTAAAGGGCGAGACGTACCCAGAAAGGCTTCCAGGCGTCTAAAGGAGTCCGGCCGTCCTGCCCCAGTAGGAGCATAGACGGCCACCAGTCTAAAGGCACCACTTTCATTATTGTTCACGTCCAGTACCACCAACTTCCCGTCCGCGTCCCGGAAGATCGACCTTACCTCGAGATCCAGGCCTTTCCTAAACAGCACTGCCACCCCGCCTCCCATTCCCGGCCGGCTAACAGATGCAAAAATCTGATAGTCGTCGAAAATGGGGGCTAGTGCGCGCGTGTCGGAAATCCTGGTCTCGCTGACTGCAATTACATCCATTTCTATAGACCTGAGGTCGTTGAGCAGGTGACCCTGGTTCCAGGACGATCCCAGGTCTCGAACATTTAAACATCCTACTCTTAACACGGCCATGTTGGCAGGTTAAACAGAGAGAGGAAGGTTTACTTACCTTCCGGGCTCTTGTGAAGGTCGGGTTGTTCGACCTCCATAGTTAGTGGGGTTTCTTTTGGGAACCCCTTTAAAAGTCTTGAAGTGGGTTTTACGTTCGGGGTTCCCACGTCCCGCGGAAAGCTGTCTCGTATTTCTTTGAATATGTCGAGCGACATTCGCACCAGAACCAAATCTTCCGGCACGTAAATGTGCTCGATTGAAAAATTTCCCCCTCTTTTTGTATATTTTCACTTCGTGCTACGAGGGCCATCAGTTCCTTGTTGGCCCTCCTGACGAGCACGAAGTTTTGTATGTTTTGTTGGTGTGATTTTATTTGTTTGCGTGGCTGTGGTGTTGATGGTTTTGGTGGTGTTGTTTTGATTGTATCTGCGTTTGTTGTGAGTGCGGTGTCTATGGTTGCAGATGTTTGTGTGTATATTTGTTCTTGCGTCTGTTTCGGTTGTTTGCGTTTGGGGGATTCTGGTGATGGTGATGGTGGTGTTGATGTTGGTGTTATTGGAGAGATGTTTGCGTGGGTGGTGTCTGAGTTTTTTTTATTGTGGGTGCTTTTGTGCTTTGTTGATTTTTTTTTTTTCTTTTTGTGTTTCCTTTTTTGTATTTTGGGGGATTTGGGATTTCCCTCATTTTCACTACTGGTCGATGAGGGGTATGTGTCTGTAAGTGTGTCTGTATGTCTGTTTATGATTTTATTGGTGTGTGTATTTGGGGGGGGGGGGGGGATTTGACAGCTATCCTCGTTTGCCCCCTGGGTGGTCAATGGTCAATTCAGATGAACTTAAAACTAATTACGGAATATTCCAAGGCGACTCATTCCCTCTCCTATGTTGGCACGCTCTCTATCCAATATCAAGTGAGCTCAATAATACGGGATACAGGTATAAGATGAACAGCAACAATAATATCGTTAAATATTTGATTTTTAAAAAATATTGTATGACCTAAAATTGTATGTTAAACACGGCCAAGGGTTAGAAGGACTGTGGAGCAATTTAAAAATAATATTGGCATGGAATTTGGTCTTAACAAATGCGCCAAAGCAACTTTTAAAAGAGGGAAGCTAACAGAAACACTATAGATACATCCATGCAGGGGTTAGACCCAGAAACAACTATAAATGTCTTAGCATAAATGAAGGTGATGGAATTAAACACAATCAAATGAAGGAAGGAATATGGAAAGAATATTTCAACAGAGTAAGGCTGATCCTGAAAACTGAACTAAATTCTAAACACCATTTTCAGGCTATAAACACCTGAGCTGTATCAGTGGTTAGATACAGTTATAACATCATCAATTGGAACTTATCTCATTTTTAAAGAATGGACTCAAAAACTGAAAAACTTACAGCCAACAAAATGCATCACCCCAAGGCAGACGTATATCAGATATATTTGCCAAGACGAGAAGGAGGAGAGAGCTAATCCAACTTGAACTGTCATACATAATAACTACAATAGACTTATAAACGTATTTAGAGAGTACCAATATCTCTCTTTATAAAGGACATCGGCTTCTAACACCTCTGAAGACATAGTTTGAAATGGAATTTGTGTCCT
Organism: Eledone cirrhosa; assembly: GCA_964016885.1. Lineage (NCBI taxonomy): Eukaryota > Metazoa > Mollusca > Cephalopoda > Octopoda > Eledonidae > Eledone > Eledone cirrhosa. The sequence goes on from OZ024742.1 coordinate 310,361,258, forward strand.
AAACATTATTATTCCCAAACCTGTTTTCGCACCCCTTGTAAAACTTTACTATTCTAAAAACATTTTGATACAAATTGCGCTTCTATCAACACTTTACTACTCTAAAAACATGTTAATACAAACTTTTCACTCCCAACAATACTTTGTTATTTGAAGAATATGTTAATTACGAGAAAATATTAAGTTATGGATACATTTTGTGGTAGAAAATACTTTGTGGTGAAGGATACTTTCTATCGCGAATATGGTCATGATCGTATTTCGTAATCAATCAGTAAATTAAAAAGGATTTTACTGCAATTTCAGATCATAAATAAAAACTAATTATATTCAATGTTGAAAATGGATATTAGTACGAATAATCTTTTAACATAATTTTGGTCTAAGTTTTTCCATATAATCTTTTTTCTTCATTTTTTTTTTATTAGGGATAAAATTGACTTATTATATTAAATAACATTTGTATTTAATTTTATAATGCAAAACGAAATCACTAAATTTTAACCATTATACAGCAAAGTTGATAATCACATGAGATTGTTTCAAAAGAAAAAGAAAAATAATCCTGTTATGGCTTATAGAGTTTCGGTGTGTTAATCTGCAAGAACACGGATACGTGATATGCACATACAATATAGATGCAATTACTAAGCTCTTTATTAAATAATTATCAACCGAGAAAATACATAATACTAAAATATTGTGTTTCAAATCGACTCAGTTTTCTTTATTTACCTTATTCTAAAAAATATACAATACAATTACTTAAAAAGACAAAATCTCATATTTGTTTTCTATACAACGTTTTGTTTAGCAGTAAGTGTAGCTATTTGCGAGCATGACTCTGAGTTTAAACATTGCTTATACACGGCAAAGTGAATACTAAATATTACCAACATATCAAACAAACAAGGAAATGATATCAATACATGATGTAATTATTCAGCTGACAAACTACAAGGTATTGCTTCGTGGATCTTAATATATAGAGAATGATAAGTTTATAGGTAACTTTACTATCTTATTAAGTGGAAAGTTGAACCGGTTTCCATATGAAAGTATTTAAAGAATGTAAAAATATGTCTCAAATCACACCTCAAAAGCCAAATCAATTTATCTATTGCTGTGTAGTAGAAATTCGATCAATATTTATAGTTGAACTGGAGGAAGCCAGTTCTCTGTTAATGACTGACAATGAAACAGGATACTTATCTATTAAATCTCAATATTTCGATTTACAACAAAGAATATATTGATGAAGCTTTGGTAAGATTTGTGGAATTTGTCTACACATATGATTGCCGAAAATCTTAAACATGGGTCCATGCCAGTTGATAAATCCCGTGGACAAATATGTGGTGATTTTGATTTGATATTCGAAGATGACAAACATTTATTTAAAAACAACAATCAACTATGTCTATATTAAAAAAAAACCTGGTGGCATGCTAGAACAGACATTAGTTTCTCGAAATTACTCATACAAATATAATGATATAATATAAAATTGGTAATACTAGACAAAATCACTTTTGAACCAAATGTTGAATCACGTAATGCAGCTGTCGCAAACCCACACACACTGATGATTTGTTTAAATCTCACTGGTAATTATTCATGTTAACATGATACTCATGATGGCCTAGTAGCTGTGTAAAATCAACTACCGTAACTAATATTAGTTTATACAGACCAAAGATATGATTATGTGTCATGTTTATTATCTACTAACGATCAAAAATAATTCTACAAGTAAATAACTAAATGTTTATATCAATCAGCAACTAATTTGAGAAGGAACGTTGATGAATGACGTACAATGTATTGTGATGGGGTCTCCAAGAATATTGTGACACTGCCTGGAAGTCTACACAGATCATAATGTTGCTTCCAGAACATTTATGTCATCGTACAATTGCTACTTTATTCTCTATTAATTAGTTCAGTAATGAATAAACAGTCATTTCTTGTTCTGTGGAAACTGAAAAAGTGATGGGAATCAACCACAGGGACCGAATCATTTAATGGTTTAATTCTGCTAAATATTCATCAGAATAGCCCCTGCTTAAAGACTATTAGCAAAATATATATATGTTGTGTGCAAATTTTATTCTTCGGATAGTCTAACGATTGGTAAGATTTTTACAGATCAATACATTACATATTTTTTTTTATTTTACATTATAAGCAGACATTTATTGAGTTTTTGGACATATGAAAATGGCTGTTATTTGAAATAAGTTTAACTTCTATTTATAGTAGGATGTGATGTCATCTCGTGGCTCATTCGTTAGTTTACGTTAAGTTTGTGTGCCTGATCGTGTGTCTTGTGTGATTGCACGCGTGTGAATGTGCGTGAGTTTATTGTCTGTGTGTGCCTGGTTTTGCCGAATGGTTAAAAAGTTCGCTTTGCAATCATTAGGTTTGGGTTGGATCCCACTTCACAGTATCTTGGATACAGTCATTTAAGTTTGCCACGAGTCGACCCATGTCTTGTGAGTAAAACTGAGTAATGGGTAATTAAGTTAGGTGTACAAGTGTCTGTGGAATGTCCAGCCATTCTCATGTTAACTTCAGGATCAGGCTGTATCGTTGAATGAAAAACTGGAACAATCATCGCAGAAATCGACGGGAGTTCATTTCATGTGTATGTTAAGTGTGTGATAGATGAGTCGTAATTTAACATCCTCATGTTCGCTCTATTTATTCCTATGCGAGCGAGCGAACGAAGCAAGGGGACACACCCGGCTAGAAAGAGCAGCAGCAAGACCCTCGAACCATACCCTATTACCATACAAATGAAAGGACACATTGGCCTAGATATACAAGAACAACTACAACAAACATTATCCATTCATATGTCTTTATTTTATTTATTTATACACTTACATATTTATAAACAATAAATACATTTGCCATATATTATGAACTTATATTATAAACATTGTATCAACACAAGCACCCACATACACACACGCACGCAAACACACACACACACACACATACACACATATATATATATATAAACATATATATATATAAACATATATGTATGCACATCCGAACATACAATTATATATAAACATACATACACACACATATATATGTATATATGTATGTATTAATGCATGTATGTATAGATTCGATTTTACGAAGCCTCCAATTATATATATATATATATATATGCGTATATATGCGTATATATTTGTGAATATATGAACAAGAGGAGGGTGAAAATTTCGTAGGCTGACTATGAAGGCCTGATGCTAGAGGTGTTAAATCTCGCATGCATTAATTTCATCTCTTCTTATTAATAACCGTACTGCTTCTTTCCAGGGACTATTGTTAAAAATAATCCATATTTGGTCATTTCATGAAAGTTCTTGGTCAGCCTATGAAGTTTTCCATCGACATTCGTACATATATACAAATGTATACAAATCTATCTATCTCTCACTTCGTTTGTTTCTTTCTTTCTCTCGCTCTTTCTTTCTTTCTTTCTCCCTCCCCCTCTCTCTCTCTCTCTCTCTCTCTCTCTCTCTCTCTCTCCCTCCCTCTCTCTCTCTCTCTATATATATATATATATATATGTGTGTGTGTGTGTTTGTGTGTTTACGATAGACTGTACTTGCAACTTCCTAACTAGTCCTTTCTGGTTCTGTAAAACCCAGTTTCTTATGATTTGTACTGAGGCTGTTATTACCATATCCCAGAGTCGCAATTATCACAGATACAAATCTAAAAGAATAGGCAGTGTAAATTCCTCATTGTATGAATGTATGTATGGTCCCGTAACACCTGATAGATTCGTGGTGGCGCCGTATTGACATACGGGCATTTGAAGCCTGGAGGAGCCCATCCCTTTCCAGGCCTGAGTACAGCAGATTTCTTCCAGAGAAAGATAGAAAGTGAGAGATAGGAAATGAGAAAGAGATATAGATGAAGAATCGACCTCAGTACTTGACTGTTACTTTTTTAATCGACCTTTTTTAATCGAGGATGAAAGGCAAAGTTGACCTCGGCAGGATTTAAATCCAGATAGCAGAGAGCCGGGACGAATACCATAAATCATTCTATCCGACGTTCTAATGATTCTTTAGTTCAGCATAAATGTTCCCATTTTCGCTAATCCTTAGCATTATATTTACTTTGTTGGGCAACTGATTGTATTTGCCTTCTTTCCCCTATTCCATATCACTATGTCTTCTCTGTTATGTTTGCATTTTATTTGGGTTTTGACGGGAAAATTCCATCAGTACTCTTTCATATTATGTATGCGTATGTCCTCCACATCACTGTTATCTTTCATATGTTTATTCTGAGGCTATCCTTTCAACGAATTGCATTGTATAATGTTTTGACCACTACATAATGCCCATAAGGTGATAGTATCATGATGACATCTTTGGACAGCTGCTTATGATGTGGGTTCCATCTCCGATGTTAATTCAACAGAGTCTGCATCTGTAGTCACATCTAGTTGATTTGCTTGCATGCCTGTCTCTTTTGTGCATTAGGTATTTCATTGTTATTTCCTGTTCTTGGATTGCAAAGGCATATCATTCAATGTGAGCGCCAATATACCGGTTGTTGGTTCAAGATTGACTGCTTTGCTTATCTATAATACTTGTTGGGGAAGAATCCTCAAGCAAGGATTCCAGCGGGTCCTGTCAAAAGCAACCATCTTCATGTAATTCGGCTGGATCCCTAAGCGAGACCAGCCAAGCTCATACACGTTATCCAGCCATCTTGGTCGGGTCTACCCTTAGGTTTCCTGACGGTTGGCTTTGCCCAGTAACACCTGTCCAGCGGTTCTTAATACAGTCTAACATGTCCATAATATCAGAACTGTGGTCTGTCGATTCGGAATATCTTTTAGGTGCAAAACCCTTGGTCATTCGTGACAGAAGGAGGGTCTTTATATATATATATATATATATATATATATATATATATATATATATATATATATATATTTATTCAGGTTTGAGGTTCACCACTGTATAGAGCTGGTCTATTTCGTATGGTCAATCGTAATGTAATAATATAAAGAGTACTCGCCCTCGGGTCCTCGATTTTCAGTCCCATGGATTTTATCTATTACATTCACGTATTATATTTCGAATACCTGATGATATCACCGGATTCATACGGAACCCGGTCATTGAAATGATCATAACAAAGTATAATAAACCTTTCAAGGATTTACACAAATCCAGCCTCCTGTCATTTCATTATATATATATATATATATATATATATATATATATATATATATATATATATATATATATATATATATATATATATATATACACACATATAGTTATGTATATATGAAGTTAGAAATATATCAATACAAATATACGGATGGAGTTTATATAATATGCGTGTCTTTCGCTCTACAACGTGCAGCAAATACCCTTGTGAGTTATCTAATCCGGTGAACTTTAGATAAATGACCTATGATAAAACTTGATAGCGTTACAGAATCACCGACGCACACACACACTCACTCACACACATTCACACACAAATACACAAAAAACACACGTAGGTGCGTATGTGTGTGTATATGCTGGACCTTCGTCGGTCCCTACGAAGAATATTCGACTTTTTTGAACAACAGAAAAGCCTGCTCTTGATATTTACGAGCAAGTGGCTGAAAATTCGTGTACACTTAATGTAGTTCTCAGCTTAAGGTTTTCGGCTTGCAACCGTAAGGTTATGAGTTCTATTCCACGTGATACATTGTATCGTTGATCATGACACTTTATTTCATGTCGTTCCAGTCCACTTAGCTGGTATAAATGAGGTGTACCTGTAATTCAAACGGCCAACCTCATCACACATTGTGTCGGGTTCAATCTCTCTGAGAATTACGTTAAGAGAACACGTGTATGTAGAATGCAGTCACCTGCATGTTAATTTCATGAACTGGATATTGTGTTAATCGAGCAGCTGGAAAATTCTTCGTCGAAACAGACTGAAGTCCATTCCAGTTGCAAATCAAGTTTTGATAAATAAAATAATTAAAAACTATGAACACAATTCAATGTTATCCAGTAAATCTGTGAAATGGGAATCTTCTATAAGCTTTCTTATTTGGGGACCATAAAATACATCCCTGTTTACATTTTCCTTGTCCAGTCCAGGCAATTTACTACTTAAGTTGTCAAAGCAGACGCCTTATTTTTCAGTCTTTACTCTCATCTTTTGGGCAACAACAGACAGATTTAGTAATATGTAGTTGCTTGAATATTATAGAACATTATCGTAAACAAGATAATTAATATATTAAAATCAACCCTAACCATAGGTTTAAATTGTAAGACGCCAAAATTTTAATTGCTAGAAGGCCTTGATTTCGAGGTAAATATTGATATACTGCATCTCCAAAATTAGAGCTAATACGACAAACGTGTTTCTTTGGTATCCGGGAGCAAATATACCCAAGTATAAGTCTAACAGACACCATTATGTGTTATGTAGTATTTACCTTATATTTGTATAAGCGTCTCAATGTATACGTAGGAAATGGAGTAATAAAGGAATTTTTTTCAGTTCTTAAAACATATTTTTGTTCATGAACTACAAACTATAATATATATATATATATGCATGTATATATGGATACGTGATAGTTGTCATGGTAGGTTTATATACCTTGATTTATCCTTTTAATTGAGTTCTGAGATCACTACTATTTTAGTCAGTATTTTCTTCGCCCTGGCGGTTTCTCTCCTTTGTAATTTGAACGCATATAGTTATATATCCGTGTTCGTCTCTCTTTACTGTGCTCTGTATATATATATATATATATATATATATATATATATATATATATATATATATATATATATATATATATATATATATATATATATGGTGATTAGTATTGACGGATCGCGAGAATAAAAGTTCTGAATATCATATCAGAATAATACTAAGAGCGAATCGGTAAATATACCAATCAAATTCATGTTTCCTGGTGGTTATTTATACCAGTTGATGCAGTCTCGGTTACACACTGAGTATGTATACAGATATAACTTTACGACGTACTTCGGCTGATGGCCCAATTCTTAATATGTATATGCTTATATTTATTTATTTATACACATACACACGCACACATGTACATGTATACATACATATATATATATGTGTATATATATATATATATGTGTCTATGTATATAAATATGTGTATATATGTATATGTATATATATATATGTATATGTATATGTATATGTATATATGTATATGCATATATATATATATGTATATATAGTTGAAAATTGCAAACTTGACTGTCACCACATTATGAACCTGAAGATTGCGAAAGCATGAAAGTACTTGTTCAATTAACACTTAGAATTTAATATTCTATCATACTATTTCATTATAATACCATTATATATTTTAAAGGATTGTAAATAAATAAAACGAGTAAATCAGACAAAGTTGGAATTCCTCTTATTAATATAATCTTCTATACACAATCATACACACCCGTGTATATTTACCTATCTATCTACAAAGACACAACAAACAAAAAAATAACAGTTGAAAATAACATAACATCAGAAAACAAAGCAGACGACAAGATTTCATTTGCACAGAAAACAAAGAAATCTTTGACTTATATAGCGGAAAACATTTCAGATGTGGTACGAAGGATCACGGACGCAAAACAATACATAAGTGAAGGTGAGAATGGTATTTTATTGGTAAAAATGCCTCAAGAATTCACGAAAGACATTGAAAGCCGAACGGTCAAGTTTCGGACCATCAACAACAGTACAAAAAAACCTGAACAGCCTTCTCAAGCAGATATCAAAACAGTACTCGCAGAAGTACTGAATGAAACAACTTTCATAAGAAAAGACAGACTGTATGGAAGCCTAGCAATTATCATGAAGAACGAATCGGCGGCAAAAAAATGTGCTTTGTCACCGATTCGTTCGAAAAATTTCACCTTTTATCCATCTTATATGGGGAAAAAAACCCAACGCATATGGCTGGATGCAATGATGCCAGATGTGGACTACTGCTGGCTCATAGCTGGCTTCATCGATCCAGTGAATGACAACGTGATTTCCATTGGGAAAACCACAGGCAATGCGTTCAGTGGAACAGGTATAGAGCTGGTAGTACAAATGAAGCCTGAACGCATCGCCCAAATACCCGACAGAATCCTATTAGAGGACCACGGGTATATAAACATTAGCGTGGAGGGGAGAAGGCCGTCCTGCCATATCTGTGCAGGCAGAGGGCACCTGAAGGCCGCTTGTCCCCAACTCAACAAAAAGAAAACCCTGCTACCAACACCAGCTCCACCACCACCACCACAACAGATAAACAAACAACAAAACTCAGTCCCACCCAACCCGTCCCTCAGTAACACCGCAACACCACCACAACACAAACAGTCACAACACATTACCCCAAAACAAAATACAGGCCCACCCAACCTCTCACTCAATAAAACAACACAACCACCGCAGACACAACACACAACACAGTCTAACATAGTGACATCCATCTCCCCCACAAAGAAAACCAACACGGAAACATTACCAGCAAACATACCTCTTCCCTCCAACACTGAAGATAACCCAACGAATTCGGAGGAAGAAACGGAGTCCTTCAGACAGATTAAAAGGAAAAAAAGAAAACATGTGCAAAACACACAAGGACAAACAACCCCCACCCAAATCGCAACACAATCTAACAAAACAGAAAACACCCCTCCAGCAACAAACAAAACCAAACCTGCCCCTCCCCTCTTCGAAACACTCACACCATCGGAAAAAAAGACATTACACTATACTTACATCAACAGAAACAATAATAAATTAAATGAACTCATATACAATAATCCTTCGGTACAAACCGAAGGTGTAAACTTTGTTTCATCAGAAAACCACCCACATTTAAAACTAATAAAAATCCCAATGAACCTCTACCAAAAACTAAAAAAGGATTTTAAGGAGGACGTAGGACCACCCTCTGTCAAACCCATAAACCGCGTCCTACTAAAAAGCTTTCCCCCTCCCCTTCCCCTCCCCAACACAACTCCAAACACCCCAACCCCACCACACACCGACGACCCCACACCACCACAAGACACCCCTTCACCCAACACCCCCGACCCCATGGAAGTCGTGCAACCCGAACCCCGGGAAGCGGAAAGGTAGGTCTCTACACTCTCCTTTGGCTCTGCCGCCCACATGGATGTGTTAAGAGTAGGATGTTTGAATGCACGTGGCCTGGGCTCAACTTGGAAGCAAGCAAAGCTTCTAAATGACCTCAGGTCATGTAGTATAAATGTAATGGTTACCTGTGAGACTCGAATCAGCGTCATGCGGCAGCTGGCCCCCACCTTCGATGACTTTGAGGTGCATGCATCTCTCTGTCAACCTGGAGGTGGGGGTGGGGTTGTCGTGCTGATGCAAAAACACCTGGGTCTTGCCGTACAGGTTGTGCACTCGGACCCGGAGGGTCGTTTGTTGGTGCTAGACGTTGGCAGTAGTGAAAGTGCGGCCTTGAGACTGGTCGCCGTCTACTCCCCTTTCGGAGCTGAACGGCCCGACTTCTTCCAGCGTTTGGAGACTTTTCTGGGAACGTCGCGTTCCCTGCTTCTAGCGGGGGATTGGAATGACATCCTAGATGCACGTTGGGACTATGCAGGAGCATGTCCTAATAGAGGGGGGTGTAACAGCCTCAAGGGGTTACTCGACCGTTTTAACTTGGTCGATAGATATCGACTAGATTTTCCAACTGTGCCTACCTGGACTTGGAGAAACCACAGTGGTCAATCTAGATCGTACTTAGATAGATTCTTAGTTAGAAGTAAGGATAGGGACATATTAAGCTGTCCAGAAATGCGCACGGTTGGCTACACGGATCACAAATTAGTGACCTGCGTGGTCAATCTCGAGAAAACACATAGACAGGGTCCCGGTTACTGGAAACTTAATTTGTCTTTACCGGCAAAAGAGACTTACAGAAACCGGATTAGCAGATTAGTTAAGGAGAGGTTGACGGGTGCAATCGTCAACAACCGATGGTGGGCATCTCTCAAAAGAGAGATTAGAACAGAATCAATAAGTTATAGCAAGATGTTAGCTGCCAATAGGAATAGAAACGAGAAAGAATTAACAGGTAAATTAGAAGAGGCAATCAAGAGCGAAGATGTGGCCAGAGTGCTGGCATCGAGGACGGCATTGAACCAGTTTTTCGATGCAAAGCATGAAGGCTGCGTCATTCGAAGTAAAATACGTGCTCTAGGTAATGAGGGGGCCAAAGCCGTTGGATGGGCCCGCGTGACAGAAGCTAAAAGTGGAAATCGATCCACCATCCGGTCGTTGCAAGACGAAGATGGACGAGTGATCCGGGAGCCTAAGCAGATGTGCGAGGCCTTTCAAAAGCACTTTGCCCGATTGTTCGGGGGAGGCGAGGGTCCGGGCCGGGGCGTGGATTTCGGTCCATACCTCGACGGCCTGCCGCGTCTCTCGAACAAAGAGGCGGAGTCCTGCGAGGGACCAATCTCGGCTGATGAGATCGGAGATGCGCTGAGCCAGTGCAGCAGACGCAAATCTCCAGGTCTCGATGGTATACCTTACGAACTTTATTTAGCAATGCCGGTCTTCTTCTCCGAACTCCTCGAAGCGGTCTACTGCAATTGGCAGCAGAACGGGAGAATTCCTTGTTCTGTAGCCAAGGGCGTAGTCACGCTGGTGAGGAAGGACGAGAACAAGGGGGATAGTATAAATAATTTTCGGCCCATAACCCTGCTAAACACAGAGTTAAAGATTTTGGCCAAGGTGTTAGCAAAGAGGTTGGCGCTTGTCGTGGGTGGCCTGGTGGGAGATGCGCAGACATGTGCTATCCCATCCAGGTCCATTCACGATAACCTCCACCTCATGCGATACATCATAGAGAGGGTTGGCAACAAACCCGGCTTCGGTGGGGCCCTGATCAACTTGGATCAGTCTAAGGCCTTCGATAGGGTCGACCATGGTTACCTGGATGCGGTGCTAGCGGCGGCTGGGTTCGGTCCTGTTTTCAGAGGCTGGATCACTGCCCTACATAGCAACCACATCTGTTCTAGGATCAAGGTGAACGGCTACCTTTCGAAGCCGTTCGAAATCACACGATCCATTCGACAGGGGTGCCCTCTCTCCTCCCTTCTGTACGTATTGACTCTCGAGCCTTTACTGAGGAAGTTGGAGTTGTTGCAGGGTATCCCCCTGGAACCAGGATTGAGCAAAGCGGTGTCGGCCTACGCCGATGACGTAACAGTAATGGTATCAACCGACTCGGAGATCGAGGCGATCGGTACCTTACTGGAGGAGTACGAAAGGTTGTCAGGAGCGAAACTGAACCGGGAAAAATCCATCGGGCTGCAACTCGGAACGTGGAGAGGCAGACCGATGCCTCCCGATGGTGTCGTCGGACACTGGACGGAGGGCCCGGTAAAGTTGCTTGGGGTCTGGTTTGGACCGGACCTCCAGGTGGAAAAGAACTGGAACGAGGTTACGAACAAGGTGTTTGCACTAACCCAGAAATGGGCCAAGTGTAAGCTGTCCCTAAAAGGCCGGGCGGAGGTGGCGAACATTTACATAGCGTCCGTCACTTACTACCGCCTGACTGTCGTGCCTTGCCCTAAGGAAACACTCACCACCATGGAACGCATGCTCTTCCAATTTCTTTGGAAGAAGCGTCCTCCTATGGTGAGAAGATCCATCTGCTGCCAACAACCTTCGAAAGGAGGGCTGGGGATGCCGTGGTTGATGATGCGTAGGCACGCATTAAGGCTACGGCACCTACAGGTATTCCTCACTGGTCAACCGGTGTGGGCTCCGTTCGTGAAACGAGCCTTTCCGAGACTCGTCTCACTCACCGAGCTACAGTCCTGGGTCAAGCAAAGATCCGGAAAACTGGGAGACTGGCACACTGAGTGTGCTCAGGCGCTCAGGGCTCTCTGGCAAGCGGGCCGGGCCATCGGTGGAGAATCCACCTCATCATTCTATAGAGGGCTGGTGGCTAGCAGGGGCGATGACACCCTTGGAGAGTCGCTGGACATGGAAGAAGACGAACTGGCCAGCCTGTTCGGTAGGACTTTCGGCCCAGGACCAATGGACAACTTCCAGAAGTCACTGGCCTGGCAGTGCTACCGAGGGGCTCTACCCGTTCGAGAGAGGCTCTACAGACACGGGCGCCCGGGCAGGGATCCCTCAAAAAAGATTTGCCCTAGATGCGTGCGTCACGAAGAAACCGTGGCGCACGCATTGGTGCAATGTCCGGGCGTGGCTGATCTGTGGGGCTACGCCGAACAACTGCTGTCGCGGGTGGCGCCGATTAAATTGACAGCCGAGTCCGTGATGACAATCAAACCGCCTCCCCTCTTCACAAAGGAAGCAAAGGCGGTTTTTCTGTGCGTAATAGCCATGTTGAAAGAGGTTGTTTGGTGGACACGATTGAAAGGTCTGAGGTCAGGCAACTTCCTCTCTGGCCATAGTCTGGTCTACTTCTTCCGATATCACTTCGGAAGAAGGATAAGAATGGAGAGAGAGGTGCTTGGCCACAGGCAGTTTTATGAAAGGTGGGTGATAGTGGCGAGAATGGCTCGTGTAAATGGGCCTTCTCTGTATACCATCCTGTAGGTAAAGAAGTAAAGGAGAGGGGAGCACCTTCTCCATGTGCTCCCCGGGCAAAGGATTGCACACTTTTTCGGGGGTGTGTGCAACCCCCATCACGTCCCCTCCCTTTTGAGGTTATTTTCGATTATTTTCATGTTACACCCTTTTTACTCGATTATATGTAAACTCCCCCTTTGTATTTGTCCCTTCTTTTTATGCCTTTATGGTAAATAAAGAAATCTATCTATCTATATATATATACAATCTAGCTGTCGTCTGTTCTACAGTGTGGATGTCATTCACTTCGCACAGAAGTTTTGTTCAAATTTATTGAGGAAATTTTGTGAGTTCAAACTTAATTTTGATACAATTGTGTAGCTTGACCCTCCGTCTGAACTGTCAGGCGGTGGGTCAGCTCATCTTTACCCCTCCTAGAGGTGAAAAACCTGTTTTAAAAAATTTTGTGTAAAAAATTTCAATCGTCTAACAGAAATGTTAAACGCAGCGAACGAAAATAGTGGTGGGGGGGACAGCGGTAAGAGTTGTAAGCTCGCACGCTTTAGTCCTCCCTTCCTTCCCAACTAACGTCATAGAGAAGGAAGGAAAAATTAAAATAAAAACAGACGAATCTGCGGAGAAAAAATTAAATGACGAAAACACAAATCTGGACTTGGATTCCAACAACGAAAAAAAAAAATTTGAAAAATTGCATGACAATACTAATAACACAAACAAAGACACAACAAACACAAAAATAACAGTTGAAAATAACACCATATCAGAAAACAAAGCAGACGACAAGATTTCATTTGCACAGAAAACAAAGAAATCTTTGACTTATATAGCGGAAAACATTTCAGATGTGGTACGAAGGATCACGGACGTCAAACAATACATAAGTGAAGGAGAGAATGGTATTTTATCCGTAAAAATGCCTCAAGAATTCACGAAAGACATTGAAAGCCGAACGGTCAAGTTTCGGACCATCAACAACAGTACAAAAAAACCTGAATAGCCTTCTCAAGCAGATATCAAAACAGTACTCACAGAAGTACTTAATGAAACCACTTTCATAGGAAAAGACAGACTGTATGGAAGCCTAGCAATTATCATGAAGAACGAATCGGCGGCAAAAAAATGTGCTTTGTCACCGATTCGTTCGAAAAATTTCACCTTTTATCCATCTTATATGGGGAAAAGAACTCAACGCATATGGCTGGATGCAATGATGCCAGATGTGGACTACTGCTGGCTCATAGCTGGCTTCATCGATCCAGTGAATGACAACGTGATTTCCATTGGGAAAACCACAGGCAATGCGTTCAGTGGAACAGGTATAGAGCTGGTAGTACAAATGAAGCCTGAACGCATCGCCCAAATACCCGACAGAATCCTATTAGAGGACCACGGGTATATAAACATTAGCGTGGAGGGGAGAAGGCCGTCCTGCCATATCTGTGCAGGCAGAGGGCACCTGAAGGCCGCTTGTCCCCAACTCAACAAAAAGAAAACCCTGCTACCAACACCAGCTCCACCACCACCACCACAACAGATAAACAAACAACAAAACTCAGTCCCACCCAACCCGTCCCTCAGTAAAACCACAACACCACCACAACACAAACAGTCACAACACATTACCCCAAAACAAAATACAGGCCCACCCAACCTCTCACTCAATAAAACAACACAACCACCGCAGACACAACACACAACACAGTCTAACATAGTAACATCCATCTCCCCCACAAAGAAAACCAACACGGAAACATTACCAGCAAACATACCTCTTCCCTCCAACACTGAAGATAACCCAACGAATTCGGAGGAAGAAACGGAGTCCTTCAGACAGATTAAAAGGAAAAAAAGAAAACATGTGCAAAATACACAAGGACAAACAACCCCCACCCAAATCTCAACACAATCCAACAAAACAGAAAACACCCCTCCAGCAACAAACAAAACCAAACCTGCCCCTCCCCTCTTTGAAACACTCACACCATCGGAAAAAAAGACATTACACTATACTTACATCAACAGAAACAATAATAAATTAAATGAGCTCATATACAATAATCCTTCGGTACAAACCGAAGGTGTAAACTTTGTTTCGTCAGAAAACTACCCACATTTAAAACTAATAAAGATCCCAATGAACCTCTACCAAAAACTAAAAAAGGATTTTAAGGAGGTCGTAGGACCACCCTCTGTCAAACCCATAAACCGCGTCCTACTAAAAAGCTTTCCCCCTCCCCTTCCCCTCCCCAACACAACTCCAAACACCCCAACCCCACCACACACTGACGACCCCACACCACCACAAGACACCCCTTCACCCAACACCCCCGACCCCATGGAAGTCGTGCAACCCGAACCCCGGGAAGCGGAAAGGTAGGTCTCTACACTCTCCTTTGGCTCTGCCGCCCACATGGATGTGTTAAGAGTAGGATGTTTGAATGCACGTGGCCTGGGCTCAACTTGGAAGCAAGCAAAGCTTCTAAATGACCTCAGGTCATGTAGTATAAATGTAATGGTTATCTGTGAGACTCGAATCAGCGTCGTGCGGCAGCTGGCCCCCACCTTCGATGACTTTGAGGTGCATGCATCTCTCTGTCAACCTGGAGGTGGGGGTGGGGTTGTCGTACTGCTGCAAAAACACCTGGGTCTTGCCATACAGGTTGTGCACTCGGACCCGGAGGGTCGTTTGTTGGTGCTAGACGTTGGCAGTAGTGAAAGTGCGGCCTTGAGACTGGTCGCCGTCTACTCCCCTTTCGGAGCTGAACGTCCCGACTTCTTCCAGCGTTTGGAGACTTTTCTGGGAACGTCGCGTTCCCTGCTTCTAGCGGGGGATTGGAATGACATCCTGGATGCACGTTGGGACTATGCAGGAGCATGTACTAATAGAGGGGGGTGTAACAGCCTCAAGGGGTTACTCGACCGTTTTAACTTGGTCGATAGATATCGACTAGATTTTCCAACTGTGCCTACCTGGACTTGGAGAAACCACAGTGGTCAATCTAGATCGTACTTAGATAGATTCTTAGTTAGAAGTAAGGATAGGGACATATTAAGCTGTCCAGAAATGCGCACGGTTGGCTACACGGATCACAAATTAGTGACCTGCGTGGTCAATCTCGAGAAAACACATAGACAGGGTCCCGGTTACTGGAAACTTAATTTGTCTTTACCGGCAAAAGAGACTTACAGAAACCGGATTAGCAGATTAGTTAAGGAAAGGTTGACGGGTGCAATCGTCAACAACCGATGGTGGGCATCTCTCAAAAGAGAGATTAGAACAGAATCAATAAGTTATAGCAAGATGTTAGCTGCCGATAGGAATAGAAACGAGAAAGAATTAACAGGTAAATTAGAAGAGGCAATCAAGAGCGAAGATGTGGCCAGAGTGCTGGCATCGAGGACGGCCTTGAACCAGTTTTTCGATGCAAAGCACGAAGGCTGCGTCATTCGAAGTAAAATACGTGCTCTAGGTAATGAGGGGGCCAACGCCGTTGGATGGGCCCGCGTGACAGAAGCTAAGAGTGGAAATCGATCCACCATCCGGTCGTTGCAAGACGAAGATGGACGGGTGATCCGGGAGCCTAAGCAGATGTGCGAGGCCTTTCAAAGGCACTTTGCCCGATTGTTCGGGGGAGGCGAGGGTCCGGGCGGGGGCGTGGATTTCGGTCCATACCTCCGCGGCCTGCCGCGTCTCTCGAGCGAAGAGGCAGAGTCCTGCGAGGGACCAATCTCGGCTTATGAGATCGGAGATGCGCTGAGCCAATGCAGCAGACGCAAATCTCCAGGTCTCGATGGTATACCTTACGAACTTTATTTAGCAATGCCGGTCTTCTTCTCCGAACTCCTCGAAGCGGTCTACTGCAATTGGCAGCAGAACGGGAGAATTCCTTGTTCTGTAGCCAAGGGCGTAGTCACGCTGGTGAGGAAGGACGAGAACAAGGGGGATAGTATAAATAATTTTCGGCCCATAACCCTGCTAAACACAGAGTTAAAGATTTTGGCCAAGGTGTTAGCAAAGAGGTTGGCGCTTGTCGTGGGTGGCCTGGTGGGAGATGCGCAGACATGTGCTATCCCATCCAGGTCCATTCACGATAACCTCCACCTCATGCGATACATCATAGAGAGGGTTGGCAACAAACCCGGCTTCGGTGGGGCCCTGATCAACTTGGATCAGTCTAAGGCCTTCGATAGGGTCGACCATGGTTACCTGGATGCGGTGCTAGCGGCGGCTGGGTTCGGTCCTGTTTTCAGAGGCTGGATCACTGCCCTACATAGCAACCACATCTGTTCTAGGATCAAGGTGAACGGCTACCTTTCGAAGCCGTTCGAAATCACACGATCCATTCGACAGGGGTGCCCTCTCTCCTCCCTTCTGTACGTATTGACTCTCGAGCCTTTACTGAGGAAGTTGGAGTTGTTGCAGGGTATCCCCCTGGAACCAGGATTGAGCAAAGCGGTGTCGGCCTACGCCGATGACGTAACAGTAACGGTATCAACCGACTCGGAGATCGAGGCGATCGGTACCTTACTGGAGGAGTACGAAAGGTTGTCAGGAGCGAAGCTGAACCGGGAAAAATCCATCGGGCTGCAACTCGGAACGTGGAGAGGCAGACCGATGCCTCCTGACGGTGTCGTCGGACACTGGACGGAGGGCCCGGTAAAGTTGCTTGGGGTCTGGTTTGGACCGGACCTCCAGGTGGAAAAGAACTGGAACGAGGTTACGAACAAGGTGTTTGCACTAACCCAGAAATGGGCCAAGTGAAGCTGTCCCTAAAAGGCCGGGCGGAGGTGGCGAACATTTACATAGCGTCCGTCACTTACTACCGCCTGACTGTCGTGCCTTGCCCTAAGGAAACACTCACCACCATGGAACGCATGCTCTTCCAATTTCTTTGGAAGAAGCGTCCTCCTATGGTGAGAAGATCCATCTGCTGCCAACAACCTTCGAAAGGAGGGCTGGGGATGCCGTGGTTGATGATGCGTAGGCACGCATTAAGGCTACGGCACCTACAGGTATTCCTCACTGGTCAACTGGTGTGGGCTCCGTTCGTGAAACGAGCCTTTCCGAGACTCGTCTCGCTCACCGAGCTACAGTCCTGGGTCAAGCAAAGATCCTGAAAACTGGGAGACTGGCACACTGAGTGTGCTCAGGCGCTCAGGGCTCTCTGGCAAGCGGGCCAGGCCATCGGTGGAGAATCCACCTCATCATTCTATAGAGGGCTGGTGGCTAGCAGGGGCGATGACACCCTTGGAGAGTCGCTGGACATGGAAGAAGACGAACTGGCCAGCCTGTTCGGTAGGACTTTCGGCCCAGGACCAATGGACAACTTCCAGAAGTCACTGGCCTGGCAGTGCTACCAGGGGGGCTCTACCCGTTCGAGAGAGGCTCTACAGACACGGGCGCCCGGGCAGGGATCCCTCAAAAAAGATTTGCCCTAGATGCGTGCGTCACGAAGAAACCGTTGCGCACGCATTGGTGCAATGTCCGGGCGTGGCTGATCTGTGGGGCTACGCCGAACGACTGCTGTCGCGGGTGGCGCCGATTAAATTGACCGCCGAGTCCGTGATGACAATCAAACCGCCTCCCCTCTTCACAAAGGAAGCAAAGGCGGTTTTTCTGTGCGTAATAGCCATGTTGAAAGAAGTTGTTTGGTGGACACGATTGAAAGGTCTGAGGTCAGGCAACTTCCTCTCTGGTAATAGTCTGGTCTACTTCTTCCGATATCACTTCGGAAGAAGGATAAGAATGGAGAGAGAGGTGCTTGGCCACAGGCAGTTTTATGAAAGGTGGGTGATAGTGGCGAGAATGGCTCGTGTAAATGGGCCTTCTCTGTATACCATCCTGTAGGTAAAGAAGTAAAGGAGAGGGGAGCACCTTCTCCATGTGCTCCCCGGGCAAAGGATTGCACACTTTTTCGGGGGGGGGTGCAACCCCCATCACGTCCCCACCCTTTTGAGGTTATTTTCGATTATTTTCATGTTACACCCTTTTTACTCGATTATATGCAAACTCCCCCTTTGTATTTGTCCCTTCTTTTTATGCCTTTATGGTAAATAAAGAAATCTATCTATCTATATATATATATATATATATATATATATATATGACGAAGGAGTTGTGGTAAGGAACCAGATGGACCATAACGCACCAGAAATAGCCGTCGAAACGGCTTGAGCTCTGCCATCGGGGTCATACTTTTTCCTATATATATATATATACATACATACTTATATATATATATATATATATATATATATATATACATACACATACACACACACATATATATATATACACACACACACACACACACACACACACACACATACACACACATATATATATATATATATATATATATATATATGAATGAATGAACGGTAGTTTTTATCTAAACAATTACTGACCTACACATCCATACACACACCTATGTACGTATGAGTGTTTTGTACATACTTGTTAGAGTGTGCCCTTTTCATTGAGATAATTATATCAAGCAGATATATGTAATGATGTCATCATTGAAGCCAACAGGTATTCTAAACCACCGACACCAACACCACCAATATCACCACCATGGTCGTTATCATCATCATCATCATCATCATCATCATCATCATCATCATCATCACTATCTTTAACAATAATAACAACAATATTGTTATCAACATTATAATAATTACTATCGTAGGCATGAAACAGTCGTGATTTCTATTTGAAATTGTGGTGTTATGCCTGTCACTTTGCCTGTGTGTTGCTGTCGTTGTTGTTGCTGCTGCTGCTGCTGCTGCTGCTCATGCTGTTTTTGTTGTTTTGTTGATTTATTATTATTATTATTATTATTATTATTATTATTATTATTATTATTATTGGTCTAAGCGGACGTATTTTGCTCGCTCCCAGTAAGTCGCTTTACTTGCCAGTTAAAATTATTTGTTGTTAAATATTTCTTGTTGTGTAAGGGATATAAGCCCTTAGACTTTGCCCCGTGAAGGGGAAAGTATAATATTTGGGCCTTTTGGCCCAAATATTTGAACTTTTTTTTACATGTTAAAAAATTTACGAAGAAAAAAAAACATGGCTGAGCCACGCCCCTCAGCGATATGTCGGCTGTCGTGCGACAACGACGTAGAAGTTGAGAGGAGCGCTACAGCGAAATTAACACACATTGATAACACAAACACCACCACAAACAAGGTAAACAAAGACACAAATGATACCAATAAGAACAGTAATTTTGAAAAAAATGACAGTAACAGCGACAACGAAAATACAGAAAACAAAAAAAAACAAAACAAATACAACAACAATATCAACACCACTAACATGAAAACAAATAGCGACAACACCAACAGCAACAATACCAACTGTACCTTAACAACGGTGGCAACAAAGACAACACTGATAACAGCGACAGTGCTAACAACAACACCAACAAGAACAACGACAAAAAAAAAAATCCAACGAAAACAAGAAAAACACTTTCGCTGCGGCAGCAGCAAAAAAGAGGCCATGCTTCAACATGGACCTCTCAAACAAAGATGAAAAGTTGGCCCAGGCATGGAAGCTCATCAAGCAAGACCAAACTTGGGCCAACTTAACTGTCCCGGTAGAAGCTATTGAGGCAGTGGAGCGCAAAACGGTGCATTATAGATGCATCTCAGCACAAACCAAAAGGGAAGCTTTAATCCTACAAGAAGATGTCGAAGTCGCGCTCAGGTGCATCAGAGAAGACACCCAGTACATAGAGAGGGGCAGACAGTACGGCACCATTTCGGTGTTGTTCAAGTCAGACGCCCTCGCTATGAAACACGCTATGACTCCTTGCAAAACCAGCAAGGTCATAATGTACCCCTCCCACATGGGAAAAAGAACGGCCCGTCTCCGCATTCCCAGAATCCCACCAGGACTTGACATGTGGTGGCTTCTGGGATGTGTGATTGTGGAGGGGACGGATACAGTCCCTATAGAAGTGACCAGAACGGCAGAGAGGACTGGTCCGGGGTTGACCTGGAGATCCTTCTCCAGATCAGGCCCGAGAATGTGAAGACAATCCCGGACCACATCCGCCTTCAGAATGGGACGGTCATTCACATTATGACCGAAGGCAAAAGGCCGCAGTGTTTTGTTTGTGGGAAAAAAACCCATTTGCGAGCCTTCTGCCCTCAACTGCTGAAAGAGGCAAGGGTCGAAAGGCTCCACTGCTGCCGGCGCCGGGGCGAGGACCACAACCAACACCAGCACCGGAAAAACCACCAACAACAGCACCAATAGAAAGACCACCACCAACATTGACCACCCAGGCGGGAATCGAGGAAAGCTGTCAAATTCCCCCTCCACCCCAAAATACACACACCAATAAAACCATAAACAGACATACAGACACACTTACAGACACATACCCCTCATCTACCAGTAGTGAAAATGAGGGAAATCCCAAATCCCCCAAAATACAAAAAAGGAAACACAAAAAGAAAAAAAACCTTAACAAAGCACAAAAGCACCCACAATAAAAAACTCAGACACCACCCACGCAAACATCTCGCCAATAACACCAATATCAACACCACCATCACCAGAATCCCCCAAACGCAAACAACCGAAACAGACGCAAGAACACATATACACACAAACATCCGAAACCACAGACACCGCACTCACAACAAACACAGATACAACCGAAACAACACCACCAAAACCATCACCACCACAGCCACGCAAACAAATAAAATCACACCAACAAAACATACAAAACTTCGTGCTCGTCAGGAGGGCCAACAAGGAACTGACGGCCCTCGTAGCACGAAGTGAAAATATACAAAAAGAGGGGGAAATTTTTCAATCGAGCACATTTCGCGTACCGGAAGATTTGGTTCTGGTGCGAATGTCGCTCGACATATTCAAAGAAATACGAGACAGCTTTCCTCGGGACGTGGGAACCCCGAACGTAAAACCCACTTCAAGACTTTTAAAGGGGTTCCTAAAAGAATCCCCACTAACTATGGAGGTCGAACAACCCGACCTTCACAAGAGCCTGGAAGGTAAGTAAACCTTCCTCTCTCTCCGTTTAACCTGCCAACATGGCTGTATTAAGCGTAGGATGCTTAAATGTTCGATGCCTTTAGACTGGTGGCCGTCTATGCTCCTACAGGGGCAGGACGGCCGGACTTCTTTAGACGCCTGGAAGCCTTTCTGGGTACGTCTAGCCCTTTACTATTAGCGGGGGACTAGAACGGCTTCTTAGACACGCGCTGGGACTGTGTGGGAGTATCCGATAGGAGCGGGGGGGGGGGGGTGCAAAAGCCTCAAGAACCTGATCAGCCAGTTCCAACTGTCTGACAGGTACCAACTGTCTGACAGGTATAGACAGGATATTCATTATGAAAATAGACAGAAATAGTGTAAGCTGTCCACGTTTTGAAACGGTCACCTATTTAGATCACAAGTTTGTGATCTGTATGGTCGACCTAGATAAGACGCGTACGTTAGGACCTGGTTACTGGAAGCTAAACATGTCATTTCCGGCACGTAAGGCTTACATGGACCAGTCAACAATTTAGTTAAGAAAAAGTTGACAAGTGGAATCGTCAACAATAGATAGTGGGGGGCTCTCCAAAGAGAGATTAGAGTAATGTCGATAGAGTTTAGTAAAGAAGTAGTATTAGAGAAAAATAGAAAGGAGGAGGAGTTGGTAGATAAGTTAGACGAGGCTATTGGCATTGCAACTGATATGCTGGTGGCGAGAATGGCATTAGACCATTTCTTCAATGCGAAACACGAAAGTTTCATTGTCAGAGCTAAGGCGCGTGCTCTGAGAAACGAGGGAACCAAAGCTGTTCGATGGGCCCGCGTGGCAGAGGCGCAGCTTGGTAATAAAACCACGATTCGGTCTTTGACGGACCGAGACGGGCACGAGCTGAGCGATTCCAAGAGGATGTGTGAGGCCTTTCGGCAACACTTTGCTCGGTTGTTGCAGGGCATCCCGCTCGAACCGGGACGCGGAAAGGCTGTGTCGGCTTATGCGGACGACATCACCGTGATGGTGTCGGACACCTCAGAAATCGAGGTGGTCGGCAACTTATTGGAGGAATATGAAAGGTTGACGGGAGCAAAACTTAAGCCGGAAAAGTCAGTGGGCTTGCAACTCGGCACCTGGAGAGGCAAGTCCATACCGTCCAACAGCGTCGTTAGGCGCTGGACGGACGGACCGGTAAAGTTGCTAGGGGTTTGGTTCTGGCCAGCCCTCCAGGTGGATAAGAATTGGGACGAGGTGACGGGCAGGGTAGTCAGTCTCACCCAGAAATGGGCTGGCATGAAGCTATCACTGAAAGGTCGAGCGGAGGTGGCGAACGCGTACATCGCGTCCATCATCTACTACCGTCTGACTGTCGTCCCTTGCCCCCGTTTGCGCCTCGCCATCTTGGAGCGGCTCCTCTTCAAATTCTTGTGGAGGGGTCAGGTTCCGCTGGTGAGGCGGTCCATCTGCTGCCAGCACCCTCTACGTGGAGGGCTGGGCATGCCGTGGCTAATAATGCGCAGGCATGCGCTGAGGCTGCGGCATCTCCAGATCTTCTGCCTAAACGGTGAACAGGTGTGGTCGCCGTTTGTCAGACGGGCCTTTTCGCAGCTCGTTTCTTTGACTGAGTTGCAGACCTGGGTCAAGAAGAGACCGAGTCTGGGTGACTGGCATCTGGAATGTTGCCAGGCACTCACTGCCCTCTACCAGGTGGGAAATGCGGTCAGTGGAACTTCCACTCTCGAGTTCTATAGAGGATTATTGGTAGGCAAGTGCGACGATGCACTCGGATAGGCTCTGGGAGTCAACGAAGTCGAACTAACCAGTCTGAGATGCGCGCAGAGCGACGAAACCGTTCTTCACGCACTCGTCCAGTGTCCGTGCATTACTGACTTGTGGAGTTATGTTGAACAGCTGTTGTCGCGTGTAGAACGGATCCGGCTATCGGCCGAGTCCATAGTGAAGATCGACCCGCCGCCTTCTTTTGGTCAGGAAGGGCAGGCAATTTTCCTCTGTCTGGTAGCATTAGCGAAAGAGGTTGTATGGTGGACGAGGTTGAAAGGACTGAAGACAGACACTTTTCTCTTCGGCCAATCCTTCATCAACTTTTTCAAGTTTCACTTGGAAAGGAAGGTGAGGGTGGAGAGAGAAGTGCTGCCCCCCAGTACATTTGCTGAAAGGTGGGTGAATGTGGCGAGAATGGCTCGTGTGAGTGGGCCTACTCTGGTCATGCGGCTGTAGGTAGGTAAATTTGAAGAGGAGAGGGTGCCCTTCCAGGATGCTCTCGAAGCGTCGGGTCGTTCAGGACTGGTGGGGTACCTGAGCGAAACCTAGGTGGTCATCCCCCCTATTGGGGAACTTTTTCTTGTAATTTTCTTGTTACTTTATTATTGCTATTCATATTGTTTACTCGATTTTTCTGTAAAACCCCACTGTCCCAGTCTAATGTATTGTCCCCTATATGTCGGCCCTTGTGGCCAATAAATGAAATCATTATTATTATTATTATGATTATTATTATTATTATTATTATTGGCGACCTACGTAGTAAATCGTATCATCGTGAGCTCCGCAAAGGTTTGTTATTTTTATTTGTTTAAAATTGTCATTTATGGAAAATTTTTATTGTTAACTATATAAGTGCACATACATTGTTATCTGAAAAGGACACCCAAAATGATTGGGGCCTTGAGCCCAAAATTTAAACTTTTATAATCATCAAACAAAAATTTTTCTTTGAAAAATCATGGACGACTCAGAGTCACTCCTTCCTCACAAACTAACACCTCACACCGACACCACCATTGTAAATATTACTACGTTTGCCAACACTAAAAATATAAGCAGTAGCAATATTATTGTAAAATGTTTTATTTCTTGTTCAATTCTTTCAAGTTTTATCTTAGTTTCTTGTCCTATTCTTTTAAATTTTCATTTTAGTTTCTTGTCCTGTATTTTTAAAGGTTTATATTCCAACAATATTATTTTTTTTGCTGTACGCATTTTTCTATCTGGTATTTTAAATTTGTCTCTGGCAGACATTCATTTCCCGCCACTACCTATGACTGTAGGTGCTAAAGCCCCCCCCCCCCCCCCGCGAGACAACAGAAACAAAAGAAAAAAATAAATTAACCCGTGATATCGAAATGAATTCAACCAAAATGAACTCTTCCACACCGAACACCACAGACGCCACCACCACCACCACAACTGAAACTAAATTTAACAATAACAAAAATAACGATAACAACAACAACAACAATGAAATTAAGTAAACCACCCTGAGTTTTGCCAGATTAGTGGTCTGGTGGGAGAGGCGCAGACGTGCGCTATTCCCGACAGATCATTCCACGACAACCTCCACATCATGCGATACATCGTAGAGAGGGTAGCTAGGGAACCTGGCACGGGTGGGTCCTTGATCAATTTAGATCAGTCGAAAGCTTTCGATTAGGTCGATCATCGTTACCTAGCGGCAGTCCTGAGAGCGGCTGGCTTTGGGCCCGTCTTCAGAGGCTGGATCGCTGCCATGCACAGCGACATCTGCTCTGTGGTGAGAGTGAACGGTCACCTTTCAGAACCGTTCAACATCATGCGCTCGGTCCGCCAAGGATGTCCCCTCTCGTCCCTCTTGTATGTATTGACTCTCGAGCCATTACTTCACAAACTGGAGACGTTGAGGGGGGTCCCGCGCGAACTAGGATGCGGAAGATCTGTGTCAGCATATGCGGACGATGTCACCGTAGTGGTGTCGAACGCCAAACACATCGAGGCGATCGGCACTACACTAAGAGAATACGAAGCGGTGACAGGAGCAATGATCAACCAGGAAAAGTCAGTGGGCCTGCAGCTCGGCACCTGGAGAGGCAGGTCCATGCCGTCCAATAGCGTCGTCGAGCGCTGAACGGACGGACCGGTTAAATTGCTAGGGGTCTGGTTCGGTCCGGACCTCCAGACGGACAAAAACTGGGACGAGGTAGCTTCTCTCACCCAGAAATGGGCGGAGAGGAAGCTATCCCTGAAAGGTCGAGCGGAGGTGGCTAACGCGTACATCGCGTCCGTCATCTACTACCGCCTGACCGTCGTACCTTGTCCTAAGCCCCGCCTGACTGCGATGGAGCGTTTGCTCTTTCGCTTTTTGTGGAAGGGACGCGCTCCGATGGTCAGGATGTCCATCTGCTGTCAACACCCGCTACGTGGAGGGCTGGGCATGCCGTGGCCGATGATGCGCAGACGATGATCAGGTGTGGTCGCCGTTTCTAGACACGTCTTTCCCTAGCTCGTCTCCTTGACGGAGCTGCAGTCCTGGGTCAAGCGAAGACCGAGAGGGAGCGCTTGGAGACTGGAATGTCTTCAGGCGCTCACAGCCCTCGACCAATCAGGCAATGTGATCGGTGGAAACTCCACCTTGGCGTTCTATAGAGGATTAGTGGAGGGGAAGAGCGATGACGTACTTGGAGAAACTCTAGGCGTCGACGAAAATCAACTAGCCAATCTCTTCGGAAGGACTTTCGGGCCGGGGCCTATGGACAACTTCCAGAAATCCCTGGCCTGGCAGTGCTACCGAGGAGCTTTGCCAGTTCGGGATAAACTCTACAGGCATGGAGGTGCCGTCAGCCGGGCATGTCCGAGATGCGCGCAGGGCGACGAAACCGTCCTGCACGCACTCGTCCAGTGTCCGAGCATTGCTGACTTGTGGGTTTATGTCGAACACCTGCTGTCGCGTTTAGGACGGATCCGGCTATCATCTGAGTCCATCGTGAGGATTGCCCCGCCCTCCTCCTTTAGCCGGGAAGGGCAGGCAGTTTTTATCTGTCTGGTGGCCATGGCGAAAGAGATAGTATGGTGGACACGTTTGAAAGGGCTGAAGACGAGCACTTACCTCTTCGGTGATGCCCTGATTAACTTTTTCAAATTTCATTTGAAAAGGAAAATCAGGGTAGAGAGGGAAGTGCTCTCTTCCCAGCATTTTGTTGAAAGATGGGTGAGAGAAGCAAATATGGCCCGAGTGAATGGGCATACTCTGAGTATGTGTCTGTAAATTAAAGGTGGAAAACTGGGAGAGGGCACTTGCCCTGGTGGTCAGGGTCACTGTGGCCTTTTTAATGGGCTTTCTCCACAAATGTCCCTCCGAAGTCTCCCCCCTATTGGGGAATTTTTCATTGTTATTTTTGTATTACATCCTCTGTTTTTTTACACGCAGAAATGCCCATTTGTACCGTCCTGTATTGTCCTTAATGTCTACTTTATGTAAACCCTTGTGGTTAATAAAGAAAGCATTATTATTATAATTATATATCTACATTGTTAAATTAGTCTTGCCATTGTACACTTTTACTCGACCTTATTGTAAACCCCCACCGTCCCTGTCTTTGTATTGTCCCCTACATGTCGGCCCTTGTGGCTAATAAATGAAATGAAATCATAATTACTATTATCATCATTATAAGCAATGGATTGGCAGTATCGGTAGAGGGTCGGACGCCATTCTTTGCAGCAAAGAGCTACGGTCCTTTATGATCTGAGTTCAAATCCCGCCGAGGTTAACTTTGCCTTTCATCATTACGGGGTCGATAAAATAAGGTACCAGTAATACACTGGGTAATTGCTGGCCTTGTGCCAAACAGTAGAAACAATTATTAAAAGTGAGATGTAAATACAGTTTAATAGAAAAAAAAAGAGAAAATTTAGTTTAAGAAGAATGGAATGTAAAATAGGAAAATATAAAGAAAAAAGACAAAAAGTAAAAAAAAAACGGCAAAGGTAGGGAATATCTCCTGTGGCGATTTCTTTCAGAGAATGTGATGTGACATGAGTGATACTTGGCTCTTATTTCTAACAGGTCGGAGGAACATGAAGGGGTGTTCTAGTTGGAAGTGGTCTAGTTCGATAAATGTTGATATTAATGGAGTGGGTGTTTTACGAGATTATTAATCATATTTATAATAGCTGTGATAATAATGTTGTTTATACCTAAATCAGCACAGATTATGTATGTTTAATATCTATCGGATTCGGAGACGTGTGTTTCAATTTCTCGAGCAGTGGCACAACCAGCTCATATAATTAACGGACCAATGGCTAAGCATTTCATAGCATTGTATCCATAACTTACTTCTGAGTGAGATTTAGCTTGACACAATGTATACCAAGGCTGACCCCTTAAATCTGTTTTGCCAACTGAATAGGCTGGACCATCACGCGATATTTGAGGCAAAATAAAACCACAGTGGAACACAAAGTTTTGATCTAGACCATTGCTGATCGATCTGGATCATGTCGTGTGTCAATATGGTTATGCTATCCTACATAGCTTCTATTTTCTAATTTCGGTGAAAGCTTCTATTTTCTAATTTCAAACTTGCTCGCTGTTTCAAAACTTACTTACTTGATATATATATGTATATATATATATATATATAGAGAGAGAGAGAGAGAAAGATGTGTATATATATATATATATATATATATATATATATACATACACATCTTTCTCTCTGTTAAATCATTTCACATTTCTCCTTGCTCTAAAAGGTGCATGATTTATATATATTTATACATACATACACACACATAAGTTCTCTTATCGAGTGGTCTTGCTAGTTGCTCGCACATTGCTTGCACATTGCTCGGTTTGTTTGTTTTTTGGTGTTTTGTTACAGTTTTCTCTTTTCTTCCCCTTTGCTTTCTTTCCTCCTTCCTTCGTTTTCCCTATAACTTATCTAGTTATTGACGCCCTGTGGTGAGGTATCTTTTCTTTAAAGCGTAGAAATATCCGAGACCCCAGTAGACAACTGATGAGGAACTCCCCTCCCCCCGTTCTTGCTTTCTTCATATTCCCACTACATTTTAAGTTACCTTAAATAGCAACTACATAGCCATTTCTATTCTCCATATATTTCATTATATATATATATATATATATATATATATATATATATA
>OZ024742.1:310394884-310414884 GCA_964016885.1 Eledone cirrhosa
GTTTGGGTTTGAAATAAATCTTTTGTGACATCAGTCCTGGAACTTTTTTGACACACCTCGTATATAAGGAAAAAAGACGAAATCGAAAATTTTTTGAGTGATGTGTATGAGTGTGTATCAATGTGTGTACGTCTATGTTGATTATCATTTCATGTGAGGGCAATGTACTTAAATGTAAAGAATGGGTAGAAGAAGGGAGAGACGGAAGTTAAACTGATAGATTATCAATGAAATCCGTTCTGTTTGTAAACAACCATTGCGAATATTAAAAAAAATAGTCAACAAACTAAAATCCAAATAAGTACTTAGGAATGTATGTATGTTCTTCTGGTTTTATAATTTCACGTATGTATGTATGTATGTATGTGTGTATGTATGTATGTATGTATGTATGTATGCATGTATGTATGTATGTATGTATGTATGTATGTATGTATGTATGTATGTATGTACGTACGTATACATGTATGTATGCATGTCTGTATGTTTCTCTTTCTCTTAATTTCGAGTACATTTTTGACCGGCCTCCTTCCTGGTGGCAAGATTTTAAAAGAAAAGAAAACGTCATCCTTTGAATAACAAAAATATTTTGCAAATTTTGAAGGTGCCAGCTATCGCAGACGTTTGTAGTCTATGAATTGGGGAGCTGCGCTCTTTGTCCACAAATCCAAGTTCAGTCATACTTTGTTCCAAGCGGGTTGGTATATAACCTGCAGCTCCAATAATGATAGGTATGAAGCTGAAAGTGTATTTTGTTTACTGGATCTGCAAACCTCTCATCAATGGTCCGTAGATGTTCTCCTGCTCCTGTATTTTACCTATGTATGTATGAATGTATGAATGTATGTATGTAACTTAACTTTGATAACTTTGATCGGTTTCGGCCATATCTAACTTAAAAGCTCCACCTGGCGAAGACTATCAAATAAGAATTTGGACACATGGTCTACTCAAGTAGAGAGATATTGTTTACGGAGACATATCCGGGTGTAGGGGGTTTACCTGGGATTTCTTGGAGGAATTTGTCCAAAGACATCTTCAACTGTATGTATGTATGTACGTGCGAATGTATGTATGTATTTATATAAATGAAAGAGGGGAAAAAAAACAAAACTTTCCGTTCATCAGCTACTCGGATTTTCGGTGGTAAACGAAATAATTGTTTATTTTCCCGGTCCCACTTCAATTTCGAATTTATTGACGTTACACAATCATTCTTCTGCGTGATTCTTTGACTCTCTCTCCCCACCCCTTCACTTTACACACCACACACATCTCTCTCTCTCTCTCTCTCTCTGTCCCCCAGAAGGACCAAACGCTTAATAGGAGCACTAATCAGGATTTCGTCCAACGTCGTCGTGATGCAGGTGGGTGTAAGATCTCGCTAAACTAGCAGCTGCATAACGAAAAAGCCCCGACTTATTTTAGCAAAGAAAACTGATTGTCAAACATATGGCAGCTCATATGCTATTGAAAGATTCGATAGCTATCCACTATAAATATTCTACCGTATAATACCAGTCAATGTCATATGTATCAACATGTTTAGCGATTACCTTCGTCTTCAATGTCATTAATCGACCGAGAGACCTACCTCACTTTGATATTGCTCAGATCTATCATAGATAGAAGGATTGAATTCCGCCGCCAAAGATTTTTAATTTATGTTGCATAATTTCTCTTTCAGATGAACCATTCTCCGATATCTTATCAATTCCTAGCATTGTAGTGAATCTTCTACCAAGACAGTTTTGAATAGCTACTACCATTCAATAGATAAACATTTCGTGACCAAGCAGTGAGAGTGCGGACATATCTGTTTCGTTACCTTGTACAAGTTGTCCCTATGAGAATACATTCAAATTAAGTTTCCACTGAAACTTGTTGTAACCTCAATAAATATGGCTGCGGCAAATAGTTTTTCTATCGCCCCGGCTCAATCAAAGACTTGCAATTAAATTGAATAGATGTAAGCTTTGTGGTATCTCGTCGAAGTGAATATTCTTTTTTTTAGTTGGAGACTTAGTCCGACATCCATTTTTAACATTTCCCCCCTGGTTTAACGGTTTCTAACGGATTCCATTATGTTGTAGGATTCAGGTCGGGTCTGGTCTCTAGTCGAAGGATCTCAAAACAATCTCAAACCTCACGAAACAAGATTGTTGTGGGCGTTGCCCATCCTCCTCTTACTAAGTCATCGCAAAAGAAATACTCGAGGTTTTCGTGGATAATCATTGAAACAATAATTTGGGAAATAATAAGTAAGGTCAATACTAAAAACGTCAACAAGATCATGTGATCATTGAGAGAGCAGCTGGTCACCAAGGAATCCTCAGCTGACATACTCAAAAAGACGTTTCTATTAGCAACCTATGTAGGCTTCACCATGACAAATCTACAATTGTTGCAACTAATTACAAATTCTAGTTTATTGTCAGTTTTTTTTCTTTTCCATATTTTTAGAATATTTTTAGAAACATTATTATATTTTCTTTATATGTTTTTCATTGTTTTCTCAAATGTTTAGTAAATTTACTCATTTTTTGTTTATGTGGGGGACATATCTTTCCCATCCTCCCTTTCAAAACATATTCTTTACTCTCTGTTCTCCGCCCCCACCCCCACTCTCTCTCTTTCTATTTCTTTCTCTTTTAATTTATTTTAGTCCTCCTATGTTCTCATCTTTCACTATCTCTAGTTATCTTTTAATTTTTTCCAACACTCTCTTAATCACCCCTCTCTTCTCCTTATTTCCTCTCCTTTCTTCTCCCCTTCTCTCTTCCCCGTTCCATCCTCCCCCCTCTCTCTATTTCTATCTCTCTATCTATCTATTTACATCTCTCTTTCACTGTCTTTCTCACGCCATCGGTATACTTTAGGTCATTCCTTACTTTAAGCATTGTGTCTTACAAGTAATTACTTACAAACACGTAGAGCTGAAATATAAACAATCATAGTTATAAATAATTCCCTTTCCTTTATTCTTACTAACCTGCCCACCTCACTCAGACCCATGCCTCTGTTAAAAAAATTAAATTTTCCGTTTACATAAAACCCACGTTAATACACACTCGCAGAGAAATAATCTCACGCATTCACACCCACCCACACGCATGCACACACACACGCGCGCGCATGTACTCACACATAAATACATTCATAAAAGAAAAAAATAAATAGTTACACACATATTCTAATGTATACACACCCAAACACACACTCGTATACATATATAACAGTGAGTATGTTCTGTTATTAATTCTGGCAATATTATTACAACAATATGATCCTCCCCAAGTATATGTATATATATATATAGGAACAAATAAGACCCCGACGGCTGAGCTCAAGCCGTTTCGACGGCTAATTCTGGACTGAATGAAAATTTATTCTGAATAAATTTTCATTCAGTCCAGAATTAGCCGTCGAAACGGCTTGAGCTCAGCCGTCGGGGTCTTATTTGTTCCTATTACCCACTCTACTACCCTAAGTATTGAGTACTTTGGTGCGTTATGGTCCACTTGGTTCCTTACCACATTTCCTTCGTTATATATATATATATATATATGCATATATACGTTGCTTATATACACATATATGTGTATACGAATATATATATATACCAAATTAGAAATAGGACTTCAGTTTCGCCGAGTCCGTTTGCACCGATTTCTGCGCTATAAAAATGCATCAATAATAATAATAATAATAATAATAATAATAATAATAATAATAATGATTTCTTTATTAACCACAAGGGTTTACATAAAGTAGACATTAAGGACAGTGCAGGACAATACAGGACGGTACAAATGGGCATTTCTGCGTGTAAAAAACAAAAACAGAGGATGTAACAAAAAATAACAATGAAAAATTCCCCAATAGGGGGGAGACTTCGGAGGGACATTTGTGGAGAAAGCCCAGTAAAAAGCCACAATGACCCTGACCACCAAGGCAAGTGCCCTCTCCCAGTTTTCCACCTTTAATTTAGAGATATATACTCAAAGTAGGCCCATTCACTCGGGCCATTCTTGCTTCTCTCACCCATCTTTCAACAAAATGCTGGGAAGAGAGCACTTCCCTCTCTACTCTGATTTTCCTTTGCAAATGAAATTTGAAAAAGTCAATCAGAGCATCACCGAAGAGGTAAGTGCTCGTCTTCAGCCCTTTCAAACGTGTCCACCATACTATCTCTTTCGCCATGGCCACCAGACAGATAAAAACTGCCTGCCCTTCCCGGCTAAAGGAGGAGGGCGGGGCAATCCTCACGATGGACTCAGATGATAGCCGGATCCGTCCTAAACGCGACAGCAGGTGTTCGACATAAACCCACAAGTCAGCAATGCTCGGACACTGGACGAGTGCGTGCAGGACGGTTTCGTCGCCCTGCGCGCATCTCGGACATGCCCGGCTGACGGCACCTACATGCCTGTAGAGTTTATCCCGAACTGGCAAGGCTCCTCGATAGCACTGCCAGGCCAGAGATTTCTGGAAGTTGTCCATAGGCCCTGG
Organism: Eledone cirrhosa; assembly: GCA_964016885.1. Taxonomy (NCBI): domain Eukaryota; kingdom Metazoa; phylum Mollusca; class Cephalopoda; order Octopoda; family Eledonidae; genus Eledone; species Eledone cirrhosa. The sequence continues at coordinate 310,399,397 of OZ024742.1, forward strand.
CCCGAAAGTACTTCCGAAGAGATTGGCTAGTTGATTTTCGTCGACGCCTAGAGTTTCTCCAAGTACGTCGTCGCTCTTCCCCTCCACTAATCCTCTATAGAACGCCGAGGTGGAGTTTCCACCGATTACATTGCCCGATTGGTCGAGGGCTGTGAGCGCCTGAAGACATTCCAGTCTCCAGGCGCTCCCTCTCGGTCTTCGCTTGACACAGGACTGGAGCTCCGTCAAGGAAACGAGCTGGGGAAATACGTGTCTAGCAAACGGCGACCACACCTGATCACCGTCGAGGAAGAGGTGGAGATGTCGTAGCCTGAGCGCGTGCCTGCGCATCATCAGCCACGGCATGCCCAGCCCTCCACGTAACGGGTGTTGACAACAGATGGACCGCCTGACCATCGGAGCGCGTGCCTTCCACAAAAAGCGAAAGAGCAAACGCTCCAGCGCAGTCAGGCGAGGCTTAGGACAAGGTACGACGGTCAGGCGGTAGCAGATGACAGACGCGATGTACGCGTTAGCCACCTCCGCTCGACCTTTCAGGGATAGCTTCCTCTCCGCCCATTTCTGGGTGAGAGAAGCCACCCTGCTCTTCACCTCGTCCCAGTTTTTGTCCGTCTGGAGGTCCGGACCGAACAAGACCCCTAGCAATTTAACCGGTCCGTCCGTCCAGCGTCCGACGACGCTGTTGGACGGCATGGACCTGCCTCTCCAGGTGCCGAGCTGCAGGCCCACTGACTTTTACTGGTTGATCATTGCTCCTGTCACCGCTTCGTATTCTCTTAGTGTAGTGCCGATCGCTTCGATGTGTTTGGCGTTCGACACCACTACGGTGACATCGTCCGCATATGCTGACACGGATCTTCCGCATCCTAGTTCGCGCGGGACCCCCCTCAACGTCTCCAGTTTGTGCAGTAATGGCTCGAGAGTCAATACGTACAAGAGGGACGAGAGGGGACATCCTTGGCGGACCGAGCGCATGATGTTGAACGGTTCCGACAGGTGACCGTTCACTCTCACAACAGAGCAGATGTCGCTGTGCATGGCAGCGATCCAGCCTCTGAAGACGGGCCCAAAGCCAGCCGCCCTCAGGACTGCCGCTAGGTAACGATGGTCGACCCTATCGAAAGCTTTCGACTGATCTAAATTGATCAAGGACCCACCCGTGCCAGGTTCCCTAGCTACCCTCTCTACGATGTATCGCATGAGGTGGAGGTTGTCGTGGATGGATCTGTCGGGAATGGCGCATGTCTGCGCCTCTCCCACCAGACCACCAATGACAAGCGCCAACCTCTTTGCTAGCACCTTGGCCAAAATCTTGAACTCTGTGTTTAGCAGAGTTATGGGCCGGAAATTATCTATGTTATCCCCCTTATTCGGATCCTTTCTCAGCAGTGCCACCGCTCCTCGGCTCACAGAACTGGGAATTCTCCCGTTCTGTTGCCAGTTGCAGTAGACGTCCGCCAAGAGGCTTCCGAACAAGTCTGGCATCTGTACGTAAAATTCATAGGGCAGACCATCCAAACCAGGCGATTTACCCCTTGTGCAGCCAGTCATTGCCTCCCTTACTTCAGCGGCTGTTATCGGCTTTTCGCAACACTTCGCCTCATTGGCCGAGAGCCGCGGCAGTCCGTCGAGGTAGACACTAAAGTCCATCCCTCGACCCGGCCCACCGCTGCCCCCGAACAGCTGAGCGAAGTGTCGCTGAAAAGCTTCACACATTTGCCCGGGATCGAGTAGCATGCGCCCGTCGTGGTCCACCAAAGACCGGATCGTGGCTTTGTTGCCACGACGCGCCTCCGCCACTCGGGCCCATTGAACGGCTTTCGTCCCCTCGTGTCTGAGAGCACTGACAATGCAGCCTTCGTGCTTTGCATTGAAGAATTGGTTAAGGGCCAATTTCGCCGCAAGCACGTCGGTCGCAATGCCTTTGCTAAGCGCCTCGTCTAATTTTCTAACTAGTTCTCCCTCTGCTCTATTTTTCTCTATTGCTAAAGCCTTACTAAACCTAATGGATTCTATTCTAATCGCTCTTTTCAGAGCAAACCACCACTTGTTGTTGACGATGGCCCCGTCAACGCCCGCTTAACTAGTTCGCTAATCCGGTCTCTGTAGGCCTTGCGCGCTGGTAAGGACGCGTTTAGCTTCCAGTAGCCGGGTCCTCGTCTATGAAGCCTATCTAAGTCAAGCACACAGATCATGAATTTGTGGTCCGTGTAGCTGACTATCTTGAATTGTGGACAGCCTATGCTAGACCTATCTATTTCCCTACAAAATACTCTATCTAGATATGATCTGGATGACCTTGGCACATTCGGGAAATCCAATCGGTACCTGTCAGACAGTTCAAAACGCCTGAGCAGGTTGGTGAGGCTCTTGCACCCTCCACCCCTATCCGCTAATCCCACACAGTCCCAGCGTGCATCTAAGATCCCGTTCCAGTCGCCCACTAACACTAAAGAGCGGGACGTTCCAAGAAAGGTCTCCAGACGCCGGAAGAAATCAGGCCGCCCTGCTCCTGTCGGGGCATAGACGGCCACTAGCCTGAAGGCTTGCCCGTCTCCGCTGGTCACGTCCAGCACCACCAGCTTACCCTCTGGGTCCAGGAAGATGGCCCGTATGGCGAGATCCAAACCTCTCCGAAAAAGCACAGCAACTCCTCCCCCCCGATCCAGGACGGCTGGGAGATGTGTACACATCGTAGCCGCCGAAGATCGGTGCGAACGCCCGTGCTTCGGAGATTCTGGTCTCGCTGATGGCCACTACATCTATGTTTAGTGACCTGAGGTCGTTGAGCAGGTGACCCTGCTTCCATGACGACCCCAAGCCACGCGCATTTATGCTGCCTATTCTGAGTGAGGTCATGTTTAAAATAGAGTGGAAAAGATGGGAAAGACCACTTACCGTACTTTTGGTAGAGGAGGGATGGTTTTTACATCCCTTTTCACTTGATCGTCTGGTGAAGGGACCGTTGAATCGTCCCTTCGGCTGGTCGTCGGCTCTTCTATGAGAATGTCTGAATATACTCTTCGATTGAGAGTTCCTCCTAGGTCCCTGAAATCACCAACTGCGTTGGTGAATTTCGTTTTAATGTTTGTGTATTGTTTCTGTGCTATTTTTAGCAGTCTTATGTTAGTTGGCATTTTGATTGGTGCTGGTATTATGTAGTCGTGTTGTGAAATGTCTGTGTGTTCAATTATGTAAGTCATTAGTTTCTTGTTGTGTGTATTTATTGCCGTGCATTTGTTTTTCTGGGGGTGGGGTGTGGTTCTGCTATTTTCTTGTCGTTGTTGCTGGGTGTGTGTGTTTTGTTGTTGTGTTTGCGATGTTGGTGCTTGTGGTGGTGGTGTTGAAGGTGTTGTTGGCGGTGGGGTTGTCGCCGGTGGTGATGGTGGTGCTAGTGTGGGTGGTGATGGTGTTGGTGGTGTTGCTGCTGTGGATCTCTTTGCAGTAGACTTTACCCTTTTCTCATTTCTTTCCTCCCTTTTCAAAGGCGACGATGCGCTGCTTCTGCGTTTGTGCCTTCTTACGACCTTTTGCCATCCCTCTCCCACCTCACACTCCATGTCTGATTCTGTGAGGTCGGGGAGGGGTACCAGCTCCACTCTTTCACTTGTTGTTGTTGGTGATGTTTGCACTGGAGTCTCTGTTGCAGCTGCATTTGGTATTGCTGTTGTTGTTGTTAATATTTCCACTGCTGCTGCTGTTTTTGATTTCCGTGGCGTGGGTATGGGTGCCACGGACCTATCGTTCCTGGTTGCCGCTTGTCCTGTTGCTGGTAGCCGTGGAGCCGGTTTCGGAAGGAGGGGGGTTTTCTCCTTTCTCAGGGTCTTCTCGTTGCAGAAGGCCCTGAGGTGAGTCTTCGATCCACAGCGAAAGCATTTCGGGCGTTTTCCTTCAACACTTATGGGCAGTTGAGTGCCGTTATCGAAGCCTATCACATCCGGGTTAGCTTCGATGCACTCCTGGTTGGTTTGGATTAGCATCTCAATGGAGATGCCGACCCAATCTTTCCTTACTTTTTTCTGTACTTGCAGTACAGTTGTTTTGTCCTCGATTCCGACGAGCACAGACGCGGCCAGCCAAGAAGGGGCCATTCCGGGGGGGACGTGGGTCAGTTTGACCCTCACAATTTTTTGCCCGCAGTAGGAGGGCACCAACACCATTTCCTCGCTCCTTAGGGTCACTACGGATTGGGCCTTTGTCTCCTGGGGTGTGGCAAAAAGTACGTCTACGGTGGCATATTTTTTGCCTCGGGTGATGTGCGTTTTCCGCTGCCACACAGACCCCAAGGCTTTTTGTATTTGCGCCTCTGTGGCTCTTTCCACCCTACGGGATTTTGTACTTACTGTACGGTACGTGACCGTACAGTGCTGTTGGGTTTCGAAAAAATTTTCCGCTGCCTTGCAGATTGCTCGGTGTCCATTCTTTGTCACCATCTTCTTCGCTTCCTCTAATTCCTCATTTGTTATGAGGACTGTTTCCAAGTTTTTCGCAATACCTGCAAATGAGATTGGTTTTTCTTTGCTGCTGTTGTTGTTGTTGTCGTCAGAGCTGCTGTTACTTTTGTTGTTGCTGCAGGTACTACGACTACTGCCTCCGCCGCTGTTGCTGTGGTTGTTGTTGGTGTTGCTGCTGCTAATGCTGTTGTTGTTTATGCTGCTGGTGATGCTGTTGTTTTCATTGTCACTGTTGCTGTTGTTATTACGGCTGCTACTGCTATTATTCCTGACGTCAGACGAATGAACTGGGTTTTCGTATTTCCCGCACACCTGTTTCGTCGCTGTCGTCGTGGAGAAACCTTGCACGCTTTGCACGAGACTTTTCTTTTCTTTCGTCGCTTGCGAAAGAGAAGGGAGGGAGAGAGACACATTTAAAGAAGGGAGGGAGAGAGACAATCTTCTCTCTGCTGTAGTGATGATTGAGGAAGAAGAAGACGGAATGAGTGGGAGTGACCTATGAAATTTCTTTTTCGTAGCCATGTTGTTTTTTTTTTGTTTAAAATAAATATTGGGTACAAAACCCCAATAAGCAGTTATTTAACCCCGAAGGGCCAAATAACGGGCAGAAAGACCCCTCTCACGAGGAGGAGGGTGTTTTTGTCTACAAGTTCGTTAAAGTTTTAAACAATTTACAATTGTTATAGTGTTCAAAATTTACAATACCTTACAGAGCCGAGCCTCCGTCAACCATAGCATTCAATAATAATAATAATAATAATGACATTAAAATGGAGTTTGGACTAGATAAATGCGCCAAAGCAACGTTCACCAGAGGAAAGCTGCTGAAAGGTTCAGACATTAATCTTGATCGAGGGAATGTGATAAGAGAACTTGACCAAGAGGAAACTTACAAATATCTAGGTGTTTGTGAAGGAGACGGAATCAAGCACTCGACAATGAGGGAAAGGATAAGGAAGGAATGTTACCGCAGAGTAAGAGCAATCTTAAGAACGGAATTGAATGCAAGGAATAGGATCGATGCCATAAACACGCTTGCCATTCCAGTAGTAACCTACAGTTACAATGTCCTCAACTGGTCAAGCACAAAGATCCGTAGGCTCGATACAAAAATTCGAAAATTCTTAACCATGCACAGAATGCATCACCCTAAGGCAGATACAGATAGAATATATCTCCCTAGGAAAGAAGGAGGACGTGGGTTAATCCAGTTAGACATTGCGTTGAAAACTGCAACAATTGGATTATCTACATATCTAAGGGAATCACATGATTGGATGATCAAAATCGTTTTGAAACACGAAAGCATCAAAAGATCATAATCCATTACAAAAGATGCACAAAGATACTGTAATGGACTACACATTTCAGAAGTCCCATTTACTGCTGAAATGGAAAACACAGAAAAAGCAAAGCAGGTAAAAGTAACTGCAAAGAAAGAACTGCTACAGAAACTGGCTAAGAAATGGCAAGAAAAGCCTCTGTATGGAAAATACCCAGAACGAGCTAACAATCCTGATGTTGCCAAAACTTTAACCCATCAGTGGTTGGCATCCTCTGGACTGAAATCGGAGACTGAAGGACTGATTATATCAGCACAAGATCAGTGTCTGCCAACAAAAAATTACCAAGCCAACATAATAAAAAATGGATGCAGCCCATTATGCCGTGTATGTAAAAAAACAACCAGAGACCATTGACCATATAATTTCAATGTGCAGTACTATAGCTCCAACCGAATACCTAAACAGGCATAACAGAGCTGCACAATACATACATTGGATAATGTGTAAGCATTTTGACCTGCCCCATCAAAAGAATTGGTGGGAGCATCAACCACCTCCCATACTTTAAAAAGATCACATCTCAATCTTGTGGAACTTTAGCATCCAAACAGACCGAAAAATAGATGCAAATAGACCTGATATTGAAGGACTTTAAAAAGAGGGTATGCCTGCTAATTGATATGTCCGTTCCAATAGACAAGAATGTATCTATTAAAACATTTGAAAAATCGAGCAAGTATAAGGACCTGGAGATAGAAATTGGAAAAATGTGGAAATTGAGAACTAAAACAATACCAGTGGTTGTAGGCGCTCTAGGAATGATACCTAAGGGGTCTAATTCTTATTTATCGCAAATCCCAGGAAGCCCGCGTATAGGAGAAATACGAAAGATAGTACTAATGGGAACTGCCCATATACTAAGGAAGATCCTGTCAATATAAGTACATCACAAGTCTAAACACTAAAGATGCATGTGTGAGTATGTATGTTCTTTCTTGAACATGGCGGACCTTGTTGTCTCTTGAGGTCACTGGTTGTGACTTGGTGATAACTCGTATGAACATAAAGCAAGATAAATGCAGCTGTAATAATAATAATAATAATAATAAATTTGGAGACTAAAATCCAAAGAGGGCTCGATAAGGATAAATATATATCAAATATATAAGAACCGCAGAGCAAATATTTATTAAAATAACAGATTAAAGTTTAAGCAAAGAATCGCTGCTTTCACCCTTAACGGGATCTTCTGAAACTAAAAAAATCAATCTGTGAACGCAGAAGTAAATATTTCGAAAAACGTTGAAACCGAAGGAAGACAGGAAGACGATACTTTGGTTCGTGGTAACGTTCTCTAGCAATGAACGGAAAAAACGAAGATAATACGTCATTATGGGAACATTGAGAACAATTACACGCAAAGACAAAACCACCTTTATGGTATAACTGAAATCGTAGACTAAAATTCTATTTAGGAAACCGAATGATTCTCGGCTTCAGAGTTAAGAATAATGTAAATAAATTACAGAGCTAACTGAAATCAACAAAAATTAAATATACGCATGCACGCATCCATATACGTACGTACACATGCATACGCGAAAACACCCGCCATGGGTATGCACATACAAACACGTACACACAAAAACACACACGCACACACAGAACCCAGGCAACGCCTGTACCCGCACACATACGAACGTATACACCAAATACACCTAAAAATATATATACAAAAAAAATATTTATATGTGTGTGCGCGTGTATACATATAATATATAAACGTATATAAATATACACACATAAATACGTAAATAACGCGCGTGCACACACATACCTACATGTAAATACACATATAGTCGCTAAACGTACGTCAACCAAAACACAAAGTACACATATACACACACCCTACATACGTACGAATCCGCATACTCACACAGACGCAAATCTCACGTATACACATAAGCATATGCACATGTACCAATATATATAATATAATATATACGCCTATAACATATACAAGAAAATATACGTACGAGAAAGTATACGTACCTTCACAAAACATACAGGTAATATATACTTACCTATACAAATAAGTAATGTTATAAACATAACTATACTTAGCTACCACATCAAGACGTAAAATATCCGCGTATAGTTCGTACTATCCGTTAGGGTATAATGTGGGGCTGTAATACAGGAAAGTTTTGTTCAATTTATGTTTACAAACCGAAATTGCCTCAGATTTTTTGTTTAAGATGTGGTCTTTGGCGTAGAGTATTTCCAGGGCTTCAGCGGCGCAGAGGTCACATGGTCTTTTATTTCGGTTATACAATCTAGCCCTAGCAGGATCTCCCAATGTAACTTATATTGGGTGTGGTTGTCTTTTAGACTCCAGATATAAGCTGAAAGTGACGTCATATTCCTTCATAAAGGGTTAAGAAAAGAATGGGTATGCATGTAAAAACGCTGCTTGAATCTATTGGCGTTAACCCGAAGTAGGCCCTACGGGACGTGAGTGTTTCAACCTTACATTTGTAGACAATGTTACTAGAGAGGCATTTCCCGGATAGGAAGCAGTCAACCTGATTCCTACAATTACAGTTAGTACTAACTACGGGGTTGCACGTGTTCCTACGACTAGGTAATTTAGCTAAATTTGAAGCTGTGATGTTATGTGCAAGATTAGGAGTCGTAGAGTAAGAAATTTTAATGGTATTTCTATTAAAAATGTTACTATATTTATGTGCTGAGGGGAAATGCTTCATAATAAGGGAGAGAAAGATCTTAGCTAATTGTGTGGTTACCTCCAAATTATATGGTGGGTTATACCATATAATGCGTCGGGATCTATTTTTCCTAGGTCTATTCTCATACTCTGTATATGCTACCTTATCGACAAATCAACTCCGAGCAAGAGCTTCATTGTAATATGTGGAATGGTCGTTGAAAATATGCTCGTTAGTAGATAGACGGGAAAGCCTCAAAGAAACATTTCTTACCAGGTTCTTGGTTATGCTGCCAGGATGGTTAGAATGCTTACTTATGTAATTAAGCGTAGCATTTGGCTTTCTATACGGGTAGTGTAAGCCATTCGACAAATTGAGGGTAACGTCGAGGTAATTAACGACCGAGAGGTTGGCCTCAACCTGTATGGAAAGGTTGAAGCCTTTAAAGAAGGCTGCGAGTTCTTTTCTGAACCTGTCGCAAGCACGTGGGCCGCACTTTGTCATGATCAAAAGACCGTTATCACGGTACAAACCACCGCCCACGCTGGGGAATTCTTCCTTGATAGAGAAAAGAAGGAAAAGGCCGATAAGATCAGTAACCCCCGCAGAATCGCTGGCGCCCATACTCACATCGAATGGGGGTACTATTAAATTTTTTAATCCAAATAGAATCGTCGAAATTAATCACCGACTTATGGCATTGAGGATGACATCAACTTCGAAATCTCAGCCACTGTGAGTGTTTTAGCGAAATTGATAGCTCTAAGAAGAAGTGGTAAAGTGAAGGAGGAGTAGTAATTATTGATGTCGAATTGGATAAAACGGCAATGTTCCTTGTTGCATATGCCGTTGAACCAATCAATCACCGCGAAAGAATTGTTCCACAGTGCAAGAGGGGCCAATCTTCTAATTTCAAGTATAATTCTAAGGGTGAAAGCAGCGATTCTTTGCTTAAACTTTAATCTGTTATTTTAATATATATATATATATATATATATACATATATATATATATATATACATATATATATATAAAACAAACAGAAACATTTCACAGTCAATTCCATGCTATGTCTAATAATGAAAGTCACACAAGGTGTAACGCAGTAGAACTAAACTTTGTACTACTCTTGCTCCAGTTTTATGTTTTTGTTTATACTTGTAAATAATCATGTGTCACAGTTCTGGTGCCTACCGAGTTTATCTGTCACAATCTGAGAGGTCACTGTTCCTCTCACAGAAATACATGATATAGAAGTGGTGGAAAAGATAATATATATTACAAGGATAATTGATCATAAGGGACAGGGAGAAATAATGAGAGAAAGAAAGAAGGTTAAAGAGAAGGATAGTGTGGAGGTATGAGGTAATTATACTGAGTCCCTCATAGATGTACGTAATTAGAAAATGAAAGAAACTGATCGTAAGAACGGACCAAGGAAACAACATTTCCGTTGCTTAAACTATCTGCCAATCGCAAATTGTAGCAGGAAAATGGAAGATGTATTGTACCTCGACAGATGGGGTGGGTTTTACAGATCCCTCACGAGGCAAGGTCCTTAACTTATTGCGCTTTTCAGGGGATTAAACAGCCGTTTCATGAGTCATTGCTGCTGCGACGTAATTTTGGGTCTAATATCAATCTTATGTGGTTCATATGATAGACCCGAAATATTTGATGACCCGAGAACACATCACTAGTGATGTTTCGCAGCTCTCTATCTGACGTATCTTACACAGACACAGACACAGACACAGACACACACACACACACACACACACACACACACACACACACACACACACACACACACACACACACACACACACACACACACACACACACACATATATATATATATATATATATACATATATAACGGACACATTTTTTAAGTGGAAACGCAACAAATCATATATATATATATATATATATATGATTTGTTGCGTTTCCACTTTAAAAATTGCTTTTGTTCGTTGTATTTGTCCTTCACCTTGTTAATTTTCAAAAGTTTATCATTAATAATCTGACGAACGCGTTATCTCCCTCCACCCTCATTAATTTCAATGGTTCACATTTTCTAACACGATATCTTACTTTCTTCTCCTTGCTTTTTTTCTCCTTTTCTTCTTTTCCTTTGATTCATCCCTGAGTCTTTCGTGCTATGAGAAACACCATACTTTTTCTCTGACGTCACATAAAATTCTATGTGTACTTGTTATAGGTTAATTACTATAAATTAATATTTGCCTCTCGTCTCTTACTCCATTGGATAGCGTTTGGCTTGTATCAGACGCTGTGACCCCGAGTGGACAAGCAGTACCATTGGTAGGGGGTCGAAACTGCCAGAGTCAATCTCAACGGTCGATGACCCTGGAGTTTTGTCTTTGGTTTGGATTTTTACTTTTGAAAAAATAATTTTTAAGGTTCCCCTTAAAAGATGGTTTTTCGTTTTGACTTGCTTTCGTTCGTTGTCTTGTCCCTCCCTTGTTAATTCATACGCTTATCATATATATATATATATATATATATATATATATATATATATATATATATATATATATATATATATATATGTATGTATATATGTATGTATGTATGTATGTATGTATATGTATGTGTGTGTCTGTGTGTGTCCACAAATAAAAAAATCTCATTGACTGAGAAGAAAAATTGTTCAAACGACAAAGCAAATAACAATAATAAATTGGGCGTAATTTAGTTATAAATAGGAAAACTGTGTATATGTGTGTGTGTTTATGGGAGTGTGTGTATTTGTGTATGTATGTAGAAAGTGACAGAGGTATAAACATATAGATAATTAACTGAAGAAGTATTGAAAGAAATGCACGAAGAAATATAGACAGAGAGAATGAAAAGAAGAACGTAAAGAATGAAAGTAGAGCTGGAAGATGAGTGGGAATGAAAGAGGGGGAGAAATGGGACTAACGAAAGAAAGTCACGCTGAAAGAGTAGTGGGAATAAAAGAGCGGGAGAAATGGGACCAACGAAAGAAAGTCACGCTGAAAGAGTAGTGGGAATAAAAGAGCGGGAGAAATGGGACCAGCGAAAGAAAGTAACGCTGAAAGAGTAGTGGGAAAAGAAAGAGGGAGGGATGAGAGTAAAGAACGAAAAATGGATGTAGTTACAAAGAAAGAGAGAAGTGTAGAGGACAAAGAGGGAAATTAGAAACGAAAGATAAATGATAAAAATAAAAAAAAAACTGAAGGCTAAAAATACATAGGCCACACTGTGGGTATTTGAAGCTCCCATATATGCCTCAATAAGCGACGAATTGACAGAGTCGTTGGAACGTTCCGGCTTTCTGGTCTCTGAGTATCGATAATAATTATTTCTACTTTTGGCACAAGGCCAGCAATTATCCCAGTGCATTACTGGAACTTTATTTTATCGACCCCGTAAGGATGAAAGGCAAAGTCAACCTCGATAAGATTTGAACTCAGACCATAAAGAGACGTAACTATGCTGGAAACCATGGCGTCCGACCCTCTACCGATACTGCCAATATCAATAATAATAATAATAATTTCTCTCGATAAAATGCGAGATCCCTTTCGTTGGTGATGGTGAACAATCAGATGGTGCGATTCTTATACGAACTGTCTTGTGGTATTTAGTCCTTGCTGTTCTGTGAGAGGAAATCTCACTGCGTTCATCTTTACTTTCCAGTTATTCGAAAGCAAAAGAATAAGTATTATAAATAAAATTAAAAGTTAAGCACTGTTGATAAGATCTATCAGCCCCTCTCTCCCTACCAATAACAATTGTTGGACAGTGTCTTATTTAAAGACTATTATTAAAATATGGTGGAGGGCAGTGGATTGGCAGAATCGGTAGAGCGTCGGTCATTATCCTTAGCGGTATAGAATTACGAACCTTTTACGTTCTTAGTTCAAATCCCGCCGAGGTTAGCTTTGCCTTTCATCCTTACGGGGTCGATAAATAAAGTACCAGTAATGCACTGAGGTCGATTTAATCGAGTTTCCCCTCTCTCTAAATTGCTGGCCTTGTGTCTATAGTAGAAGTCTATATTAAAGGCTGGTCGGTTGGCAGAATCTATCGAGCGTCGGAAAAATGTTCAGCAATATTTGTTCTAACTCTTTACATTCTGTCCCTTACTATTGTTGCTGTTGTTGTTGTCACTCTTGTTTGTTGATGTTACTCCGGGCGGCTAATATTGTTGTTGTCATTGTTGCTTTTGTTATTGTTGTCGTTGTTGCTGTTGTTATTGTTGTCGTTGTTGTTTTTGTTATTGTTGTCATTGTTGCTGTTTTTATTGTTGTCATTGTTGCTTTTGTTATTGTTGTCGTTGTTGTTGTTGTTATTGTTGTCATTGTTTCTTGTGTTATTGTTGTCGTTGTTGTTGTTGTTATTGTTGTTATTATTGCTGTTGTTATTGTTGTTTCCATTGATGTTGTTATTGTTGTTTCCATTGATCTTGTTATTGTTGTTTCTGTTATTGTAATGCTGTTGATGTTAGTGGTTATTGTTTGTTGTTTTAGAAGGATTAACGTTGACAAACATCTTACAACCACCAAAACTAACGCAGCAACCACTAACACCCCACTACCACCACAACAACAACCCTACCACCATCACAACCATAAACACCAACACTAACACTGCAATCACCCCCACCACCAACAACAGCACAACCACTACCACCAACATCACCACCAATACCAACATAACCACCACCATCATCATCACCACCAAGAATACCCCCCCACCATCACTACCACCACCACCAACACCACCACCACCACCATCCCCACCATCACCACCACCACTGTCACCACCAACACCGCCACCACTGTCACCACCAACACCGCCACTATCACCATCACCATCAATTCACTTTCCTTCTTTCTGGAAGAATAAGCTTTTAAAACCTGTGCCTTTCAAGGAATATTTCTAATGTAAAGCCTCTTCCTTCTTTTCCTTGCTGCTTGGCCTATTAACTTAAATAGACCGAAACACTTTATTTTACCCTAATTGTTTTATTTGCTTTTATTTTCTATTTATTTTAAGCTTATTTTCTCATTTTTCTTTCGTTCATTTTTTTTCTTTTTCCCTCCCTTTGAAATTACGGAAGTGAAAAAAAAATTGTTATAACTGCCTCTACTTTTGGCACAAGGCCAGAAATTATTCCAGTGGGTTACTGGTACTTTATTTTATCGACCCCGTAAGAATGAAAGGCAAAGGTAAACTCGGCGTGATTTGAACTCAGAACATAAAGGGCCAAGACTCTATGCTGCAAATCATGGTGTCTGACTGACGCTCTACCGATACTGCCAATCCACCACCCTAACAATGTTATAACATGTTATAACCTTGGTAAACAACAAAAGTACATTAGTAACAACAACTACAACAACAGCAGCAGTAATAACGGTTTCTTATATAGGCACAAGACCAGCAATTAAATCGATCCCCAGTGCATTACTGGTACTTTACTTTATCGACCCCGTAAGGATGAAAGGCAAAGTTAACCTCGACGGGATTTGAACTCAGAACGCAAAGGGCCATAACTCTATGCTGAAAAGCATGGTGTCAGACGCTATACCGTTACTGCCAATCCACCGCCATAACAATGTTATAAGATATGTTATAACATATGTTAAACAACAAAAAGTACATTAGTAATAACTACAACAGTAATAACAAACAATAATTCATATTTTTTCTACTTTTGGCACAAGGCCAACAATTTGAAGGGAAGTTGAAAGTTCATTATATCGACCCCAGTGCGTCACTGGTACTTTATTTATCGACCCCGTAAGGATGAAACTCAAAGCTAACTCCCGCGGGATCTGAATGCAGTTTGTAAAGATACAGAACAGATACCGCAATAGCATTTTATCCGGTGCTCTACTAATCCTGCCAATCCTCCGCCTTTAAAATGTACCAGTAATTTATTAAAGTCTAAACCAGAGTTTCTCAAAGTTTTTGAGCCACTAACCGCTCACGGCCACCTAATGCCCCCAACGCCAATGTGTAGAAGATAATATACATACATGTCATAATGCAAGACAATAATTTGATGACGATATCTAAGCATTTCCAATCAATGACTTTATAATTAAATATTAAATATAAGCAACATAACCTGATACCCATAAACAAGTGAAACGTTTTAATATCATATTGTCAACAAATTATATTTTTGTTTATGTGTTTTTTTCACAAATTACTAATACACCCATCCCCTTCTGTATACATATATATATGTGTGTGTGTGTGCGTGTATGTGTGTGTGCGTGTGTGCGTGTGTGTGTATCTATATACACACACACGCACACGCACGCACATATATATGTATATAGGAAATGTATGACCCTGACGGCAGAGCTCAAGCCGTTTTGACGGCTATTTCTGGACTAAATGGTCAATTTAGTCCAGAAAAAGCCGTCGAAACGGCTTGAGCTCTGGCGTCGGTGTCATACATTTCCTATTACCCACTCTACTACCCTAATTATTGAGTACTCTGGTGCGTTATGGTCCATCTGGTTCCTTACAACAACTCCTTCGTTATATATGTATATATATATATATATATATATATATATATATATATATATATATATATCGAGAGAGAGAGAGAGAGAGAGAGAGAGAGAGAGAGAGAGAGAGAGAGAGAGAGAGAGAGAGAGAGAGAGAGAGAGAGAGAGAGAGAGAGAGAGAGAGAGAGAGAGTGATCAACAAAGAGAGGACCAAACAACGAACGAAACAAGGCAAAATGAAAATCAATTTTTTATGGGGAAACCTTAAAATTTGCTTTTTGAAAATAAAAATACAAAGGAAAAACGTAGAACTCCAGATTCATCGGCCGTTGAAGTGAACTTTAATAGTTTCGACCCCTACTAACGGTGTGGCTTTTTTCTAAAGTATCATATAATATCCTCATACCGCCTCGTTTGTCTTCTTTCATGCATATTAGACTACCCTATTATTCTCTTCTGTTTTATAAATGTTTTCCCTTTGTGTGTTTTCTACTT
>OZ024742.1:310419884-310427384 GCA_964016885.1 Eledone cirrhosa
AGAAGTATACATACATGTATGCATACATACATACATGTATGTATAAATTCATACATACATTCATACATATCTGCATATATGTATTTTTGAGTGTGTATATAATTATACATACGTATATGCATGTTTATATTTATGCTCGTCTTTGTATGTGTATGTGCGTATGTGCGTATGTGGATATGTGGATGTGTGTGTGTGTGTAAAGAGAGAGTGAAGAGGGACGATAGAAAGTGGTAGATGGGTGTGTGGAGAGGGTTGGTGAGAGTGCTATTATATATGTGAGATCGCGACGCTACTTCTAAAGAGAGGGTAAATTAAGTGGAACACACGACTGTCTTTTTTTTTAAACAAACAATAATAACATCAGAAGCAAGTATATTGTCGTCAATGACACGAGTAGCGGCAGCAGCAGCAGCAGCAGCAACAAAAGCAGCTGCAGCAGAAGCAGCAGCAACAGCAGCCACAACAACAACATCAAAAGTAACTGTACTGTCATCAACAACACGAACAGCAACTATAACAACAACCACAGCAGCAATAACATCAAAAGCAACTGCAAAGTCGTCAACAACACGAATAGCAACGACAGCAACACAAGAAGCAGGAACCACAGCAACAGCAACAACAATAACAATAACAATAACAATAACAATAACACTGACAACATCAAAAGCAACTGTATTTAGACAACATGATTAACAACAATAACAATATCAGCCACCAGCACCACCATAGCCACAACAACAACATAAACAGCAGGAACGACAGCAACAACAGCAACAACAATAACAATTACAACAACAACAACAACAACAACAACAATAACAACAACACTGACAACATCAAAAACAACTGAATTTAGATAACATGATTAACAACATCAACTACTAGCACCACCATAGCCACAACAACAAAAACAATAACAGCAACAACTGGCGGAACAAGGGAAGCAAATGAAGAGCAGTGAAATAAAAGCGCAACAAATACACCCCGTCCCATCTACCATCACCCCATCAAAATAGTACGGACAAACAAGAGGGTATGTTGATGTAAATGAGGTGGTTCTGAACAACAGTGTGAACAATATGAAAGTGACGCCATCGTCTTATTAACAATGGTATGGACGCCAAAGATTAATTACTATGGTGACTGCGATATCTGGAGTTATAATTCCGCCCTATGTAGAGTGATACATCTGGCGTTATGAGATACTAGATGTTGTGACACCTTCTCTAGAGCAGACATGTCAAACTGAGTGTCCCCCGAAGGCCACATGAGTCACATATGTGTTGTCTGAGGGCCACATACGACAAATAATTGTGCACATTACAACTAACTTTTTAAATTTTATATTACGAAGATAAAACACCCTTGCGCTGCGCTGTAGAAATCTTTGTGCGGGCCGCAGATGTGCTTGTAAAGGGCCGCATGTGGTCCGTGGGCCGCATGTTTGACATACCTGCTCTAGAGGTAATCTGGTGCATTTGGCTACCAGCCAAGGAATCGTTGCCCGCCATGTTGAAGAGGGCAAACTTTCCAAGTATCGGCCGCTCTCTGATAGGTTTGTGGTAGAGCCTATAGCAGTGAAGACCTCCGGCATTCTTGACACCAGGACCACACCTCTGCTCACGGCTATCAGAGCGGAGTTGGCTACACGCATGTGCAGAGTCCCATGAGGTGGAGTGGCTATTCCAGTGCATTTCCCTCGCCGTCCTCCGAGGCAATGTATTTTCCATCATGTGGGCCGGGAGCAAGAGGTGGAGGGTAAATTAGTTGGAGGTGAATGATATGCATACATACACATATACAAAGGTGGTTACTGATAAGAAGGAGCAATTGCATTAAGTAGCATCCCATGTAGGCAGCCATATCGGGTGTTATATCCACATTGAATAGCATCCCATGTTGATTACCACATCTTGAGTTATAACTACATGGAGTAGCATCCCATGTTGACAACCACATCTAGATTTATAACTACATAGAGTAGCATCCCATGTTGACTACCACATCTAGATTTATAACTACCTTAAGTAGCATCCCGTGTTGACAACCACATCTAGAGTTATAACTACATTGAGTAACATCCCATATTGACTACCAAATCTAGAGTTATAACTACATGGAGTAGCATCCCATGTTGACTACCACATCTAGATTTATAACTACATGGAGTAGCATCCCATGTTGACTACCACATCTAGATTTATAACTACATTGAGTATTATCCCATGTTGACTACCACATCTAGAGTTATAACTACCTTAAGTAGCATCCCATGTTGACTACCACATCTAGATTTATAACTACATTGAGTATTATCCCATGTTGACTACCACATCTAGAGTTATAACTACCTTAAGTAGCATCCCATGTTGACTACCACATCTAGATTTATAACTACATTGAGTATTATCCCATGTTGACTACCACATCTAGAGTTATAACTACCTTAAGTAGCATCCCATGTTGACTACCACATCTAGATTTATAACTACATTGAGTATTATCCCATGTTGACTACCACATCTAGAGTTATAACTACCTTAAGTAGCATCCCATGTTGACTACCACATCTAGATTTATAACTACATTGAGTATTATCCCATGTTGACTACCACATCTAGAGTTATAACTACCTTAAGTAGCATCCCATGTTGACTACCACATCTAGATTTATAACTACATTGAGTATTATCCCATGTTGACTACCACATCTAGAGTTATAACTACCTTAAGTAGCATCCCATGTTGACTACCACATCTAGATTTATAACTACATTGAGTATTATCCCATGTTGACTACCACATCTAGAGTTATAACTACCTTAAGTAGCATCCCATGTTGACTACCACATCTAGATTTATAACTACATTGAGTATTATCCCATGTTGACTACCACATCTAGAGTTATAACTACCTTAAGTAGCATCCCATGTTGACTACCACATCTAGATTTATAACTACATTGAGTATTATCCCATGTTGACTACCACATCTAGAGTTATAACTACCTTAAGTAGCATCCCATGTTGACTACCACATCTAGATTTATAACTACATTGAGTATTATCCCATGTTGACTACCACATCTAGAGTTATAACTACCTTAAGTAGCATCCCATGTTGACTACCACATCTAGATTTATAACTACATTGAGTATTATCCCATGTTGACTACCACATCTAGATTTATAACTACATTGAGTAGCATCCCATGTTGACTACCACATCTAGATTTATAACTACATTGAGTATTATCCCATGTTGACTACCACATCTAGATTTATAACTACATGGAGTAGCATCCCATGTTGACTACCACATCTAGATTTATAACTACCTTAAGTAGCATCCCATGTTGACTACCACATCTACAGTTATAACTACATGGAGTAGCATCCCATGTTGACTACCACATCTACAGTTATAACTACATGCAGTAGCATCCCATGTTGACTACCACATCTAGATTTATAACTACATAGAGTAGCATCCCATGTTGACTACCACATCTACAGTTATAACTACATGGAGTAGCATCCCAGGTTGACTACCACATCTACAGTTATAACTACATGGAGTAGCATCCCATGTTGACTACCACATCTAGATTTATAACTACATAGAGTAGCATCCCATGTTGACTACCACATCTACAGTTATAACTACATGCAGTAGCATCCCATGTTGACTACCACATCTACAGTTATAACTACATGGAGTAGCATCCCATGTTGACTACCACATCTACAGTTATAACTACATGCAGTAGCATCCCAGGTTGACTACCACATCTAGAGTTATAACTACATGGAGTAGCATCCCAGGTTGACTACCACATCTAGAGTTATAACTACATTGAGTATTATCCCATGTTGACTACCACATCTAGATTTATAACTACATAGAGTAGCATCCCAGGTTGACTACCACATCTAGAGTTATAACTACATTGAGTATTATCCCATGTTGACTACCACATCTAGATTTATAACTACATGGAGTAGCATCCCATGTTGACTACCACATCTAGATTTATAACTACATAGAGTAGCATCCCATGTTGACTACCACATCTAGATTTATAACTACATTGAGTATTATCCCATGTTGACTACCACATCTAGATTTATAACTACATTGAGTAGCATCCCATGTTGACTACCACATCTAGATTTATAACTACATTGAGTATTATCCCATGTTGACTACCACATCTAGATTTATAACTACATGGAGTAGCATCCCATGTTGACTACCACATCTAGATTTATAACTACCTTAAGTAGCATCCCATGTTGACTACCACATCTACAGTTATAACTACATGGAGTAGCATCCCATGTTGACTACCACATCTACAGTTATAACTACATGCAGTAGCATCCCATGTTGACTACCACATCTAGATTTATAACTACATAGAGTAGCATCCCATGTTGACTACCACATCTACAGTTATAACTACATGGAGTAGCATCCCAGGTTGACTACCACATCTAGAGTTATAACTACATGGAGTAGCATCCCAGGTTGACTACCACATCTAGAGTTATAACTACATTGAGTATTATCCCATGTTGACTACCACATCTAGATTTATAACTACATAGAGTAGCATCCCAGGTTGACTACCACATCTAGAGTTATAACTACATTGAGTATTATCCCATGTTGACTACCACATCTAGATTTATAACTACATGGAGTAGCATCCCATGTTGACTACCACATCTAGATTTATAACTACATAGAGTAGCATCCCATGTTGACTACCACATCTAGAGTTATAACTAAATGGAGTAGCATCCCATGTTGACTACCACATCTAGATTTATAACTACATAGAGTAGCATCCCATGTTGACTACCACATCTAGAGTTATAACTACATGGAGTAGCATCCCAGGTTGACTACCACATCTAGAGTTATAACTACATTGAGTATTATCCCATGTTGACTACCACATCTAGAGTTATAACTACATAGAGTAGCATCCCATGTTGACTATCACATCTAGATTTATAACTACATGGAGTAGCATCCCATGTTGACTACCACATCTAGAGTTATAACTACATGGAGTAGCATCCCATGTTGACTACCACATCTAGAGTTATAACTATATTGAGTATTATCCCATGTTGACTACCACATCTACAGTTATAACTACATTGAGTAGCATCCCATGTTGACTACCACATCTACAGTTATAACTACATTGAGTATTATCACATTCCTCTTAAACATGCTCTTCCTCTTCTCTTGAAATCTTCCACTCCATCTTCACCTTACCTCATCCCTCTTATGACGGATTGTTCTTCCTCTTGGCATATGTTCTTCCTCATGGCATATTAGTTTTTGGTGTACATCATGAGACAAAGTTATCCGACACCCGACTAGCCGACACTTGACACTCGACTTGGCAACACATCACTAAGTTATACCCCCACTAGGTGACACTCCACTATATTTCAGATCTGTGTATAGCGAAGAGTCTCTCATATCATTCATGTCCACCCTAACCACGTTTGTCAGAATTGAATGTTTAATAAGTTCTGGATATTCTACAACTACGTTCCAAATGATGTATTTCGGCGTAAGCATGTCTCTGTGGGTACGAAGATTGTTACACAATTACCTGGTAGATGGTAGGGTGTGATTTGAATAAGATTTAGTAGCTATTGCTAGCAAGTCATCCGACCATTTAGAAGTCTCCCTGGTTAACTCAATATCGCTGTAAATTATTATTGGAGATAATATTATCCGTAAAAGTAAAGAAATGATAGATAAAGCTGAATACCTCTGATCATTAAATCAACTACATGATTAGGGCTGATATAGCACTAAACAAGTACAACAGCAGCAAAAATACATCAGCTCATGTTAATGTCAATCTTTTGAACCTCACCAGAACCTCAATTGCCTAGAACTCCTCTTTCTGTGTTCTCTGTGTTCTCTTCTTCCTTTTATAAATATCTAATATTTAGACTGATAATAGTCCAAGTTGAGATTCAATATTTACTTCGATGAGATACAGAAATATCAGTAGAATCTCATTGATAACGATGAGATCGTAAAGCAGCTTGCCGCAACTGGTCAATACTCTCAACATTAAACCAATTACAAACACGCATGGACACACACACGCACGCACACAAACACACACACAAACACGCACACACACACACACACACACACACACACACACACACACACACACACACACACACACACACACACACATATATATATATATATATATATATATACATATATAAAGTGATGCTTTACTAATTCGTTGTGGAACTAACTTTATACCGAACTCGTCCTATGGACTGAGCGGTCTACTTACTACGGATATATCCTCCTTGCGTTTTACCACTATATACATATATATATATATATATATATATATATATATATATATATATATATATATATATATATATATATATGTATATACATATATATATATATATATATATATATATATATATATATATATATATATATATATATATATATATATATATATATATATATATATATATATATATATATATATATATGTATATACATATATATATATATATATATATATATATATATATATATATATATATATATATATATATATATATGTATATATATATATATATACATATGACATAAGAAACGAAGAATCAGTGGTGCGACGGAATACGATTTGTTAGACATATTACAATCGTTTCTCTGGCGACCAGCTCGAGGCACGGTCGATGCAATGATCAAACTTGACTCTGAAATCGCAAGACCCTCAAATATGTCTCGATTCTACGAAGCAGAGTAGAATCGAGACATATCTGAGGATCTTGCGATTTCAGAGTCAGGTTTGATCATTGCATCGACTGTGCCTCGAGCTGGTCGCCAAAGAAACGATTGTAATATGTCTAACAAATCTTATTCGTCGCACCAATGATTTTTCGTTTCTTATGTGATATTATACTCCGCTCTGTAAGAGCATCGAGTGTTCAAACGGCATACCGCTTGCGGACGTTTAAGCATTCCACACCAATTATATATATATATATATGGATGTCCATTCCATTTATCATGACACAGTCATGCATGTGTCTATTTATAGATATTTATCAAATAAAGACCAGAGTCAGTCTAAATTAGTAGTGTTCTGTGTTGAAAAAAGTACACAAATATAGAGAAATTTGTATATTTTGTGAAGTCATGAATATTGACGTTTCTAACAAAGTCGAAGAGAAGAAATATTTTAATGTTTACTGTGACACCAAAAATATAGGTTTATATTCTCAGTGCTAACATAAACATTTTAAAAGATGTCTTCGCCCCAACCTTTTCAAATTTTCGAATCATACTTATTTTTATTACTTGTTAAATTACGCCATTTATCACTAAGTTTATTAGTCATAGGTAACAGATCAGCTGAAATGAATCTATATGAACTATTTTTTTTTTACCGTTTGGTGAAGAGAATGATCGAC
>OZ024742.1:310442384-310452384 GCA_964016885.1 Eledone cirrhosa
ACTAATAATCGTTACTAATATAAGCGGAAGGCCAGCAAGTTGGAGGGGCATTATTCGTTTATTATTTTATCGAACACAGAAGGATAAAAGACACAGTTGAACTCAGCTGGATCACTAAAGTAGTTACGTAGACATAACTAAATATCATCTCTGCCTAGATACACTAATAACAGATATATATTATAACCAAAGACATTTGCTTTCCTTTTACTAACTTATATATATATATATATATATAAGTTAGTAAAAGAAAGCAAATGCTTTTGGTTATAATATATATCTGATAACTCTAGGTAACCTGCCTAAACCGCCGAGCTCAAGTAGATCCGCCACATTCACTAATATATATATATATATATATATATATATATATATATATATATATATATATATATATATATATGTATATGGTATAAACGCTTGAATTTGTAAAGCCAAAACAATGCAGGTATGGATATAGAATAAAAAATGCAAATGCAAAAGATATTGTTGACAATTAGTCTTTTACCTTAGATTTATTTAAATGTCCTTAATTTTCGAGATAATATCTCTTCTTCGGAGGGAAGTAAAGCGGTTAAACCAGTGTTCTAAATAGCTTGCCAAGTCATCCTGACAGGAAATGGTATAGCTCTCTATACCATTTCCTGTCAGCATGACTTGGCAAGCTATTTAGAACACTGGTTTAACCGCTTTACTTCCCTCCGAAGAAGAGATATTATCTCAAAAATTAAGGACATTTAAATAAATCTAAGGTAAAAGACTAATTGTCAACAATATCTTTTGCATTTGCATTTTTTATTCAATGTCCATACCTGCATTGTTTTGGCTTTACAAATTCAAACGTTTATATCTCATTACACAATGCTTCAAGTGAACTATAACTTCATCCATATATATATATATACGCGCCATACCCCCGTTCACTTCCTCATTGTATGCCCAGCTTCCACATATATATAGTAACACTGATATCTCTATCTATTTAATCAGCCTCTGTTCGAATTTGAAGCTCGAGTTACGGTTCTTTCAGATGTTGTCCAGTCTGTTCAAAGATATCCTCGCTATCGTAGTTCTCGTCCTCAATTTGTTGTTGACTTGACATTTTCTGAGTACTTAAATTGTTTCACTTTCTGTAGTTCCTTTTCATCAATTTTGATCGGGTCTTCTGCGTTTCTTGCTCTTCTCCCCAACGTAAGTACTTTGCTCCTCTCGGCATTTATTTCCATGCCAAATTTCTTCGATTATCATTCCAGTCTCTACGTTAGCTTGTGCAGATATTTTTCACTTCCAATTGCTTGTCGTCAGCAAACCTGAGATTATTCACCAGCAGCCTCTGTATCCGCAGGCTTACTTGGAAGCCATCTTGGAATCGGAGGATCAACACATTTGCGAGGAAATGAAAATTTCTCGAGATGAATTGGTTTGACAAACGAAACAACCAATGGATTCGGAAACAGGTGGAGGAAAAAGGCTGGTGAAGCATAACAGTTCCTGATAAAGATAGCACAAGATCGCAAGCTAGTGTATTTTGAACATGCAGAGAGTGACACGCCAATGATTTGAGTGTGCCAGACAGCAAAGGAAGCAAGTGGCCTTGATGTTGCGGTATGGAGCGACATGTGCACATGGAACGACAGGAGTCTCTGGGAAGCGATCAGTATGGCGGAGGACAGGACTGATTGGAGACATCCACAAACCCTTATGGTCTATAATGGATGATGATGATATATATATATATATATATATATATATATATATATATATATATATATATATATATATATATATATATATATATATATATATATATATATATGGGAAGAGATATATTCCATATGTCTCATATGAAATAATACAGCCAATTTTCCACACAATACATTTAGTTAGCACCCCGAACGTTTAATTAGGAATATATTCACTTATTTCCTAATGTTTGTTGAGTGAGTTGGAATTTGGCCGGAGTATCGCTAAAAGCTTTCTCTGATAATGTATTTATTTATATATATATATATATATATATATATATATATATATATATATATAATATAACATAGACTCGGAATCAGAAAAATTTGTGCAAGACTTGCTGAAGATGAAAAACCTTATTGATGCAAGAGATTTACTAACACATGTTTCTGTGCAGTTAGGTAAAGGCCTGCAAGATTTAGATTGTTGTGTAATCCACTATATATGTATATCAATATATGTATATACATCATACACTATATATACACGTATATACATTATATATGTATATATATATATAGAGAGAGAGATATATATTTATATCTATATATATATATCTATATATATAGATATATATTTATATCTATATATATCTATATATCTATATATATATATATTAATAATATATATATATATATATATATATATATATATATATATATATATATATATATATATATATTTATTTATATATATATATATATTTATTTATATATATATATATACACGAATATATATATATACATATATATATACGCGCACACACATATATATATATATAACATATGTGTACATGTATAAGTATATATACATAAACACGGACATACACACATATAACTACGTTTGTGAAGAATAAATGTGTATATGTGAATATGTGTATACGTGTATAAGTGTATATGTGTATATGTGTATATGTGTATACGCATGTGTATGTTTAATAAACATCCATGTATATTATAGAAGAAAATGAAATAGAAAAATGTTCTGAGATCAAATTTTTCCCTAGACACGCTAAAAAACTAACTAACCGCTCAACTTAATGGGAGGTCGTAAAAAATCTCTATTGATGTCAAGTTAAAAATCATTGACTCGATAGAATAATATTCTGTAATTCTGTAATTCGATCAATTCTAACATCTTTTATGTTTTTCTTTATCCTAATCCTTTTCAACACTAAGCTGGCCAATAATGTTTTATTAACAATGAGATTGATTGAATGCTCATCAAACAGTATGTAGAAAGAGTTTATTTTTCACTATTACATGAACGTATACAACACATTCACATCAAATATATAATCTGTTTATTTTTATTGTCTGCTATTATATTCATGCGATGCCCTTGTGACAAATACAAGAAATTATTATTATTATTATTATTGTTGTTGTTGTTGTTTTTGTTATTATTACAGGGCGATGGATGGACAGTATCGGTAGAGTGTCGGCCACTATGCTTTGCGACATAGAGTTATGGCCCTTTACGGCCTGGGTTCAAATCCCGCCGAGGTTAAGTTTGACTTTAATCCTTACTTGGTCGATAAAATAAAGTACCAGTCACCCACTGGAGTCGATTTAATCGACTTTACCCTCCTCTAAAATTGCTAGCCTTGTGCCTAAATCAGGATCCATTATTATTATTATTGTTATTATAGTAATTTTATAGTGGTTTCGGAGGTAGTAGCTGTTGTTTAGCTCTATGTCATAAGACCGTGTGAAGGCGTGAAGCTTTGTGGTTAGGACATTCGGCTCACAATCGTAAGGTCGTGAGTTCGATTCTCCGCGGCACGTTGTGTCCTTGAGCAAGATACTTTATTTCCCATTGCTCCACTCTACCCAGCTGACAAATATGTATTGAACCTGTAATTTGAAGGGCCAGTCTTGTCACACTTTTTGTTACGCTGAATCTCCCTTAGAACTATGTTAAGGGTACGCGTGTCTGTGGAATGCTCAGCCGCTTGCACGTTAATTTCACGAGCGGGTTGTTCCCTTAATTGGATCGACTGGAACAATCGTCGTCGTAACGGACGGAGTGCCTCCTTAAGACCGCAATCATAGTAAAAGGCGTTACAGGCTTTACCATGCGGTCATTAGTTATAGGGGGATTCTATTGTCCAATGTGTGGCTTCTTTATTTTTTAGGAAGTTAACGTTTCATTGAAAGAAGTTGCCTCTATTACTAACAGGTTGAGAAACTCCATAGAAGCTCGATTGAATTAATGGTAGTGATCATTGTGGTTGTATTGATGATGGTGATGATGTTCGTTGTAGTGGCCATGTTGGTGTTATTGAGGATGGCATTGTTGATAATGGTGATGATGATGATGGTGATGGCGATGGTCGTAATTAGGATTGTGGTGGATGCAGTAGTAAGGCTGGAGACTGCTGTCGCCGTTATTACAACTGTTGCTGTTATTATTATTGCTGTTGTTACGGGGTCGATAAAATAAAGTAGCAGTAATACACTTGGTAATTGCTGGCCTTGTGCTAAAAGTAGAAACAATTATTATTGCTGTTGTTCAATAGAGGGTCGGACGCCATGTTTTGCAGCATAGAGTTATGTCCCTTTATGATCTCAGTTCAAATCCCACCGAGGTTAACTTCGCCTTTCAGCCTTACCGGGTCGATAAAATAAAGTACCAGTCACGCTCTGGGATCGATTTAATCAACTTTCCTCTCCCCCAGAATTGCTGGCCTTGTGTCTATAGTAGAAACCATTATTATTGCTGTTGCTGTTGTTACTGTTGCTGTTACTACTGCTGTCGCTGTTGATATTATTACCGTTGCTGTTATTACTACTATTGTTGTTGCTATTATTACTACTGCTGCTGTTATTTTATGTGATGGATGGAATTGACATTAAAAAGAAATTAACAGATGTACCCATACAGTGAATATAAACATAAGCGATGTGTCACGTAAACTTCAGTGGTGTTCTACGCACCATGACTCCGAGTATAGGCAGAATTACCATGAAGACGAGAAAAACGATATAATTGCCCCCATACAGCGAACATTAACGGAGGTCATAACTTCTCTCTTAGACCTAATCATGTGCCTTGTACGACCTCCCACATGATGTGACCTCATCTAGAACGAGGGGTTTCATAGATAAGATAGAAAAAAGGAAAATAGAAAAGGCAAATGGAGTGTTGTCATATTCATGCATTTCCCTAAAATATATAAGAAGTGTAAATGGAACGAAATAGCTCGTAGTAGTATGATAGTTAGTACATGAAACTTGCTCAAAATGCCACGCCGTGGGATCAAACCCTAGAACTAATGATTGCGAAGCGAACTCCGTAACCATTCGGTCAATGTTTAGATTTATACATGTTATGATTGAAGGGAAATAGAATATAGTTTCAATATTCAATGGTGTATCCAACAGGATCGTTGTTTATAACAAACCCAGAACAGCTTTAATCGAGGAGGCATAGGAAAAATGGCGTTCCACCTGAGACCACCACTT
This sequence comes from Eledone cirrhosa, assembly GCA_964016885.1. Lineage (NCBI taxonomy): Eukaryota > Metazoa > Mollusca > Cephalopoda > Octopoda > Eledonidae > Eledone > Eledone cirrhosa. The sequence goes on from OZ024742.1 coordinate 310,447,598, forward strand.
CTAGGTTTTCTGACAATGTAAATAAATAGGAATACAATTGAAATATTTGTCTTTATTTTTTCAAAACAGAAACTGGATTATAATAGTAGTAGTAGTAGTAGTAGTAGTAGTAGTAGTAGCAGCAGCAGCAGAGCAGTAGTAGCAGTAGTAGTAGTAGTAGTAGTAGCAGCAGCAGCCGTCGTCGTCGTCGTGGTAGTAGTAGTAGTAGTAGTAGTAGTAGTAGTAGTAGTAGGGTTACTAGAAGTTGTAGCAATTGTGGTGGGCTCGTTGATGTTATTGTTTGTTGATACTAAATTGTTGTTTTCATATATTATATATTGTATATTATATATATTGTATTATATATATTGTATGTTAGATTTGAAGTGTTATCAAGATAGAAGACGTGGTGTTCATGGTGATGAAAGAAGCGACCATTTTTTTTTCTAGTAGGTTAATCCGTGATCATATTTATACAGGAGTTTGTTATTTGAGGAGTAAGTATATGATTTCTATTGTTGTTGTTTGTTTATATTATTACTGTCGTAAGTAATGGTGGTTTTGATAATAGTGTGATTGTGGGTGTTGTGTGCGTTGTTGTATATGTATATGTAATTGTTATTTTTCCTGGCGTAGTGGTTAGCAAAATGGTGTGGTAGTGGGTAGCGTGTGTTGTTGTACTTGTAGCTGTTGTCATATTTGTTGTTATCAATAGCATGTAATAGTGGTGTTGACGGTTTTGAGAGAGCTCTTTGTTGATGTGATGGGCGATGTAGAAGTGATGACGTGTAGTAGTAGTAGTAGTAGTAGTAGTAGTAGTAGTAGTAGTAGTAGTAGTAGTAGTAGTAGTAGTAGTAGTAGTATGACTGATGGTATGACTTGTGGTATTTGTTGTTGCTGTTGTTGCAGTTGTGTATGTCGGCGTCATTATCGCAGTGAAAGTAGTGGAAGTGGTTAGGTAGTTAGATAGGTAGGTACTATGGCGGTAGTGTTGGTGGTCTTCGTTACATTACAAACCCTTCTCTATTTAGAGAGTTGTTGAAGGTAGGGTGACCGTAACATTGGTGGGGGTAGTATTGCTGAGGTAAAGTATAAGATAATGAGAGAATGACATTGGAAGGACAACTGTCATCCGTATCTTTCACCATACATACACACCCATACATACACCTTATATATGCGACAACGACCACCTACATTATCTCCAAAACAACAACCACCACCGCCATTAACACTACTAATACCATCACAACAAACAGACAAATACAACCACCTAATTGATTACAATGTTCTGTTCATCATCATCATCATCATATATATATATATATATATATATATATATATATATATATATATATATATATATATATATATATATATATAGGAACGAGTAGGACCCCGACGGCTGAGCTGAAGCCGTTTCGACGGCTAATTCTAGTCCAGAATTAGCCGTCGAAATGGCTTGAGCTCAGCCGTCGGGGTCCTACTCGTTGCTATTACCCACACTACTACCCTAAGTATTGAGTACTTTGGTGCGTTATGGTCCATCTGGTTCCTTACCACATTTCCTTCGTTATATATATATATATATATATAGAGTGCGTATACATTTTTGGGACACCCTATATATATATATATATATATATATATATATATATATATATATATATATATATATAGGGTGTCCTAAAAAATGTATACACACTTTTATTAGAATGCTGTTGCAGTGTGTATACATTTCTGGGGATAACCTGTATATATATATATATCCATATTATATATATATATGTGTGTGTCTGTAAGTGTATCTATCTATCTATAATATATATAGAGAAAGATATCTATCTATAATATATATATATATATACAGACCGATTATGCATATACGCTAGCTTAGCCGTATTCTAAAGCTTCGTCAATGCTTTACTAAAATTTATATTTACTCCTAGAATTAACAATTAACTGATTAATTTAATTAGATGATTCTATTGATTGATTAATTGTTTAAGTTTGCTTGATAACTTCTGGTTGAGTGCTTTATTCGGTTTGTCTAAAGGGATTCATTCCTTTATCTCAAATTAGAATTCACCGCCTAAGAGGGGGTTACCTCCCTTGGAGTAAACCACGTGTCTGTGGCGACATTTAAAGCTACAACATACCCGCTCAGGTTAAGAACGAAAGACTTGCTGAAGAAGTAAATCCTATGTTCTGTCGTCAAAAACCATTATATTGCAGACTCCTGCAATAGGAATTTGTCGATCTTGGATTTGCAGATACTTAGCGCTGATGTTGGATGCTATATGTGATGTATATTGTTGATATACGATGTAAGTTATATATTTTGCACTCAGCCTCACCGCTATGTCCGGGTCAGTATAAAATCTTTTCCTGGGTCCTGTATTTTCGTTGCTCTAGTGATGCGGCTGGACTGCCGACCGCTATATCTGATTTGCTAAGCTGTCTGAACGTAATGTTATTACTCTGGGGTCTTTCCTCATCTGAGTGCTCAAGCTACAGACCGATTATGCATATACGCTAGCTTGGCCGTATTCTAAAGCTTCGTCAATGCTGTACTAAAATGTATATATATATATATATATATATATATATATATATATATATATATATATATATATATATATATATATGTTTGTTAAATCTGATCACGATATATATATATATATATATATATATATATATATATATATATATATATATATATATATATATATATATATATATATATATATATATATATATCCTGATCAGATTTAACAAACATCAAACGAAATAACAACAATAATTTTCTATAATTGTTTCGTTATTTTTTCCTCCCCAAAACGCTTGTCTTTTGACTTTTCATTTATCGTAGCGTGACTGATAGGTTCCGGACATGTAGAAAGATTACAATAATTGTTTCAACTAACCACAAACAAGTAAGTAATACAGAAGTAAAAAACAACAGCGAGTTAACGTATCTTGAACAGTGTTATGATAATGTGAAATCCACGAGAGAGAATTAGAGAGAGAGAGTAGGAGAGCTGAATAGAAGTCTTAGAACTGTTTAATTGATGACAATGGAATAATATTGTATGTGCTTGTTATATATATATATATATATATATATATATATATATATATATATATATATATATATATATATATATATATATATATATATATATATATATATATATATATGTATGTATGTAAAAGGTAAACAGAAATAACAACACAATCGGTACAGTATATATAAGTGGTTTAACTCCTTAAAATCCAAAAAAGCGAACTTCACACAGTTTGACATTGTCGATTTTTACCCGTCGATCTCAGAGACCCTGTTAAACAAAGCGTTGGACTTCGCTACCACTTACAGCATCGTCGATGGTTTAGACGGGGAAATCATCGCTCACTGCCGGAAAACCCTCCTCTTCAACGACGGAGTAGACTGGACAAAGAAGTCTACAACTTCAGACCTATTCGACGTCTCCATGGGATCGTTTGACAGTGCTGACGTATGTGACTTGGTTGGCCTATTTATCTTCGACATATTACGTGTTAGATTCCCGGACCTCCACACGGGAAAATACCGCCACGATAGACTGACCTTATCGAGTCATAAAAGTGGTCACTACCTCGACCGGTTTAAAAAAGACTTAGCTTCTACCTTCAATGAGTTAGGACATAGGATAACAGTAGCTACCAACCTCTCTAGCGTAGATTTCTTAGACATTAATTTAGACCTTCGAACACACACCCACAGACCCTTCCATAAGCTAAACGAAAAACTCAATTACATTCACAAGGACTCATGCCACCCTCCCACTGTTTAGGGAAACTTCGTAAATAAAATCAGTACTAGAATCTGAAACCTCTCCTCTAATAAGGCTATCTTTGACAGGGCGGCACTCTACTATAACACGGCGTTAGCTAACAGCGGCTTCTCACAACCTATCACTTACTCTCCCACTATCAACAACAGCAATAGGAAAAGTAAGCGCAACAATAGACAAACTATCTGGTTCTATCCTCCCTTCTTACTCAACGTTAAAACCAATGTAGGAAAAAAATTCCTAGCCCTCTTAGATAGACACTTTCCCATAGGTCATAAATACCGCTCCATCTTTAACCGACACAAAGTAAAACTAAGATACTCGTGCGCTAAGAACACGAAGGCCCAAATCACCAGCAGCCCTAGGAGCAACACCCCACCAGGGTGCTCTTGCCGTAAGCCCGAAGCTTGCCCCCTTCAACAGCAATGCAACACACCAGCTGTAATTTATGAAGCTGTGGTCACTTCCAACCGACCAAACCAACCACATGAGGTCAAATCCTATGTGGGCATACGGAGGGCCGATTTAAGGAACGTTTCCTGAACCACCAGTCGACTGGTTCATCCACGAAACTCGCGAGCCACGTATGGTCCCTTGGGACTCAGGTATAGACTAATCCATTCAATGGAAAGCCATCACTAAGTCCAAGCCATACGCAAGGGGAAATCCGTCGTGTGGCTTATGTATTGACGAACGAATAACTATTCTAAAGAGATTATGCAATAGTGTTGCCTACACATGAGTTATGAATTTTTCACACGTTGTCCACACGTCACCAAACACCTATTGCATAACTACAAACCTCCGGATTGAATCATTGTAATTTTCTTATCAACTAAAAACTTTTCGGACTTTCGCAGTTATCTCCCTTACACCTCTCGCACGCATTCTAGTATTGCCTGTGTGAAGTGACCGGTTTCTGCGCATGCACGTACGTACGGTTGCCCTTCCTGTTCCTATAACCATGCCCATTAC
>OZ024742.1:310457384-310474884 GCA_964016885.1 Eledone cirrhosa
TATATATGTTTTATGTGTATTTGGTGTATACGTTCGTATGTGCGGGTACAGGCGTTGCATGGGTTTTGTATGCGTGCGCGTGTTTTTGTGTACGTGCCTGTATTTGTATACCCATGGCGGGGGTTTTCGCGTATACATGAGTATGTACGTATATGGATGCGTTAATGTATATATTTAATTATTGTTGATTTCAATAACCTCTGTAATTTATTTACATTATTCTTAACTCTGAAGTCGAGAATCATTCGGTTTCCTAAATAGAATTTTAGTCTACGACTTCATTTATATTATAAACGTGGTTTCCCCCGATCCAAATAATGACGTATTATCTTCGTTTTTTTCCGTTCTTTGCCAAAGAACGTTTCCACGAACCAAAGTATCGTCTTCCTGTCTGTCTTCTTCGGTTGTAACGTTTTTCGAATATTTACTTCTGCGTTCACAGATTGATTTTTTTTTAGTTTCAGAAGATCCCGTTAAGGGTGAAAGCAGCAATTCTTTGCTTAAACTTTAATCTGTTATTTTAATATATATATATATGTATATGTATATATATATATATGTATATATATATATATATATATATATATATATATATATATATATATATATATATATATATATATATATATATATATATATATATATATATTAAAATAACAGATTAAAATTTAATCCGTTATATATATATATATATATATATATATATATATATATATAGTTCAAGAATAGACAAGACAAAAATAGAGATGAAGAAACACGTGTACACACACAAACGTGGACACTCACTCGAACTCAAACATTACAAATAATTCACAGACACACGGACACTCATACACAAACATATACATACATGCTGAAGATAGGACACTCGAAACAACGATTCGTCAAGAGGAATCAGCGTAGGGAAATCATCAAGACAGTAAATAGAAAGAAATAAAGGAGTTCAAAGGTGGCATGAAGAAACTGAAGCTCAAATAACTCAAGTCTTAGAGAGCAAGAGCAGAAGATTTACGATTTGAAAAGATTGTCGAGTGGAAATTTGCTGCTTTTAGTTACAATCCACATGAAGAGCTCAAAACCTTTAATTCGAATTTCCTCAATGAACAAAATCTGTTCAAAATGTGGTGCTAAAATGGAATGGTGAGTCAACTGGATTGATTAGACCAGTCATTACAAATTCAGACCAGACATGTGCAACATGCGGCCCTTTACAAGCACACTTGCGGCCTGCACAAATGTTTTTACAGCGTGAGCATGTATTATCTTCATAATATAAAATTAAAAAAATTAGTTGCTGTGTGGGGGGCCCTTAGACAACACATATGTGACCAATGTGGCTCTCGGGAAACCCTCAGTTTGACATGCCTGGTTTTGAGTATTACTGAATTACCATAACTGCCACGGCTAGGACACTGTTCTGTTGGTCTGCTAGGCCAAGAATGGCCGGTGGCTACAGCAAAATATTCGATTGGCAGTAATGGTAGAGGGTCGGACGCCATGCTTTGATGCATAGAGTTACGGCCCTTGCCATTCTGAGTTCAAATCTCGCCGAGGTTAACTTTGCCTTTCATCCTTACGGGGTCGATAAAATAAGTACCAGTAATGAACAGGCTAATTGCTGGCCTTGTGCCCAAAGTAGAAACAATTATCACTATATCAAACCAACATTTTATTTTCAATCGTTAATATTTACAGAAAGGACGGAAGTAAAAAAAAAAAATTCAGTGGGTGGACGAGGGCCAGGGGGTGTGCAATCTGGGCGGTATATCTGAATGTTCCGCTGATAAGATGGTGATATTGTTGGCATTGAGATCACATAGCACCCCCTCTGTATCAGTCGTTCCAACTCATGTGGCTCCTTGCCCAGGCATGATGCTATCCTCCTAATTTCTTCTTCTTCTTCTTCTTCTTCTTCTTCTTCTCCCCCCCTCCTCCTCCTCCTCCTCCTCCTAATCTTCCTCCTCTCCCTCCTCTTACTTCCTGGGAGTGTCGTGGAGCCATAGTCTTCAGACACGTCTTCACAAGAGTGTTATCAGAAGCAACAGTCTCTAATTGATCCGGTTGTGTCCCCAAGCCACACTAACCAATCCCATTCTTGTGTTCTATATCTGGGTCTCCTGTCGATTGGCTTTGCCCGATTTATTGCAGGAATATGGACGTCCAGAGACCAAGGACAGCGGAGTTCTGGATGGTAGCTGACATCAAAACGGTCAATCAATGCCTGTTATTTTATTAGAACTAAATATTTGTCTGTCTATTACTGCAACATATGTGTTTACGTATACGTTTGTGTGTGTGTGTATGCGTATGATGTATGGGTTTTTGCTCGTGGATGTGTGTATGAGTGGTTCTGCTTGTGTATGTGTGCGTGTGTGTGTGTGTGTGTTCGTGTGTATGCGTATGAGCTATATGTTTTTGCTCGTGGATATGTGTGTATGTGGTTCTGCTTGTGTATGTGTGCGTGTATGTATGTGTGTATGTGTGTGTCCGTGTGTATGCGTATGAGGTATGTGTTTTTGCTCGTCGTGTGTATGTGTATGTGTTCTTCTTCGTGTGAGTAGTTCTGCTTGTGCATGTGTGCCTGTATGAGTGTGTGTACGTCTGTGTGTGTGTATGTGTCTGTGTGTATGCGTATGAGGTATGTATTTGTGCTCGTTGATGTGTATGTGTATGTGTGTGCATGTGTCCGTATGTATGTTTGTATGTATGTATGCATGTGTGTGTGTTTGTATATGTACATGTATACATACATATATATATATATATATATATGTGTGTGTGTGTGTGTGTGTGTGTTCTTCTTCGTGTGAGTGGTTCTACTTGTGTGTGTATGTGTGTGTGCGTATATATGTATGTTTGTATGTATGTATGTGTGTGTGTTTGTGCATGTATATATATATGTGTGTGTGTGTGTGTGTGTGTGTGTGTGTGTGTGTGTGTGTGTGTTATTTCTCCGTATCAGTCTGTCAATCTCCCGCCCTTTCTGTTTCATATTTTTTATCTCAGTTTTTATCGTCCTAGTTTCCTTATCAGAAGAAATAAAAGAAATGAAAAGAAGAGAGAAGAGAGGAAAAGAAAGGAAAATAGATAAAAATAATAACAAAAAAAGTAACAATGAAGACGTAAAAGAAGCAGCATCAGAAATATTCTCCTCCCAACAAGTACCTATTCCCTCCTTGAAGATGTTCCTTCTCTAGCAACAGCAGCAGCAGCAGTAGCAGCAGCAGTAGTAGTAGTAGTAGTAGTAGTAGTAGTAGTAGCAACAGCAGCAATAGTAGTAGTAGTAGTAGCAGCAACAGCAGTAGTAGTAGTAGTAGTAATAGTAGTAGTAGTAGTAGTAGTAGTAGTAGTAGTAGTAGTAGTAGTAGCAGCAACAGCAGAATAGTAGTAGTAGTAGTAGTAGTAGTAGTAGTAGTAGTAGTAGTAGTAGTAGTAGTAGTAGTAGCAACAGTAGTAGTAGTAGTAGTAGTAGTAGTAGTAGTAGTTACAGTAGTAGTAGTAGTGGTAGTAGTAGTAGTAGTAGTTACAGTAGTAGTAGTAGTGGTAGTAGTAGTAGTAGTAGTAGTAGTAGTAGTAGTAGTAGTAGTAGTAGTAGTAGTAGTAGTTACAGTAGTAGTAGTAGTGGTAGTAGTAGTAGTAGTAGTAGTAGTAGTAGTAGTAGTAGTAGTAGTAGTAGTAGTAGTAGTAGTAGTTACAGTAGTAGAAGTAGTAGTAGTGGTAGTAGTAGTAGTAGTAGTAGTAGTAGTAGAAGCAGCAGCAGTAGTAGTAGTAGTAGTAGTAGTAGTAGTAGTAGTAGTAGTAGTAGTAGTAGTAGTAGTAGCGAGCGCAAACCTTGCTGACACATTTTGAGGTATTGTCACGTGGGAATAATGTGAAGGCTGCTCTATTTATCTCTCTCCCTCTATCTTTTCATAAATAAGACAATTTACAGACAGTCAGACAGAGAAAACGTGACCCCCAAACAAACAGTCCATATGAAACTAACACATAAACATCTTGATGCACACACACAGACAGACAAAAGCATAACACCCCAGCCTCCACCAGACACACACATATACACACTCGATGTATAAAAATACTTTCACTTTTAGCGAACCAACGAGCTGGGCCTCGTTCAATTTGCTTGCAAGAGAAGATAACTCATTCTAAATCGCACCTTACCGTACTAAATAAGGAAATAATACGTTGGATAATGTTGTCTTATGTATCCCTACACGGAATGTATGCCTACAAAATCAAAGCTGATCTAGGGTTAAACAAACACCAGCTACAACAAACATATTTACGTCTTTATAAATATACCGGAATAGAGCATGGTAATACGAACATGTAAATAACTGGATGTACTGATTTATACACAACTCACACAAACATACATATTGATAGCAAGCACAATCCCTCCGAAATGGTGCATATTTGTGATATTTCCTTTATACACATAATGGACTTTAACGTTCAAATCGACGCATAAGCTTCAAGAGGGAATGGCTCTTCCAGCGCATCTCCCTTACCATCCTCCGGGGAAACACCTTCTCCATTCTGTCCGCCGGGGCTGTGGGGATGCCAGCACGTGGGACCCCATTTGCTCACCATACAGAGAGATGGCGATGGCGAGAGAGATGGAGGCGATGACAGTAGGAGTTCGGCTCTTCCACATTCTGACCATATCCTTGTGGTTGTGTTTACTGAGAAAGTTATGATATGATCTCAGCATTGTTATGATATTATACATAAAGCCATCGTATGTCCCGTTAATTCTGTTCTTAAGTTAACAAATGATTGCTAGCTTCAATAAACAAATGTACTCTTAATGCAATTCGTAACTGAAAGCATAGTGACATAGTGTCATAAGACTGCAAATTTATATAAAAGGTACAGTCCATCCAGCGGACTTCCATATGGTTGTCATATACATTGGTGATACAATCAAGCTAGGATCCGAATTCTGTAATGTATTTGTAAATTAAAAACTAATTTAAAAATCTGTTGTATGTATCACATATCAACATGTGTGTTCATCTAACCGATATAATATGTACTTAAACTTAAACACAAATAATGCATTACATTTCCTATCGACATATTAAACAACCTTTTGACCTTGTGCTAATAAGATAAACCATTATTATGCGATTTGAACTCAGAATGGCAAGGGCTGTAACTCTATGCGTCAAAGCATGGCGTCCGACCCTCTACCGATACTGCCAATCCTCTACCTCTATTTAATAATTGTTTCTACTTTTGGCACAAGGCCGGCAATTACCCAGAACATTACTGGTACTTTATTTTACGGGGTCGATAAAATAAAGTACCAGTAATCCACTGGGTAATTGCTGGCCTTGTTCCAAAAGTAGAAACAATTATTATTAAATGGAGGTGGTGCAATGGAAGGAACAGTGCTGGATTAAATGGTTTGGAGTATTCAGTAGCAAATCTTTCTGTTTTGTGTTCCAGTCATGTAGACTTTGCCCTTCATTCTTCGCGTTTAACTATACGTAGCGACAAATACTGTGTTCGACTAATTTGACAGTGCTATCCTTTAACACATGTAGACTGGAGCCACAAATAACACATTTTCAATATCATTATTGTTTTTGCTGGGGGAATTGGATCAGTAGAGCGTTGGAGAAATGTTTTGCTGTATTTATTCCCAGCTCTTTAATTCTGAGTGCAAATGCCACCGAGTTTAACTTCGCTCTTCATCCTTCAAGAGTTGATAAAATATAGTACTAGTCAAGTACTGGGCTGATATAATTGAAGCAGGAAGCAGGATATAATTGACATACCTGTGGACAAAAAAGAAAAGAAATATTGCTTCTCGACAAAGGAGCGAAACTTCAAGCGGAAACAAAGATGTAGAAACGGTCGCTGAGAGTAAGCTGAAGTGACACGAATTGGATCACTAGAGCCAGACACTATAAGAGTATGCAGGTCAAATTCATCTCAGAGTCCCTTTCGAAGAAGCACACTACTATATTTTCGCCCATATATTTTGGTAAGAATCATAATAAATGACATCGCGCCAGACCTAAACATTTGATGGCAAAAATCCATCGTCCAGGAAGTAGGGAGCACGCTGCTGAACACGAATAAGAAGAAACAACAGAATTAGTCCGATACACTGACCCAAATAAACCCAGAAGACACTGAAAAATACCAGATAGGATAGAACTTCCGAACGGAATACGATTGAATCGTAGAATGTCCAGATATCATATATGTGGTAGACATGATTGCCGTTTTTTAATTAGAAGCCTTAACTGTGAAGATTGCGAGGCGTAAGCACGTCCAGATATTCCCCTGTATAGAGATTATTGTTCTATCTGTATTTGACATCATAGAAATTAGACTGACCCTATCAGATAATTGCTATCTTCTGTAAGACATAGGTGTAGTTATTCCGTTATGAGGACGCTATGACGCCTGAAATGCTTCCAATTTTTAAAAAAATGCTAGTACTATAAGTTTAACTAAACCTTCAATTATATCTCCTGTCGATGTTGGTGTTAATCCCAAATATTTAACATTGGCGTAAAAACATAGAGTGCTGAAACAAGTACCACCTCTTGGAATTAGTAATAGTCACCAACTAGTAAAACATATATGATATTTGTGTGTACAAAAAGAAAAATCCTCTCTTCAGATATTGGCTAGAAAAATAAATCCCAAGAGATAAATGATCTTTAAAGATTCCTGCAGTTTAAAGATTCCTGCAGATGTTACTTAGCAAAAGCGAATCTGAAATTTCAAGGATTTTATGTTTTTATACGCACACGATGATGTTGACAAGTTCTCCTTTTCGGGTAGTATTTTCGATGTTCAGAGATTGGGATTGGTCGAGTTCAAGGCCTTTCCCCATTTAAAAAAAACATTCAAAGCACAAGCATTGCTTGTCCAGGATCTATTACAAGCGTTTGCAATACTTTTAGCATAGTTTGCAGCCATCATATATATATATATATATATATATGATGGCTGCTCTATATAACCACCTTTGTTTAGCTCTACGTTTTTTGCTTTGGACTATATTTGTAATATGGTTCTTAATGTTATATACATCCTTAGTGATTTTTATTATATATTTTTATTATTTTTATTATATATTTTTGCAATACTTTAGTGTATGTACACTCCATATTCTTCGGAGCTTCCGGCTTGTATCTGCCGATATTACTTCTTGTTGTTTTAATTGCCCTGATGAGTCCTTAACAGGACGAAACATTGTCGGCTAATAAAGACTTTTGATGTATTGAAGGCTTCTTTGTTTTACTCTCTTAATTTTTCGGCTCTGTTTAACTACATTGAGCTATACCTTTTACTGTCATTTCTATAATACGAAGAGGGTGTTTAACTCCAACACGCACCAGTATTTTAACCCTTATGTATATATATATATATATATATATATATATATATATATATATATATATATATATATATATATATATATTGTTATACTTGGGGAGGGTCATATTTGTGTAATATTGCCAGAATTAATAACAGAACACACTCACTGTTTGGTTGGTTTTCGCTTCTCGCTTCTGTGTCTTTTATATCGGTAATCTAACTTACTCGGTCCTCAATGTTGCCATTGACTGACCGGCGGTCAAAAATAATACAGATACAATATAGACACAAACACATATATATAGTTTATCATAAATCTTTCGTTGCACATCTGCAACATCGTCAGTGGTGCTATATTTTCCTCTTGTTGTATTGTATGTCTACGCCATTTTTATTCAGTCTGTCTATATATATATATATATATATATATATATATATATATATATATATATATATATATATATATATATATATATATATATATATATATATATATATGTATATATATATATATATATATATATAAGTGGTTACACAACAGTTAGTTCACCATACCGAGAACAATTGTTTCACCTTAGCGGATCCTTAGCTCGTAATGGGCATGATTATACGGAACAGGAAGGACAACCGTACGAACGCGCATGCGCAGAAACCGGTCACTTCACACAGGCAATGCTAAAATGTGTCGGTTAAAGCTTTTAACCGACACAAAGTAAAACTAGGATACTCCTGCGCTAAGAACATGAAGGTCCACATCACCATCAGCCATAGGAGCAACACCCCACCAGGGTGCTCTTGCCGTAAGCCCGAAGCTTGCCCCCTTCAACAGCAATGCAACACACCAGCTGTAATTTATGAAGCTGTGGTCACTTCCAACCGACCAAACCAACCACAGGAGGTCAAATCCTATGTGGGCATGGCGGAGGGCCGATTTAAGGAACGTTTCCTGAACCATCAGTCGACCTTTAGGTATCGCGAGCCACGTATGGTCCCTCAAGGACTCAAGTATAGACTACTCCATTCAATGGAAAGCCATCACTAAGTCCAAGCCATACGCAAGGAGAAATCCGTCGTGTGGACTGTGTATTGACGAACGAATAAATATTCTAAAGAGATTATGCAATAGTGATTGCCTAAACACGAGAAATGAATATTTCACACGTTGTCCACACGTCTCGAAACACCTATTGCATAACTACAAAGCTCCGGATTGAATGAATTATTGTAATAACATCAATATTATTTCTTATCGACTAAAAACTTTTCGGACTATCGCAGTTATCTCCCTTAAACCTCTCGCACGCATTTTAGCATTGCCTGTGTGAAGTGACCGGTTTCTGCGCATATGCGTTCGTACGGTTGTCCTTCCGGTTCCGTATAACCATGCCCATTACGAGCTGAGAATCCGTTAAGGTGAAACAATTGTTCTCGGTATGCTGAACAAACTGTTGCGTAACCACTTCTACCTAACTCGTCCCATGGACTGAGTGCTCTACCACTACGGATAATGCCTTCCAGTGTTCTACCACTATATATATATATATATATAGGAACGAGTAGGACCCCGACGGCTGAGCTCAACCCGTTTCGACGGCTAATTCTGGACTAAGTCCAGAATTAGCTGTCGAAACGGCTTGAGCTCAGCCGTCGGGGTCCTACTCGTTCCTATTACCCACTCTACTACCCTAAGTATTGAGTACTTTGGTGCGTTATGGTCCATCTGGTTCCTTACCACATTTCCTTCGTTATATATATATATATATATATATATATATATGGATATATATATAATGTATTTTGCAATACACTTTATGCTTAATTAAAAGCATTTTAAAGACCGTAAGCTATTGTTTTAAAGTAGTGACAAATTCACTTACTTTGATCTCAGCAAACAGGGGAGATAAGCCGACAAGTCTTGTTTCGCTTTGGTTGAAGCTTATCAAGGTCAACTACCTCTCCTGTCTACTGAGATCACTAATGTTATATTCTTATAGACATCTAGTAAATAATCAGGAGCTGATTATGCAGAGCGGTTGTTGGTCAGGCAGAAATTAAAAATTAGAATATATATTGCTATTTCAGAGCTCCAATTCTAATTTTTAATTTCTGCCTGACCAACAACCGCTCTGCATAATCAGCTCCTGATTATTTACTAGATTTCTATAAGAATATAACATCAGTGATCTCAGTAGACAGGAGGGGTAGTTGGCCTTGATAAGCTTCAACCACAGCGAAACAAGACTTGTCGGCTTATCTCCCCTGTTTGCTGAGATCAAAGTAAGTGAATTTGTCACTACTTTAAAACAATAGCTTACGGTCTTCAAAATGCTTTTAATTAAGCATAAAGTGTATTGCAAAATACATTATATATACATCCATATATATATATTGCTATTTCAGAGCTCCAATTCTAATATATATATATATATATATATATATATATATATATATATATATATATATATATATATATATATGTGTGTGTGTGTGTGTGTGTTTATATGTGTGTGTCTCTGTGTGTATAAGCGGCGAATTGGCAGAATCTTTAGAACATCGGATAGAATGCTTTATGGCAATCGTTCCTGCTCTCTGAGCTCTGAGTTCAAATCCCAACGAGATCCACTCTGCCTTTTGAGGTCGATGAAAAAATACCAGTCTAGTACTGTGGTCGATTATCTCTCTTTGAAAGAAATCTGCTGTATTCAAGGATGGGCTCCGTCAGGCTTATCTCAATATGGCACTCCTACAACTCTATCAAGAGTTACGGGATCACACACACACACACACACACACACACACACACACACACACACACACATATATATATATATACACGCATACGTATGTATGTGTATAAGTATGTGTGTGAATTTGTGTGTTTATGTGCGTGTACATATATGTAAATGTGTGTGCTACATTGTATAATATATATACTTTTTAATTATAGTTGCCAACATGTGTGTTGACATTGCTTTGTTTCAATGCAGCATCAATTTATATCATATGGTCAGCGATACACGTAGATATTCCATGAGATAACCTTTGGTAAATATTACATACTTCATTTATGTGGTACATTTGATGTCCATATTTTCCGTTTCAATTTTATAGACATGAATTCATAGCACCGGCTATCAGTTAATGATTGATTATTATTTATCAATTTCTTTCAAATGAATATCACATTCAAATAACAAAACACAAGATATACGTTACACAATACGATATTGACGCGGTGATTTATGAAAATGTTTAGAGTGTCGAATTTGTTCCGGCTGTCTGCATTCAGATTTCAAATTCTGCCCAGGCTAATTTTGCTTTTCACACTTTTGTGTCGATAAATGGAGTATCAACTAAATACTCAGGTCAATTTCTCCCCTCCCCCACTCCTCCTCTTTCTGAATCAGCAACGCATTCTCAGTGATTAAATATTTCACTTTTATTAAAATTGTACGGCATATTTTCCCAAGTAAAATTGATGGATACAGGGTGGGCCAGAATTCATAACACGCTTGCTAGTTATATTTCTTAACATGCTTATTTTATTGTTATTGTATTGTTTTAATTTATTATTTTATTTCTTAATATGCTTCGCAAGTTTCTTAATTTATATTCCATTATATTTCTTAACTTGTTTTATAACATTTTGTGTTACTAGATCTATAACTAATCAAGTGAGTCAAGAATTCTGGCCACCCCTGTACAATTCCATTGTGTGTTAACAGTGATTTGTTTCAACTCAGAAACAATTTATATAATATAGTACCCTTCACACCCAGATATATTGTGAGGTACCTTTTGGTAAATATTACATACTTCGTTTACGCGGATTCGTGAAGCCCATAGTTTCTGTAGAGTTCACATAGACATGCATCCATACCCCTGGCAACATGGTAATCTATCTATAGAACGTAACATGAATTTAGCTTCACCAGTAGAGAGCCCTGCAATTATTTTCACTTTGTTTCTGAGACAGTTGTAAATCCTAATCCATTTAAAGTCGATAAAAAGTATCAGTATAATACTGAAGTCAATTCTTCCACTGTATCACATTTTCATTTACTTTCCTCAAGCTCTATCCTTCTCTTGAACATAGAGATGCAATAAAAGGAATCTAATTAGCTTCATGATGTTAGAAAAGAAATAAATGTTTCAATATATCGGACGTTGGTGTTTCATCGAGAAAGAGCAAATTTCAGAGAAAGAGAAAGCTGGAAATATATATATATATATATATATATATATATATATATATATATATATATATATATATGTATATATATATGTATATATATATATGTGTGTGTGTGTGTGCGTATGTGCTTGAATGCCTGAGTTTATGTAAGTTTGTATTTACATCAGAAAATAATGCGACTGGGCACAAGACATTTTATGACTGTTTTTTTACAACATTAGCCGTCACATATTAAGTTTCTATATTTAAATCCCAACTGTGTAACAAAATAAACACTACTAAGGTATTAGATTCGATTCGATTAACTATATCCTTCTGACCTTACACAAATTAGCAAGGTGCCTAGACAAAATAATTTTTTTCCTTTTCTCACGTACACAAAAATATAACGTTAGTTCTTACACCATGACGTGTGTACGCGTCAGTATTTATTTGCTCGCGTTTGTATAAGTAAAATAAAACTCATTATAATCATATATACATAACACTTCGGTGTTATTATTTATAATATATAGTGATAGATTATGTTTTACCATAACACACACACACACACACACACACACACACACACACACACACACACACACACACACACACACACACACACACACACACACACACACACACACACACACACACTCACACACACACACACACATTACACACCAGCAGATAGAGTCATACGTATATATATATATATATATATATATATATATATATATATATAAAGATATATATATATATATATACATATATATTTATATAAATATGTATGTATGTATATATATCTTATTATATATATACATATATCTTTATGTATATATATATAAATACATACACACACACGTATATATATGTATATATATATATACTTATATATATGTATATATGTATATATATATACATATATATATGTCTGTGTGTGTGTATGTATTTATATATATATATATATATATATATATATATATATATATATATATATATATATATATATATATATATATATACATATATGTACATATATAATTGGTGTTTAAATAAAATAAAATATTAAAAATAATAAAATGAAATAGTGAAATTTACCATGAATCTTTGTTAACATTGAAGCCATTTTGGGACAAATAAGTATAACGTTACGACCGAGACCCCCATTGCTGTATTTGGTGGTAAAACAATCGTCAAGGCCAATTGTGAATTCAATAGACCGATCTCAAAACTCAATATGTATGAATATGCATAGACTCACATACACATACGCATACATACGCACACAAAATATACATGTGTGTGGTGTATATATATATATATGTGTATATATATATATATATATTAATATATATATATATATACATACAGATATATACATATAGATATATGTATACACACACACATATATATGTATATGTATATATATAATTTGTTAACGATTAAGAATTTATTAAATTCATGTATTATATATTTAACTAATCTTTTCACAAATACGAAGTGATATATTTACAAGGTGGTATATTTTAACCCAAACCATATTTTAATTGCTTTATATATATATATATATATATATATATATATATATACAGAGCGAGAGAGAAAGAAAGAGAGAGATAGTGACATTTATAACGTATTATTAACTTTAGCCTACAATCACACATAAACACACTTATATATACCTACATATTAATACAGAGATACACACCATATATATATATATATATATATATATATAGAGAGAGAGAGGGGAGAGAGCGAGAGAAAGAGAGAGCGATAGAGAGAGTGAGAGAGAGAAATAGCTATACATCACGGTGGAATTAGTATTTTCGCCGTAATTGTTTTACTACAGAATATCTTCTGATAATAACAGAATGTATATGTCATAACAAGTAGTTATTATTTTTGGAGACATATCCTGGTGTAGGGGTTTTATCAGCAATTTCTTAGATGAATTTGTCCAGGGATATTTTGAATTTTATGGTATCTGTTTCTGCTCTGATGTCTTTTGGTATGATTTTAAAGAGAGCGTGACCAGATGAAATGAAATATTTGTGCCACAATGTTGTTATGGGATGTGTTTGATTTTTGTAGTGGGCGGAATGCACGGTGACCAAACCTGAGGTGGATTTTAAAGGCGAATCCAACATCATTTGGGCAATGCTGATAGAATAGTTTCCACATCATACAGATGACGTACCGCTCACGGCGATGTTGTAGAGAGGGAGTAGATATTGAGTTTTTCTAGTCGGTCCCAATAATTTAGCTTTTTGCAATTGACTGCTGAGGTGCCTCAATTTTCATAGTACTAATTAGTGAACTAATTTCATAAATTTAGATGACTTTAAGTATGATATCCAAAAATCAAGGTATGAATATTTAGCCACTCTCGAATTAACATAGAATCAATTTCAAAATTAAAAACATAATTAAATATTACGTACAAATAAAAGGCAGAGTTAATAACTCATATTATACCCTGTAATTAACAAGCTCAAAGTATAAATACTGAGCATTATATAATAATATATGTAGTAATAAACACAGTAAATCGTGTGTCTAAAATTACGAGGGTTGAAATACCACGTTGGTTTGACAAATTTAACCTGAAGCAAACGGAAATACAGAAAATATACTGACCGTCTCAATAACTATTACATCTCTCGGACAGATTAGAAATTTAATTTGTTTCGCTCTGAGAATTGTGTTTGTAATAGATAATAATTCTCAGTTTATGTCTATCATCTCACCCTTTATATATGATTATTGCTAAAGATTACTGCAATGGTTCTATCATCTTTCTTCAACCTGAAGTGAAATTTCAATTAATATTTTCTTCATACATCATTCCATTTATTACCCTATAAATTATTTACTGAATTTTGTGCCCTTTTCTCACTTTATCTATAATTATGCTAATTTCACCTAGCCTAAATTCTTCGGAACTACCTCTTTCTTTCTCTCTCGCTTTCGCTCTCTTTCTCCGAAAATATTTGTTAATAGATTAAATGAAGCTTGAAGAGACTATGTTGAGGAGATCTAATGAGAACAAAGCATGTCCATTTTTTCCCCAGGTCTGCAAACACAAATAGGAGTTCTCCTAATTAAAAACACACATCAGATTTTTCCACGTAAATAAATTTTGTGCAATTAATTTTAAATTACCTAGATTTAATTACCATTTATTATTAGAGCCGTTTAGGGCGGTGGATTGGCAGTATCGGTAGAGGGTCAGACGCCATGCTTTGCGGGGTAGAGTTACGGCTCTTTATGATCTGAGTTCAAATCTCGTCGAGGTTAACTTTGCCTTTCGTCCTTACGGAGTTGATAAAGTAAAGTACCAGTCACGCACTTGCGTTGATTTCATCGACACCCTACTCTCCCAAAATTGATGGCCTTGTGCCAAAAGTAGAGACAATTGTTAGAGCTGTTTACAATTATAACTAATTTTTTTTATTATTTTCATTCAATCAAATTTCGATTGATGCAAATTTTGGCATACAAGTCAAAGTTGTATACAATTCTATGTTAAGATTCTCACCCAGAATTGTGTATTAGGAATTTACCGACTGTATAGGTCCTGCTGCAAACATACGATAGTGTCTAAATAAGCTTGGAATAAGGATTTCTATTATAGACACAAGGCCAGTAATTTGTGGGGAGGGAAAAGTGGATCAAATCGACCCCAGTGCATTACTGGTGTTTATTTTATCGACTCTGGAAGGATGAAAGACAAAGCTAACCTCGGCGAAATTTGAGTTCAGAACGTAAAGGGTCGTAACCCTATGCCATATAGCATGTTGTCCGACGCAATACCAATACTGCCAATCCACCGCCAATGACCATTCTGAGGATGTTTTGACAGATGACTATAATATGCAGACCGTAAATTATAGTAAAATACGAACGATAATATACCTTGTATATAATACTTAACTAAGTCGCATACACTAACTGAGTTCAAATCCCGCCGAGGTTAACTTTGCCTTTCATCCTTATAGGGTCGATAAAATAAAGTACCAGTAATTACTGGGTAATTGCTGGCCTTGTGCCTAAAGTAGAAACAATTATTGCAGTCAGTTATGGTAGTCAGTTCCTTAATCTATTAAATACTCTTGTCAGCGTAAAGCATTTAATTAAATTATTTATGTTAACTTGGTGGAGTTAACATCCCAAGTAAACATATTTTTAAGAGCCCCAATCCACTTGGGTACCATTCGGCAGTAAAGAATTATATACATCGGCTGTTAGATTTCAAAATATACTCAAAGATTTAAAAATGTATACCGCAATTTATGAAGGATCAAATGTTTTCCTCTCTGAGCCGAAGGACTCATCACTTAGCTGATGTCGTCCACATATCTGTTATATGACATTTAATTCGTAGCCAGGAATGAAAATAAATGCATGCATAGGCGAATGGTGGTTTTCCACACAATATCCTGCCCAATTTTAAGTATCGGGGACAGGCAAACGAATAGTCACACACACACACACACACACACACACACACACACACACACACACACACACACACTCATATATATATATATATACAAATATATATTTGTGTGTGTATATACATATATGTTTATACAGACACACACACGCATACACACACACACACACACACACATAAACACACACACACACACACACACACATATATATATAGACAAGAAGTTTAAGTCAACAGGTTAAAATTAGCTTCGTTTATTCATGTTCGCTGCTATATATATTTCAGTGATAGCCATTATTTAACAGCTTGAACTGAAAAAACAGGAAAACATAATGTTGTAATTGATTTTACTTTGTTAATCCACATTAAAACCACACGCTGGATCTGAGCATATCAATGAAATAACAAGGTAAAATCTATTACAACATTATGGTTTCCTGTTTTACTTTTTCAAGTTCTTACTGCCTGATGTGGTCATAGCTGTTGAAATAATGGCGATCACTGAAATATATATAGCAGCGAATATAAATAAACGAAGCTAATTCTAACCTGTTGACTTACACTTCTTGTTTCTACATTACTCCGGAGTAAACAGACCAAACTGCGCACTTCGTTGAGTGTTCCAGCCTGTATACTGAAGTGTCGGTACAACCAACACATACTCAAAATTATATATATATATATTTGAAAAGGGAGTAAGATTCTATACAAAATAGAGGTTATAGAGAAAATGGGGAATTGGAGACAGCGCGGAAAATATATTTAAAGAATCTGTTTCACTTTTCTTCTTCTTTGATCCGTCAAAGTGACATTATTGAAAAAAACGGAGGAACATTAAAAAAAAAAGGTTTTAGAATGTATATAAAATATATAAATTATATTTTATATACATTACGAGAGCATGGAGGAGTGGCGGAGAAGGATGGGGAAGTGTCTTAGACTAGAAGGGGATTATTTCGAAGTGGAAAACTTGCAGTTTGTAGTTTGCATATGAAATATTTTTTGTGAACCCTGCCATGTTTCTTTTCTGACACCCTTCGTAAATATATATATATATATATATAGAAAAGATGAATATAAAATAAAAGTGCTTTTTTTAAAAAGGAATTTATGAGGTATTGACATATGTTTCTGTAACAGACGGAATACCTATGTATCGCTGCTTGCGTAATCATATAGTGTTAGCAAGTATTCGATAGCAAATGTATAATCAGTTGTCACTTCTTCAGAGATTTTGGATAAATTGGATAAAATCAGAAAAATTGAAGTATTTATATTAGTAATAGAGGAAGAAGAGAGGGGATAGTATATGACAGATATATATATATACGAAGTGTGTCAGAAAAGAAATAAGGCTGTTTTCAAAGTCAAGCACTTGCAAGAGGGGAAGAGAACGTCCTGACGAAGACCAGTCAAATTCGTTAGCTTCGGCTTTCTAAATGTTTTTCTCATTTACTCTTTTACCTCTCCCAGCCATCCGACTGAGGCCATTCTGGGGTACCGCCCTTATT
>OZ024742.1:310479884-310489884 GCA_964016885.1 Eledone cirrhosa
CATATAAGGCAATAATAACTATCATCATTATATTAACTAGGAAGAGGCAGGTAAAGAAAAATATATATTTAAACACTCAAAGTTTAAAACAAATTAACAATAGCTGGATTTAATATCTCAATTGTACATACAATCATTTTGACAACACCCACACCAAAACACATATATTTAAGACATTTACGAATACGACCTAATATATACAAACAAACACAGACACACACAAACGCACACACACACACACACACACACATATATATATATGTATGTATTTAGACATAATTAGGTGCATATACACATTCACATATATAGCTTCGTAGCCACCTTGAGTTTTTAAGATTTGTGTAGTTAATGCATGGCAGTGGGATGTAGTACTAGACAGTTTCCGTGATATGTGTAGCAATTTTGTCTAGTATGTCAAAGAAATATTTCGATATGATAAATTTTCTTGTCAGTAGCAAATTGCAGCGACTGTAAGGGAACGCTTTAAACACGCATGTCACTTACATTATATGATACTTTCATCAAGGCTGCAATAAAAAGTGCACAAGAACTCATCTCGTCTATATTCTCCTTGTTATCTGGTTTGTGTACCGAGTTGATTTAGATTTACAATTAGCGGCAAACTGCTCGTAGATTATTACGTTACGACGTCCAATAAATATGAAAGTGGACATTTGGATTTAGAAAGAAATTACGTAAATTTGGAAGCTATAATATACAATAAGCCCAGAGGTCGTAGACGACAAACCAACAATCAAACAAACAAATTAGACAGCCATAGCGAACCTATCGCGCTTTTAAAAAAAAAATATTGCGGTCATATTGCAAAAAGACGTCTACTCAAAAAGTAGGACACTGTGGTTACAGTGTGTCAAACATCGGGATTACAAAGAAATACATACTATGTAACTATTAAACTGCGCTTATGTCGAAAGGAAAATAATAAATTACACAGCAGAATATATTTAGAGGATTCGGCATTTTCGAATCGCATACACTTACACATAAAAGGTATCAGAACAATTAAAAGTCTCTGGCAGCGAGATGAAGCGACCAAGTTGAAGCTACGAAGTCTCCGTCATTTTTTACTTAGAATATTTATATGTCTAAAGAAAGTGTGCATAATAAATGCCATACTGCATAAATTCGTAAACAAATGAGGTACAAATAAGAAACATGAGTAGACAGCTGTTAGTCATTTCTGTAAAATAGGGAAGAGCATTTTATGAGATGGGGCGGGAATCCTCGAGCTATTTAAAAAGTTGAAGAAAGGAGACAACTACGAAAGCATGCATCGGTGTGTTACACATCCTCAACATAGTATAGACTTAATTTGCTTGCAAATAAGAATTTACAGCTTTAGAAAAGAAAAATGGGTAGATTTAATGCAAATACCTTGGAGATTCAATTACTAATATTATAAATATCCCTAGAATAGGGAAACAGAAGACCAACACATCTACAGGCCATATTCAATGATTCCATCAGGAGCGGAACATAATTTCGAAAAATAAATTAGGAATAAATCCTCGAATGATTTAACATGCTGTAGAAAAAAACTGCGCGATTCTTGTTGCTGATAAAATCGAAAAGGCGGAGACATAGATAGATATTTGTGCCTTGCTTGCAAGAAAGATCAGACTGTCGTTTCCTCAGTATTGCAAGTTATTCAAGAAATGACTTTAAAAACTATCGCCCTTTTTGGGAAGAATCGATAACAATTGTCACCCTTTATTTTGTTTCCCGTCTCCCACATGGAAGGATGTTTCAAAACACCAAAAATGTATCATGTACGTTATTCAATACATCACCATTTTGTTTGATTATCTAAAGTCATGATATTGACACATTTGTATTTTTGGGGTGGTGGAAGCAGTGGGTGTTTACATATCCGTGCTTCCCTTAGAGAAAACCACTAGGCATCCTTCCCATTGCCATCAACACCAATTTGAGAAAATCTGTATCTTAATTAGGAATTAAGTTTAGGAAAGAAACAAGGAACTAACCCTATAATTTCTATTAATTAAAACAATCGGTACCCGAGTTTAAAACAATCAGGGCCCGTGTCTTATGCAACAGATATACCATAGATAAACAGAATTTATCCGCATATCTAACACTGTGTACCTTCTTCTGAAGTCTTTGCGATATTCTCTTTATTGAACTGTCCACTGAATTTATCGTGAATAGGATTTCAGGATACAAATATTAGTAAACTTTGAGTCTTACTGATAAATGCTGAACCATGCAATTTGAAGTACCTAGCGTGCCTGAATTGCCTCGGAAGAGGAAGTCAATACTTTATAATACCAACACCCATGACCATTTCAAGCAACAATGTAATGATCTGATTATTACCTTGGAAACCGAACCCACTTGCATTGCACGGCTTTTTAAACAAAGAGATTTTTCAGTTCCATACTCCATAATGCTTCAAGTAAACTATCTCTTTCAAGTAAACTATCTCTTTATATATATATATAAAGAAAATTTCGCTCTGCATGGCTGAATACAATAAATGTAATCTGAGTTTTTCCAATATTAATAATAACATTCGATTCGTTTGCAATTATGCATAATTATGCATAATTGCAAACGAATCGAATGTTATTATTAATATTCAAAAAACTCAGATTACATTTATTATTATTATATATATATATATATATATATATATATATATATATATATATATATATATATATATATATATATATATATATATATATATATATATATATATATATATTGTTATACTTTGGGAGGGTTATACTTTGGGAGGGTCATGTGGCCAATAAGAAACACACGCACCAGTTGCTTTCACTTCAATTTATTATAAATTTCCGGTTGGTTGGTTGGTTGGTTCCACAACCGGATGGTTGTTCATATATTGTCAAAGTTCTTTCGTCACACATTTTGTGACCTCTTCAGTGACTGGGGATTCTTTTCTTTTTGTTGTGCCTCTCTTTTGTTCTGTCCTACGCCATCTTGTTTTTTTTTTGTGTGTTGTGTGCTTAGTTTGCGCATGTGTTACATTCGGGTGTCTGTGTGTGTTTTAATTTGTTTATTTACATGTTACTAGTTAGTTGTTTGTTCTATGTGTGTGTGTTTTCATTTGTGTCCTTAATTGTCAGTTGTGATGTTGCTATTCCATTCATGTTTTCTATTTAATTTTAGTTGGAGTTCATTTATGTTTATTGCCACTGTGATTTGTCTAAACAATGCGTCTTTTCTGTGTGTAGATTTTATTTTTATTTCTATGTTCTCTAATTTGCCCTTATATTCTATTTTAGCATGTTGGTGGAGTACCGATGAGTCTTTTCTATCTTGAAGTTCTCGCCAGTGTTCATTTAATAGTTCTCCTATGCTACGAGCTGTCTCACCTATGTACATTATATTCTTATCTTTACATTGTCCCTCAGTACATCTTATGCTATATAGTATGTTTCTAGTTTTACAGTTAATAGGGGGCTTAGTTTACAGATTATGCATTTCTTATCTATACAGGGAGGTCTTAGAAAAGGGTATGTATTAGTAATAAGTGTTTTTATGGAGGTACCTGGTCTTTCCACTATCTTAATATTTAGTTGGTGCGTGTGTTTCTTATTGGCAACATGACCCTACCAAAGTATAACAATATCAGTGTCAACACACGTTTTCAGATAAAGAATCTTGCTAAACAAATTCAGAAACGAAATATATATATATGTATGACTGGAGTTATATATTGAATCATATACAAAATGTTCATGAAAATAAATATGTTTTAGCCTTGCTATGAATTTTCGAAGTAGTGAATATCATCACTGTTCTTTAGCGACAAGGAGACACCACCCTAACGGCCGTTCTATTTATTTACATGAGCATTTTGTATATGATTCAATATAGAATACTGCTTATCAATCGTTTTATGTCAGAGTATAACAACCTCTCAATAATTAGAGCTCGTCAGCTTTTGCTCTGTATGCAAATGAGCGTCATCAGCCGATGATCATCAGCATAAATACGATAAGCTTTTAGCTTAATTTAATCTTAGTCTACAAGCGAGATAAGTTGTTAACAAATCAGGCATACTCCCATCCACTGCATCTAAGCAAGAACAACCTTGAAAAAGTCAAGGCCACTGACTACTCTTCCCTTTCTGAATAAATCATAAATAAAACAGAATATAAACAACTTTTCTGCTGCAGTATTGGAACTGTAATATTGGTGCAACAATAGTAGCAGCCATTTCAGTGAGTGTAACTGTTATTTTTGCAGCTGTCTTTGGTGCAGCTGTGGCTGTCAATTTCACTGTTACTCTTGTCGTTATCATTTTAATGTTCTAACTGTTCTAGTTGGTGCTTTCTCTTGATATATAGCTCTTCTTGCTCCCTGATACTCCTTTAGCTGTTGTTGTTTTTTCTTGTTGATATTGTTGTTGCTGTTATTGCTGTTAATGCTGCTCGTGTTAATATAGGTCTTGCTAGTTTTGAGCTTGTTACTCGTTACTAATGTTACTGCTGTTGTAGTAGTTAGTAAGTTGCCAGACATTTTATTGTATTTAATATATCGGAAGTTCTGTGTGTCTGTGTATGTATTATGTATATTATATATATATATATATATATATATATATATATATATATATATATATATGCGTGTGTGTGCGTGTGTGTGTGTGCGTGTGTGTGTATATATATATATATATATACACATTTTGGTATTGATAAACAGTTTATTAGTAGTAGTGGTAGCAGCAGCAGCAGCAGCAGCAGTAGTAGTGATAGCAGCAGCAGCAGTAGTAGTAGTAGTAGTAGTAGTAGTAGTAGTAGTAGTAGTAGTAGTAGTAGTAAGCGGAGGAGGATGGGGAGGTGCCACAACTAGAACAGTAGCAGTAGTTGTTAATATGGCCAGTCCTCTTGATGTTACAAATATCACTTTTGTTACATTTGTTATTAGTGTTTGTGATGGTTGTGTTGTTGTTGCTGCTGTTGCCTAGATGTCAACGCTAATTTTTGTTGACAACCGCCTTTAAATCATCTTTAATGGTTTTCACGTTTATCAAACAAATAACTGGTGGAGCTGTTTAACCCCACAATCACTGTACTTGTCATGTTTAACAAGCCTTTATTTATGTCGGCTCAACATTCATCGTTATGTTTGCAAATCTCTCTCTCTCTCTCTCTCTCTCTCTCTCTCTCTCTCTCTCTCTCTCTCTCTCTCTCTCTCTCTCTATATATATATATATATATATATATATATATATATATATATATATATATATATATATATATATATATATATATGTATATATATATAATTTTTCGCTCTACATGGCTGAATACAATAAAGGTAATCTGGGTTTTTTGAATATTAATAATAATATTCGATCCGTTTGCAATTATGCAGACAAGGCCTCATTTTTAAAGCCATGTCAGTAGAATGAACCCTTCATTCTTGATCTTGTGTTGGCATGTAAACAGAACTGCAGACACTAATGTTTCTGGGTATCAGCCTACTGACCAGTAAGTTTCCTGTATACGAGCGATAAATGGCCGGCTTTGCCACATTCAAATAGAAAACAAATGTTCGCTCTACATGGCTGAATACAATAAATGTAATCTGGGTTTTTCGAATATTAATAATAACATTCGATTCGTTTGCAATTATGCAAACAAGCCTCATTTTTAAAGCCATGTCAGTAGACTGAACCCTTCATTCTTGCTCTTGTGTTGGCATGTAAACAGTTGGCAGGTGAACAGTGAGCTGTACTGATGAAGGATGATACACAGAAACATTAGTGTCTGCAGTTCTGTGTGTGTGTGTGTGTGTGTGTGTGTGTGTGTGTGTGTGCGTAAACAATGATTGTTTCCGAAGACGACGGTCTGATCGAACCTATATATAATGCCTGATAGTATACAGTTATATAACTGCTATAGATCAGTCAATATGTCAATATGATCAATTCTCCGAAACGATCGTAAAACAATGATATGCATAAGTACAATAACTTGACTTTGTTATTGTTTTCATTGTTAAATTAATATTATCTGATATATATATATATATATATATAAGATAATATTAATTTAACAATGAAAATAATAACAAAGTCAAGTTATTGTACCTATGCATATCATTGTTTTACGATCGAACTTGTAACTTCCGTATGCGTTTGGGCTGTGTTAGTACATTACACCGTAAGCAGCCGTAACCACAGTCAAAGCACGTACCAACGCTTTTGAATTACTAAACGCCAAGATTTTGATATTTTCTTTCAGTTTTGGTCTTTTCTCAACCTGCTTCCGTTTTATCCAAGTTGAATATTTTCTGCTTCTCTTACTACTTTGTAAATTAGTGCTCTGTCACGCTTCCTTAGTCCAATGACATCTAAAAAGGATATTTTGGGTTCTGTCTCTCTTTATTTCTCTCTATATATACTCTCTCTATATATATCAAATGAAAAAACAGAGTTTCGTAGTCTTTATGTTCGTCACTCTAGTGGTTCTCTACCCCTCGTAATTGAAAACATGCCCCTTTTTGTGTTTTCTTCTCTATATACTCTATTATGAAGAGCCCGGTACTTATTTCTTCAGTTCATTAAATTACAGGTGATTAACGCGAGTCTTTAAATCCGTTTTTTAATTTAATATTTTGGCTCCTAATTTCTTTGTTAGTTGAACTTTTCAATTTGAATGATTATAGGCTGCCATTTCTAGCGGTTTCTTGATCCTTTCAAGCTACTATGTAGTGTGGCATGCATGTTTCCATTTCTCTCACCATGTGCGTTTTTTCAGTTGTCTAAAATCTCTGTTGTCTAAAATCTTCAGTTGTCTAAAATCTTCTTTACACCTGCCGACGAACCCTGAGACGTTATGGCCAACACTGTTTATGGCGAAACATTCTCTTCTTTGAGATTGTCCAGGTGTTTTATAGCTATAAAGGTAGGTTTGTACATTTTAATTTACCTTTTTAATTATGTACCCCTCGTAATTGAAAACATGCCCCTTTTTGTGTTTTCTTCTCTATATACTGTATTATGAAGAGCTCGGTACTTATTCCTTGAGTTCATTAAATTACAGGGGGTTAATGTGAGTTTTAACTCCGTTTTTTCATTATATATATATATATATATATTCATTATATATATATATATATATATATATATTCATTATATATATATATATATATTCTCTTGGAACAATTTCCCTAATAATTTCAATTTAACATAAATATGCATATATGTGAGGAAAGGGGAGATGGAAAGAGAAAGAGATAAAGAGGAAGAATTACCCCCGGTTTCTTCCGGAGAAAAAAAGTGTGTGTGAGAGAGAGAGAGAGAGAGAGAGAGAGAGAGAGAGAGAGAGAGAGAGGTAGAGAGAGGTAGAGAGAGAGAGAGAGAGGTAGAGAGAGAGGTAGAGAGAGAGAGAGAGAGAGAGAGAGAGAGAGAGAGAGAGTATAAAAAGGCATGTGGATTATCTATTTTTTTTTACCGTCGGTACTAGTTACGCCAAAATGATTCTAATTTATGTTCTTAATTCAGTAATTCAAATGTAGACTGCTGCCTAAATGTAGACTGCTGCCTAAATGTAGACTGCTGCCTAAATGTTTCCCTTATAATGAATTTTCAAATTTTTAATTATCTACTTTCATGATAGAAATATCGGAACCGGAAGAAAAGGGATTTAATTGAATCAGTAACCACTACATGGCATATCAGCAAAACGCAATCATATTGGTTTCCGGAAATAATTAAATTATAATCGGAACCGGTAGTGATATGTTTGCGGCGTAATCTAGGATACCGGATACATGATTTTGATGATCATAAAAAAAGTATTTGTCGGAAAAAGCTCACTAAGGAAAAAGCTTAAACGTATTTATTCGATCTGATATAAAAACCAGGCATATCCCATTGAAACTACAATCTTAGCGTTTAATAAAAAGAGGAACACACTAGACGATGTTAATCTAAATACATTCCATCAGAAGCTCATATATGTGTATGTCTCAACCGGATCAAGGCTTGATCATGAGCCTGATGAACAACGCCAACAATCTACCAAATAACTATTGATTTCTAAGTTGAGCACATGTCCAGAGAGCCTAGGCGATTAAATCGTTCCCGTTCTTTTTCTTCGTTCTTTCTCTTTTTTTTCTTTTCTGTATTTCCCTATTCTTTCTTTCATTGTTTCCCCTTTTTTATTGTTTTATTACTAAATAAGGTTTGTTTCTTGTACTTAACTAATACTTAGCTTAACGATCAGGGAACAATATAAAGCAAATATGGTTTGAACTCAGAAATGAATGAGACTAAATATCACAGGATATATTTCCTAAGACAAAATATCACAGCGAATCTTTCATACTACTGACTCTGGTTACAGTGTAATAATTGAGCTAACGATATGCTCGCTTGATCAGTTAGAAACAGCAGCCAAATCAACTTCAACTTACAGATATAAACACCCTATTACAAAATAAAACGATACAACATATCAAATAATATACTGGCGACCAGAATTCGTTTTATCACAAGTTTACTAAGCTCTGAGTGACATGGGGCTAATCAACAACATAACTAACAATCAAATAAGGATAAGGATAGATATTTTGTTTTAGTTTATAGTATAAGTATTTTATTATAACCATTTTGATACCATCACACTCAAAACGGCCTCTGGTTCTATGAAACACGACCCCCCCCCCCCATTTTGAAATGTTTATATTTTAATTAACATCTCCCCACACAATTTGATATAGTAACCATATGTTAAACAAAATTTGATAACTTTGATAGGTTTCGGCCAGTATTGGCCCAGGCCATGTCTAACGTAATAGCACTACCATGTTACAAATATTATTTTAATAATGAAATAATTGATAATTTTTATTAAATCTCTGAAATACAGTACTTTTCCATAGAAATATGGTCATTAAAGTGTTAAAATCTCTTTCGTGGTTTAGTAGGAAACACCGGTTAGTTTATTGTTTTGTTTTGTTTTTTAAATAAATTTTGATTTACTTTCTTCATTGTATGTATATATGAATCTATAACTCTAGGTGGGTTGTAGGCGTGCTGCGGTGACATACGGAGTATCTTGGGCATTCTAAACTGACGGCGACTGTTCCATCTCCAGGTCTGAACACAGAAAAGAAGAGAGAAATATAGACAGTAAGTGGGAAATATTATAGAGCAAGAAGTGACCCGAGTATTTGGCTGGTACTTTTTATCGACCACAACAGGTTTGAAAGGCAAGGTTGACCTCAATGGCATTTGAATTCATAGCGCAGAGTGCCGGAACGAATACCACAAAATATTATATCCAACGTTCTAATGATTCTAAGAATGTAAAGAGCCTGAACAAATACCGCAATGGCTCTACCAAATCTGCCAATACTATACATGCCAAAGTGGTGTTATTAATGTTGGTGATGGTTGTTACTGTTTAGGTTCAGGTCAGACCTGAGAGAGCAGAACTATGATGAAATGTTTTGAAGTCAGGATCATCCCGCTTTTGGGGTTTTTAAAAAAAAGTATCTAGAACTATATTGTGGTGTGTATCTGTTCTGTTAAACGGCGAATTGGCAGAGTCGTTACAACGTCGGATAGAATGCTTTGTAGAATTCATTTCGGTTCTCTGCCGAAGTCAAATTTGCCTTTCATTCATTGATGGTCGATGAAAAAAAAGGACCAGTCAAATACTGGGGTCAATTCTTCCTTTATATCTTTTTCTCACTTCCTTTCTCTCACTCTCTCTAGCCTTCTTTGGAAGAAATATACTGTATTCAGACCTGGAGAGGAGATAGTCACCGGCAGATTTTAAAAAATGCCCTAGAAACGCCATATGTCAATATGGCGCCTCTACGACTCCGTTATGAGTTACGGGTTCATACCATACCATACCATCTGTTCTGTTACCTAAGACAATACGATGTTATTTGAGAGTGATTTTGCTACCATTTCTAGCATGTCAAGTGAGCCCGAATGTGTTGTTGCGATAGCAACATGTCTTTG
>OZ024742.1:310494884-310527384 GCA_964016885.1 Eledone cirrhosa
TAGGAGTAAGGATTATGACTGTAGGAGGTCGTGACTTTCTACATGGTGGAATTCATGTGATTTGGGATCATTGATTAATCAGAAAAAATGTTTAAAAATGTTTAAAAGAATATTTGATAATAAAATAAAGAAATACAACTATAATAAATAGAAATATGATATAATATCAAATGGATATAATGCCATGTTTTTACATTTGGCATGCGAGCAATACATTTGGCATGTCAGCAATTTGAAGGGAAGTGAAAAGTCGATTAAATCGATCCCGGTGCGTGACTGCTACTTTATTTATCGACCCCGCAAGGATGAAAAGCAAAGCTAACCTCGGCTGGATTTGAACTGAGATCAGAAAGAGCCGTAACTCTATGCTGCAAAGCATGGTATCCGATGTTCTACTGATATTGCAAAACCACCGTCCTTTATAATGTCATGAAATAATAATAATAATAATAATAATAAGCACTCGACAATGAGGGAAAGGATAAGGAAGGAATGTTACCGCAGAGTCAGAGCAATCTTAAGAACGGAATTGAATGCGAGGAATAGGATCGATGCCATAAACACGCTTGCCATACCAGTAGTAACCTACAGTTGCAATGTCATCAACTGGTCAAGCACAGAGATCCGTAGGCTCGATACAAAAATCCGAAAATTCTTAACCATGCACAGAATGCATCACCCTAAGGCAGACATAGATAGAATATATCTCCCTAGGAAAGAAGGAGGACGTGGGTTAATCCAGTTAGACATTGCGTTGAAAACTGCAACAATTGGATTATCCACATATCTAAGGGAATCACATGATTGGATGATCAAACTCGTTTTGAAACACGAAAGCACCAAAAGATCATATTCCATTACAAAAGATGCACAAAGATACAGTAATGGACTACAAATTTCAGAAGTCCCATTTACTGCTGAAATGGAAAACACAGAAAAAGCAAAGCAGGTAAAAGTAACTGCAAAGAAAGAACTGCTACAGAAACTGGCTAAGAAATGGCAAGAAAAGCCTCTGTATGGAAAATACCCAGAGCGAGCTAACAATCCTGATGTTGACAAAACTTTAACCCATCAGTGGTTGGCATCCTCTGGACTGAAATCGGAGACTGAAGGACTGATTATATCCGCACAAGATCAGTGTCTGCCAACAAAAAATTACCAAGCCAACATAATAAAAAATGGGTGCAGCCCATTATGCCGTGTATGCAAAAAACAACCAGAGACCATTGACCATATAATTTCAGTGTGCAGTCCTATAGCTCCAACCGAATACCTAAACAGGCATGACAGAGCTGCACAATACATACATTGGATAATGTGTAAGCATTTTGACCTGCCCCATCAAAAGAATTGGTGGGAGCATCAACCACCTCCCATACTTGAAAAAGATCACATCTCAATCTTGTGGAACTTTAGCATCCAAACAGACCGAAAAATAGATGCAAATAGACCTGATATAATATTGAAGGACTTTCAAAGGAGGGTATGCCTGCTAATTGATATGTCTGTTCCAATAGACAAGAATGTATCTATAAAAACATTTGAAAAATTGAGCAAGTATAAGGACCTGGAGATAGAAATTGGAAAAATGTGGAAATTGAGAACTAAAACAATACCAGTGGTTGTAGGCGCTCTGGGAATGATACCTAAGGGGTCTAACGACTACTTATCGCAAATCCCAGGAAACCCGCGTATAGGATAAATACAAAAGATAGTACTAATGGGAACTGCCCATATACTAAGGAAGATCCTGTCAATATAAGTACATCACAAGTCTAAACACTAAGGATGCATGTGTGAATATGTGTGTTCTTTCTTGAACATGGCGGACCTTGTTGTCTCTTGAGGTCACTGGTTGTGACTTGGTGATAACTCGTATAAACATAAAGCAAGATAAATGCAAATAATAATAATAATAATAATAATTGTTTCTACTTTTGGCACAAGGCCAGCAATTATCCAGTGCATTACTGGTACTTTATTTTATCGACCCCGTAAGGATGAAAGGCAAAGTTAACCTCGGCGGGATTAATAATAATAATACATTCGGAGAGTAAGGAGCGTATTGAAGTCACATCTGAACAGCAGAAATGCCATAAGCGCAGTAAATTCCCGAGCTGTGTCTATTATTAGGTACAGTGCGGGAATTCTGAGATGGAATGTTGCTGAACAAAAAGAAATGGATAGGAAGACTAGGAAGCTATTGACTATCTGCAACATGTTCCACAAGAGGAGTGATGTCGATAGACTCTACCTAAGGAGATCTGAGGGTGGAAGAGGTCTTATCAGCATAGAGGACTGTGTTCAGATGGAGAAAAACAACCTATACAAATACGTGACCTATAGTAAGGAGCCAATGCTCAGAACTGTACTGAAGGAGGGGACAGTAGGCCAGGGGATGTCCAAGGAGGAAATAACATCAAGGAGGAAGAGCAGCTTTAAGGGAAAATCCCTTCATAGTACCTTCTTTGAGAAAACTGAATTTAGAGATCCACAGACATGGAACTGGTTGAGAAGAGGAGACCTCAAAAAGGCTACAGAAGGAATGATAATGGCTGCGCAGGAGCAGGCCCTCAAAACGAAGTGGTTGAAGCACCATATTTATAAGGAGGAGGCTAGCCCACTGTGCAGGATCTGTGGAGAGAGAGAGGAGACTGTGGCTCACATTGTGTCCGAGTGTAAACACCTAGCCCAGACCCACTATAAGGGCTGTAGACATGATGTGAAGGGTAGGGTGATCCACTGGCACCTATGCAAAGTAAACAATTTACCACATTCTGAGAAGTGGTATGAGCATAAGCCAGAGTCGGTGATAGAAAACGATCAGGTGAAGGTGCTGTGGGATTTTAGGATACAGACGGACAAAAAACTGGAACACAATAGACCTGACCTGGTGGTTGTGGACAAAGAAAAAAGATCGTGTCTGATTGTGGATGTGGCCTGCCCTTTCGACACGAGAGTGCAAGAGAAGGAGAGGGAGAAAATTAACCGATACCAGGACCTAAAGTGGGAGGTGAAAAGGATTTGGAACTGCCATGAAGTCAAAGTGATCCCGATTGTCATAGGCGCACTGGGGACTATCTCCAAAAGTTTCCAGGGATGGTTAAAGAAAATCGGCCCCGTCACGCTTTTTGGAACGCTTCAAAAGGCATGCTTGCTTGGAACAGCAAGAACCCTCCGATACGTCCTGAATATCTGAGGCTGCAGGTAGTGGCTTGATATTCATTCCAACGGACTTTCCAGTTAACCAACATCAATGACTGAGATTCAAGGAATAACAACAATAATAATAATAATAATAATTGTTTCTATTTTAGGCACAAGGCCAGCAATTACCCAGTACATTACTAGTACTTTATTTTATCGACCCCGTAAGGATAATAATAATAATAAAACTAGATACACCACCTATCCCATCGCCCCTCTGTGTACACTAAATACAACAGCCAGATACCGGCAATTTCAGCACCACCACCAATCCCAGCATAATAATAATGATTTCTTTATTGGCCACAAGGGCTGACACCAAGAAAAACATTACAGACGGCACAGGACGGTACAGCACGGTACGATGTGGGTTTTGTGCGTGTAGAGATTTTTATTATTTATATAAAAAAGGAAAAAAAAGACATAGAAACATATATATATATATATATAAACAATAAAAATGAAAATTGAAACAATGAAAAATTTCCCAATAGGGGGGAAACCTCCGAGGGTTACTCGTAGCGAAAACCACACAAAAGACCACGGCCACCCTGACCACCAGGTCAAGTGCCCACTCTCCTTATTTTTCCATTTCTCAAACTACAGGCCTATCTTCAGAGCGGTCCCGTTCACTCGGACCATTCTCGCTACATTCACCCACCTTTCAACAAACTTGCTAGAAGACAGCACTTGCCACTCCACCCTGATTTTCTTCTTCAAGTGAAACTTGAAAAAGTTAATTAGGGATTCGCCGAAGAGGAAAGTATCTGTCATTAACCCTTTCAACCTTGTCCACCACACAATCTCTTTCGCCATGGCCACCAGGCAGTTGAAAACCGCCCGCCCTTCCCCCTCGAAGGAAGACGGCAAGACCATCTGCACAATGGACTCAGTCGATAACCGGATCAGTCCTACACGCGACAGCAACTATTCGACATAGCTCCACAAGTCAGCAATGCTCGAGCACTGAACGAGTGCGTGCACGACGGTTTCGTCGCTCTGCGCGCATCTCGGACAGACTCGGCTGACGGCACTTCCGTGCCTGTAGAGCTTATCTCTAACCAGCAACGCTCCCCGGTAGCACTGCCAGGCCAGGGATTTTTGGAAATTATCCATAGGCCCTGGGCTGAAAGTTCTCCGGAAGAGAGCAAACAGCTGATCGTCTTCGACGCCCAGGATCTCTCCGAGAACGTCGTCGCTCTTCGCCTCCACTAGTCCTCTATAGAATGCCGAGGTGGATGTTCCACCGATACTGGTGCCCAGCTGGCAGAGGGCAGTGAGCGCCTGGAGACATTCCAGCTTCCAAGCGCTATCCCTCGGTCTTTTGCTGACCCAGGACTGCAGCTCCGTCAAGGATACGAGCTGTGGGAAAACGTTCCTGGCGAACGGCGACCACACCTGTTCACCGTCAAGGAAGCACCAGAGATGTCGCAGCCTCAGCGCATGTTTGCGCATCATCAGCCATGGCATGCCCAGTCCTCCACGCAACGGGTGTTGACAGCAGATGGATCGTCTGATCATGGGAGCGGGTCATTTCCACAAAAAGCGGAAGAGGAGGCGCTCCATTTTGGTGAGAGTTGGGCCGGGGCAAGGGACGACGGTGAAGCGGTAGCAGATGACGGATGCGATGTACGCATTCGCCACCTCCGCCCGGCTTCTCAGGGACAGGTTCCTCCCGGCCCATTTCTGGGTGAGGGAGGCCACCTTGTTCGTCACCTCGTTCCAGTTTTTCTCCATCTGGAGGTCCGGTCCGAACCAGACCCCGAGCAATTTAATCGGTCCGTCTGTCCAACGCCCCACGACGCTGTCGGACGGCATGGACTTGCCTCTCCCGGTGCCGAGCTGCAAGCCCACCGACTTTTTCTGGCTTATCTTTGCTCCTGGCACCGCTTCGTATTCCTTGAGAGCGGTGCCGAGCATCTGGACGAGCCTGGGGCTCGACACCACCACGGTGATGTCGTCGGCGTAAGCCGACTCAGATTTCCCACATCCTAGTTCGCGTGGGACGCCCCTCATCGCCCCCAATTTGTGCAGTAACGACTTGAGAGCCAATACGTACAAGAGGGACGAGAGGGGACAACCCTGGCGGACCGAGCGCATAATGATGAACGGATGCGACAGGTGACCGTTCACCCTCACAACTGAGCAGATGTCGCTGTACATCGCAGCGATCCAACCCCTGAAAACGGGCCCGAAACCAGCTGCCTCGAGGACCCCCGCCAGGTACCGATGGTCGACCCTATCGAATGCTTTGGATTGATCCAAGTTGATCAGGGCCCCACCCGTGCCAGGTTCCTTAACCACTCTCTCTATGATGTATCGCATGAGGTGGAGGTTGTCGTGTATGGATCTGTCCGGAATGACGCATGTCTGTGCCTCTCCCACCAGACCCTTGACGACAAGCGTCAACCTCGTTGCTAACACCTTGGCCAAAATCTTGAACTCTGCGTTTAGCAGGGTTATGGGCCTGAAGTTATCGATAACATCCCCCTGTTCGGGTCTTTTCTCAGCAGCGCCACCGCTCCCCGGCTCACAAAACTAGGAATACTCCCGTTCTGCTGCCAGTTGCAGTAGACGTCTGCTAAGAGGTCACCGAACAAGTCTGGCATAAATGCATAAAGCTCGTAGGGCAGACCATCCAAACCTGGCGATTTACCCCTCGTGCAGCTAGCCATCGCTTCCCGTATTTCATTGGCTTTTCGCAACACTGTGCTGCGGTCGTCGAGAACCGAAGCAGTCCATCGAGGTATGCACTGAAGTCCATACCCCGATCCGGCCCGCCGCTGCTCCCGAACTGTTCAGCAAAGTGCTGCTGAAAAGCTTCACACATCTGCTCGGGTTCAAGCAACACGCGCCCGTTTTGATCAGACAAAGACCGAATTGTGGCTTTGTTGCCACGTCGCGCCTCTTTCACCCGGGCCCATTGGACGGCTTTTGTCCCCTCGTGTTTCAGAGCACGCGCTCTAGCTCTGACAACGCAGCCTTCGTGTTTTGCGATGAAGAATTGGTCGAGTGCCAATCTCGCCGCAAGAACGTCGGTTGCGATGCCTGTCCTAAACGCCTCTTCTAGCTTTCTGACTAGCTCTCCTTCTACTCTATTTTCCTCTATCACTAGTCCTTTGCTAAACCCAATCGATTCTACTTTAATTGCCCTTTTCAGAGCGAACTACCACCTGTTGTTGACGACCGCTCCCGTCAACGCCCGCTTAACTAATACGCTAATCCGGTCTCTGTAGGCTTTGCGCGCCGGGAAAGATGCGTTCAGCTTCCAGTAACCGAGCCCTTGATACGATCTGGATGATCCGATGCGGTTTGTCCATGTCCATATTGGCACATTCGGGTGATCCAGTCGATACCTGTCAGACAGTTCAAAACGTCTGAGCAGGTTGGTGAGGCTCTTGCACCCTCCTCTCCTATCCACTACCCCACACAATCCCAGCGTGCATCCAAGATACCGTTCCAGTCGCACACTAACCCTAAAGAGCGGGGCGTTCCAAGAAAGGTCTCTAGACGTCTGAAGAAATCTGACCGTCCTGCCCCTGTTGGGCCGTAGACGGCTACTAGCCTGAAAGCATTGCCTTCGCTGCCGGTCACGTCCAGCACCACCGACTTACCTTGTGAGTCTAGGAAGATGGCCCGTATGGCGAGATCCAAGCCTCTTCGAAAAAGGACGGCAACCCCTCCCCCCGATCCTGGACGGCTGGGAGATGCGTATACATCATAGCCGCCAAAGATCGGTGCGAAAGCTTGTGCTTCAGAGATTCTGGTCTCACTGATGGCCACCACATCTATGTTTAGTGACCTGAGGTCGTTGAGCAGGTGGCCCTGCTTCCAAGATGACCCCAGGCCATGTGCATTTATACTGCCTATTCTGAGTACGGCCATGCTGGGTGAGGAACAGGGCAAGTGAGAAGGATCACTTACATTGATTGTCTGATGAATCGTCCCTTCGGCTGGTCGTCGGCACTTCTGTGAGTATATCCGAATATACTCTCCGGTTGAGTGTCCCTCCTAGGTCTCTGAAATCACCAACTGCGTTGGGGAATTTCATTTTTATGTTTGTGTATTGTTTCTATGATATTCTTACCAGTCTTATGTTCGTTGGTGTTTTTATTGGTGCTGGTATTATGTAGTCGTGCTGTGAAATGTCTGTGTGTTCAATTATGTAAGTCATTAGTTTCTTGTTGTGTGTATTTATTGCTGTGCATTTGTTTTTCTGGGGGTGGGGTTTGGTTCTGCTATTTTCTTGTCGTTGTTGCTGGGTGTGTGTGTTTTGTTGTTGTGTTTGCGTTGTTGGTGCTTGTGGTGGTGGTGTTGAAGGTGTTGTTGTTGTTGGCGGTGGGGTTGCCACCGGTGGTGATGGTAGTGCTAGTGTGGGTGGTGATGGTGTTGGTGGTGTTGCTGCTGTGGATCTCTTTGCAGTAGACTTTACCCTTTTCTCATTTCTTTCCTCCCTTTTCAAAGGCGACGATGCGCTGCTTCTGCGTTTGTGCCTTCTTGCGACCTTTTGCCATCCCTCTCCCACTTCACACTCCATGTCCGATTCTGTGAGGTCGGGGAGGGGTACCAGCTCCACTCTTTCACTTGTTCTTGTTGGTGATGGTTGCAGTGGAGTCTCTGTTGCAGCTGCAGTTGGTATTACTGTTGTTGTTGTTAATACTTCCACTGCTGCTGCTGTTCTTGATTTCCGTGGCGTGGGTATGGGTGCTACGGCCCTATCCTTCCTGCTTGCCGCCTGTCGTGTTGCTGGTAGCAGTGGAGCCGGTTTCGGAAGGAGGAGGGGGGTCTCCTTTCTCAGGGTCTTCTCATTGCAGAAGGCCCTGAGGTGAGTCTTCGATCCACAGCGAAAGCATTTCGGGCGTTTGCCCTCAACACTTATGGGCAGTTGAGTGCCGTTATCGAAGTCTATCACATCCGGGATAGCTTCGATACACTCCTGGTTGGTTTGGATTAACATCTCAATAGAGGTGCCGACCCAATCTCCTCGTACTTTTTTCTGTACTTGCAGTACAGTTGTTTTGTCCTCGATTCCGACGAGCACAGACGCGGCCAGCCAAGAAGGGGCCATCCCGGAGGGGGGGTGGGTCAGTTTGACTCTCACAATATTTTGCCCGCAGTAGGAGGGCACCAACACCATTTCCTCGCTCCTTAGGGTCACTAAGGATTGAGCCTTTGCCTCCTGGGGTGTGGCAAAAAGCACGTCCACGGTGGCATATTTCTTGCCTCGAGTGATATGCGTTTTCCGCTGCCAACAGACCCTAAGGCATTTTGTATTTGAGCCTCTGTGGCTCTTTCAACCCTACGGGATTTTGTGCTTACTGTACGGTACGTGACCGTACAGTGCTGTTGGGATTGCTCGGTTCCGCTTTTCGTCACCATCTTCTTTGCTTCCTGTAATTCCTCATTTGTTATAAGGATGGTTTCCAGGTTCTTTGCGATACCTGCAAACGAGATTGGTTTTTCTTTTGTTGTTGTTGTTGTTGTTGTTGTCGTTAGAGCTGCTGTTACTTTTGTTGTTGCTGCTGGTACTACGACCGCCGCCGCCGCCGCTGTTGCTGTGGTTGTTGTTGTTGTTGTTGCTGCTGCTGCAGTTGTTGTTTATGCTGCTGATATTGTTGCGGCTGCTTCTAGTGTTTTCCTTGTCACTGTTGCTGCTGCTGCTGTTATTACGGCTGCTACTGCTATTCTTCATGACGTCAGACGAATGAAATGGCTTTCCGTATTTACCGCACACATTTTTCGTCGTTGTCGTCGTCGTGGAGAA
This sequence comes from Eledone cirrhosa, assembly GCA_964016885.1. Taxonomy (NCBI): domain Eukaryota; kingdom Metazoa; phylum Mollusca; class Cephalopoda; order Octopoda; family Eledonidae; genus Eledone; species Eledone cirrhosa. The sequence goes on from OZ024742.1 coordinate 310,503,856, forward strand.
ATGTTCCACGGAATACACGTGCTCTTGGTGAAGGTTATCAGAAACTATATTTTTCTTTTTCTTTAATGGCGTCGCTTGCGAAAGAGAAGGGAGGGAGAGAGACAATCTTCTCCCTGATGTAGTGACGATTGAGGAAGAAGAAGACGGAATGAGTGGGAGTGATTTGTGAAAATTCTTTTTTGTAGCCATGTTTTTTTTGGCTTAAAATGAATATTGGGCACAAAACCCCAATAAGCGGTTATTTAATCCCGAAGGACCAAATAACGGGCAGAAAGACCCCTCTCACGAGGAGGAGGGTGTTTTTATCTACAATTTGGTTAAAGTTTTAAACAATTTACAATTGTTATAGCGGTTAAAAATTACTATACCTTACAGAGCCGAGCCTCCGTCAACCATGGCATTCAATAATAATAATAATAATAATAATAATAATAATAATAATAATAATAATAATTATTATTATTATTATTATTATTATTATTAATATTATATATTTATATATATATATATATATATATACTCTTTTACCTGCTCCGGCCATCTGGCTGATGCCATACTGGGGCACCGCCCCTGATTATATATATACAAGTTTATCCCGGGTTCAATCGGGGGTAATCACAGTAAGTAAGGTACTCAATGCATAGCAGAGTATAAGTATTTAATATAGGAATGGCTTCTACAGGACTAGAACTGTTTCATTCGGAAGAAATCATCAGGAAGCCCGGATTTCTCCCGAATGAAGCAGTACTAGTCCTGTAAAAGCCATTTCTATACATATATATATATATATATATATATATATATATATATATATATATATATATATATAGGACCAAGTAGGGTCCTACTTGTTCCTATTACCCACTCTACTACCCTAAGTATTGAGTACTTTAGTGAGTTATGGTCCATCTGGTTCCTTACCACATTTCCTTCGTTATATATATATATATATTGAATATATGTTGGTTGTTTAGCGACACCTCATTATGCAGATTGGAGCACTCGACGAAGTACGCAGGTTCGTTTGTTTACTCCGGAGTAATGTAAAGTAATTAAGTCAAATATACGGGATAACAAATTATTGTTATAGGTAGTCCACTTAGATGTAGTCCAGTTAGGGTACTCCGAGTAGTGGATAGTATCAACGCTTGGCTAAGTTTGCCTCAACAATGCGTTTCCATAAAATGAAAATATTTTATCTGTCAGATAATAAATAATTCTTACGGTCACCAAACCTACGGTAAAGGAAACGGTACATTATTTAAGCCCCGCCTTATCTCTACACTATATATAATACACCCCATGACAGCCTTTACATGTCAATTTCATACATCTGCCTCATATCAGCTCGTTTTACATGCTAAAGTCATAAGTATACTCTATGTCTTACTTAGATTGATGTTGTGATTATTTCAACTAATTTATTGCTAGCATTGTTAGTATTGTTATTTTTGTTCTGATTTAATGCCACTACTATGTATAGAAGCCATGCCTGTGTATTCCCTTCATTCTCGCTAGCTCTGATGAATTGACTGGTTATAACTATGTATTGGTGATCGATTGACGCTGAAACAGGCAGTAGCGATCTCTAGACCTACCAGTTCAGAGAAACAATTGTCAGCAATGTGATTAAAGCCCTTATTGTATAGCAAACCATGTCACTCTTCTTTCTTGATATATATATATATAAATACATTATCGGAGAAAGCTTTTAGCGATACTCCGGCCAAATCCCAATTCATTCAACATATATATATATATATAAGGATGAAAAAACAGTAGAACATGCTAATGGGATTTTCTCATAGAATAACAGCAAAACATTTATTTAAAAAAGGAATTATAGTACCGGTTTCAGCCATGCGAGCTTCTTCGTGCTACAGAAATGTATAATAACCATTTATTTATAATGGAAGAACTCATTGGATAGTGTTGTCCTGGACGTGCCTGAAAGGAAAATCAAAAGAAAAAACATGTTTGTCACAACTGACGTTTGTTTGATCAATGATGTATTGGAACAGAACCTATGACAAGTTAAAGATCAACCACAACATTGATCTCCCGGCTATGTATGTTAGAGGGAGATGATGATTACACGGTTAAAGATTATGAAATGCTATATGAATTCCAATTTCCTGAGATTTTACATTTATTAAAGAATTACTTTGATCGTCGTTTACAATTAAATAGGATTAGTTTAATTTTAATTAAATTATTTGAGTGGTAATGAATTTCACACATGACATTTAAATATTTGATAGGTTGTCAAATGAACAAACACTCAACATGACATTAAAATGATCCAGTATCCTCGCTACGGCTCTGGGGCCAAATAAGTGTTAGAATGCGATATACATTTTGATTACATAGACACATACAGCCCATACATTTGCATTGCATGTATTATACGTTTTCTCTCTCAACTGTTTATCGAACAAGAACCAGTCACTGCGAGATGATGGCTCAAGAAATCGAGTTACCCCATTTCCCACATGAAAACAAGTCCTGGCTAGTCCTCCACTAGGATAGAGAATATTTTCCATCGGTTTCACGATCTAGCACACTCGAAGATCGGATTGCAGTTATGGTTACAGGAAAAGGATAAGAGGAGCTCTTATGTGTTCCTGTTGGGCAAAATGGAACCGGACGTCAAGTCGCTGAAGTTGTTTTGAAGAAAATTAAACTATTCAAAATTGAGGATAAAATAATGTGTACGTCCGTCGACACGACTATCAGTACCACCGGCATGCACCAAGGAGCCAATACAAGCATTGAATCAGGTCTGAAAGAATTCCTCTTGTGGTTGGCTTGCCCCTTCACATTCTTGAACTGATTTTGGAGTAAGTCTGAGATCTTTTTCTCATCATCTGGTCTCAGTATCCCAATGTTCAACAAGTCCCAGGAACGTTGGGACTACATCGATAAATCTGATCATCAAACTATCCTGGATGATGATGATCCTATGGTAGATTTTTACAAGCAAAAGAGGGAGGAGATGGTTGGATATCTACTAACTGTACTGCTTTCTGTAAATCATCAGGGAAAATCAGCCAACTTCATAAAGCTCTCCCTTCTTTTTCTTGGTGGTTGGCCATCTCTCCAGTTCTCCTCGGTTCTAGGAGCTTACCATCAGCTCGTTGAATGGCTAAGGCCGTAAATATAATCAAGATAATTCTGTTCAAATAACAACTTAAGCTTATACCAGGTAAATCAAAAGATCTAGAAAAAGTCATTTATGGTTATAAATTTCATTCATATAAAGTGTTTCTCCATTAACCACAATAGTTTTGTCTATTTAGAACGCATCCTCCTGCTTATTGCTATTTCAATTTCTTCTGTCATGTGGTTTCCACATTGGATTAGTAAAATCAACAGAAAGGACAATATAATACAAGCCAGAGATCCAAAACGTCATTGCAAATTAAAATATATTTGATTGACCTATAATTCGGCATACATCGTGACTTCATCAACTTAAACACGGTAGGTAAGACCACCTAGCTACCTCCCACGCACCGACAGCACTCAGCGTAGGATGAAGCCATATCACTCCAGGTAATTGTACCATTTCGTGCCATTTATGCATGAAAGTCAAATGATAGGAATCGTTGTTTATTTTCGAAACTAAAGGTTGAGACTATTTTAACACATCGCCAAAACCGGTATGTATAATAACGATGATTTATTTTCCTTGGATATCAAAACGATATTGGAAAATTAGTTACATTTATAGATCTGTTGAAGACATAAATATATTTTATTGTCGTTTGAATGGAAACAACATATTTCGCCTGGGAATATAATATGTTTATATACCTATATATTTTTCCTCGTGTGAAACATATTAAGGTCGCTTTACACATATAGCGTAAACACTATGTACCACAATCCGTAAACACTGACTTCGAAAACACACAATACAACCGTTGAAATATAAAACTGCCACCGTTCATCAATAAAACCAACACGATTGTCTATTTTATATATATATATACAAACTAAAGGGCTCTTACCTCGTGTCTAGGGTATTTAAAACCCAGTGGAGCCCATCTCTCTCTAGATCGATACAGAGCTGTTTTCTCCCAAAGAAATAAAAGGGGATAGAAGAAGAACCAATCTGTAAGTCACATTGAAAATCGGTATCGATAATTGTGGTTCATTCACACAGTTTTCGCCGAACCAAATTTCACCCAAATATTGGCGACTCAATCATATCATATTTTGTTTGTCTGATATAAAACATCTGCCATCAAACCAGAGAATACTGCGATTTAAGATTTAATGTTTATAATGGTATTATTACAATCACAGACCACGTAACAATATTGCAGATTTGTGACTAAGTGTTTAAAAAACAAGGCTGAGAAATATGTTCAGCATTTTAATTTTAATTTCTAAAATAAAATAATCCCTGTGGAAACCGAAGCAATTGTTACGAGGAGTGGAGTGTCGGAAAAACAAGTTTACGCTGTTTAATTCGACAAAGTAATTTGATTTAATTCAATTAATTACATTTAATTAGAAACGAAGTAAAATAATTTTCTAAGAGGAAAAAAATAATATCGTCCCAAATTCATTACAGAAATACATTTAAGTCTGGTGTGTGTCGCCTAAAACTATTTCGTTGATACTTCACATATCAGTTCTATTATTCATATGGCAATGGTTCGAATACCTCTTTCAAAATATATTGTTATTCATACCTATTCTTTACAAAATAATTTTCATTCGCATTTGTCTAGTATTTTCTGAAAAAGGTTTTAAAAGATCGTAGTTGGTATGTTCATGGCTTAGTCAGACGAAGAATGGCAACACCCATAGCTTCCAAAACTGGTGATAGAAAGAGAAGACATTTCTAAACCGGAAATCTGGCCTAAATACTTACAACACATTTTTAATATGCGCACAAGCCCACAAATTTTACAGGGAGAGGAAAATTGGTCTAAAGTGGCCCCATTAATTGACATGATTAGATTACACATGTTATTTTGTTCGACGTTCTTCAAATTCTACTCGTCTCTACCTATCCAATAAATGCTTTTAATACAGGCCAGGCAATCTCAGTATTTAACTGGTACTTTTTATTTTAGCTACCCAAGATGGAGGAAAGACAAGGTTGACCTCGGCGAGATTTGAACTCGGCCGTAACGAAATTCTACAAAGCATTCTGTCAAACGCTCTAACGAGTTGATCATATATAGAGTGTTTGAGGTTGACCTGGAGATAAACAACAGTATCAACACAAGCACTTTTGAAAGCTCTAGCGATAAGTTTTGCTTATGATAGTTATGAAGTTTTTATTTTATTTTTACTATTTAATAATGGAGTGAAGGGAGGTGTCTATAATTAAATTTAGAGCATCCAATACCGGTAGGAAAGGAAGAGAAGAAAGTGTCCTCAAACCGGAGACCTGGCCCAAATACTTGCAACAGAGAGGACACTGATAAAGGCACCAAATGACCGACTGGTTGTGTTATACAGGGCGACAAATTACATCTATCACACAATGATGCTTTAATTGTTTTATTAATGACAGGCATGTGAATATTTATTGAGGTAGGGTTTTGTGGGCAACGATGTCTTAATCGTGTGTTAAAGTCAGAAGGATAAATGTTTATTGAGGCAGGGTACTGTGCGTATTATCAATTAAAACTATCATGGGTTTAGGTATTTTATAGACTCGAAGGCATGAGAAACATACTGGAACTCCTGTGAGATTTCAATTATGAACTAAAAACACCAGGCTAAATATTATAAGACATTTAATCAGGCAAGCTACAGTTTCAGTCGACTAGCGGCGTTATGAGTCATGTTATCAGTATCTATGATGATGACGATGATGATGATTGTGTGATGGTGTGATGATGATGGTGATGATGGTGATGATGACGTTGATAATGATGATGATGACGTTGATAATGATGATGATGACGTTGATAATGATGATGATGATGATGATGATGATGATGATGATGATGATGATGATGATGATGATGATAAAGTGGTGGTGGTAATGATGAAGGGGACGACGATGATGATAGTCGTGATGGTGAGAATGATTGCTGGTGATGAAGATTTGGATGGTGAGGGGATTATGTCGATGACGAGGGTCGTTGTGGTGATGGTGGCGATTTTAGAACTACTGCTGTTGGTGAAGTTGCTGATGATGTATATGATGATGATTATAATGATGATTATGTTGATGATGATGATGATTATGTTGATGATGATGATGATGATGATGATGATGATGATGATGATGATGATGATGATGATGATTATGATGATGTAGATGATAATGTAGATGATGATGATGATAATGATGATGATGATGATGATGATGATGATGATGATGATGATGATGATGATGATGACGACGACGATGGTGCTGGCTGTGTTAATTAACGATGGTGATTGTAGATAAATATATTGTTGTTGTTGATGATTAAAAGGATGATGATGATGAACTAAAAGTGGAAGAGTGGGACCGTTTTCCTTAAATCATAGTTTTGAAAATTTATATTTCTAATGAGTAGGAAGATAGAAGGATTTACTTTTACTATTTTGCGGCCAGTAACATTCGGAATCGTTTGGAATTCTCAAATGTTATCGGAAATAACTTGCACAGTGTCAGTGGTTTGTAAGGTAGTGATTTATCACAATGAAATACAACCTTTTTCAGAACGATGTCCATAAAATTTATGATGAAAACCTCATGTGTCATCAGATATCAATTTATCTTTTATTGCATAATGAAACACAGCACGATATAAAGCTAGCCGTGGACCACCCAAAACTTTGACATGGATCACGGTGTATATATCACTGGTTTAACTGATAAAAGCAACACCAGTACACTAGCTAGAGAGTCGAACTGACTAATGCAAATGCATCTCGTCCGGGACTCATCTGTTTCTACATAATAACATATAAGCTATATCAAATTTTATAGAAAAATTAATAAACTACTGTGAGTTAAACTGCTAGGGGAAATGAAAATCTGACGATTTGGACGTTTGTACTTCTTCGAAGAGTAAAAATATACATTAATTTCTGCCAACACAGACTACCATAACATTCTGTTTGGATTCTGGTGCTGACATTATAAACCGTATGATATTGGATTCTTTCCTGTGTACATTTTCTACTGTACATCTTGGTACGAAGCACCTGATGGTGGTCAATGATTACTTCCACCCAAATGTAATAAAAATAGAAGTATGGAATATACACGCTAAAGTTCAGATTAATGTTCCAGAAAGTTACGCTCTACTAAAGAACAACTCATCCCAGACATTTACTACTACTACTACTACTACTACTACTACTACTACTACTACTACTACTACTACTACTACTATTACTATTACTACTACTACCTCTCGCCGAGGTTAACTTTGCCTTTCATCCTTACGGGGTCGATAAAATAAAGTACCAGTAATGTACTGGGTAATTGCTGGCCTTGTGCCTAAAGTAGAAACAATTACTACTACTACTACTACTACTACTACTACTACTACTACTACTACTACTACTACTACTGCTGCTGATACTACTACTACTAGTAGTAGTAGTAGTAGTAGTAAGAAGAGGCGGCCGAGGTGGAGGACAAAAACAGCAGCAGCACCACCTCCAACAGTAGCAGCAACAGCAATAGCTACTGTAGTAGTAGTAGTAGTATTAGTAGTAGTAGTAGTAGTAGTAGTAGTAGTAGTAGTAGTAGTAGTAGTCACTCGCTTGTGTTGGGCCGAATTACGTATGACTATGGCATAAATTACATTCCCAAGCTTCCATGCAGTCAATTCGATCCGAGAACTTACGATATCGAAGCACACATATTCACCACATGAAAATGTTTGCTAACACGTATGGTAAAAAGAAGAAAAATATTTTCCACATCAACTGGAATTTCCTAATTAAAACATACAACAACTCTATCCTGTTTCCTCACTAGATAATTGGTATATTTTTGGTATAGTTATTGGTCTTGATCAAAGATGTTTGAATTGTGATATCGCATAAAGTATTGCTCTAAATTTTATTGCATTATACGTATTTGAATATCTATATTCTATGGTTAGTGGATGAATGGTTAAAGAGTTTTCTTGGCAATCCTTAAGTCTCGGGTTATTTACCATTAGGCAGCATCTTTGCCCATTATTATTTAATATAGCCTCGAGTTAACCCATGTGAGGGAGATTAGGTAGATGGAAACTGTTTATGAATCTTTTCCGAACTGTACCTGTAACTGAAAGGGCCAACCTTTTCACACCTTTCAAGCTGAAACTCCTTAAAAAATACGTTAAGGGTACTCGTACCTGTGGTGTGCTCAACCAGTTGCGCAATAATTTCATAAGCAGACCGTTCTATCGGTCGAACAACCAGAACACACCTCCTCGAAACCGACGGAGTTCCATTCCATTATATTCTCTGGTTTAGATACTGTTCTTCACGGTATAGAATTTTGAAGCCATATACATAGACTATAATTGTCCGTGTGAAGATACACATTTATTTAAAATGTTAGATAATATTTTACGTGGTGATAATTTCTCACGTTAAAATCTTTCTATAAATAAAACATTATATGCAATTGTTGGATTTCTATCCTGAATTTAACTTTCATGTGGCTGCACATCTCACAGACACGTATAGAATTAACGTAATTCTCTGAAGATGAATTTCAGTATGATGCTGCGTGTAACGAGGCTAGCTATTTGAGCAGGTACAACTCATTTTTGCCTGCTGAGTGGACTGTAGTAACGTAAAAACGGAAAACTGTCTTACTCAAGGACACAAGACGTCGTCAGAAACAGAACTTATGGCCTTGTAATCATGAGCTAAACATCCATTACTACTAAATGACACACCTCCACAAAACGTTATTTACTTTGATTAAAGGGAGGTGGATAAAAAGCATCGGTAGAGCGTCGAATAACATATATTGCGGAATAAAGTTACGTCTCTTTATGTTCTGAGTTCAAATCCCACCGAGGTTAACTTTGCCTTTCATCCTTACGGGGTCGATAAAATAAAGTACCAGAAACACACAGGGGTCGATATAATCGAATGTCCCCTCCTCAAAGATTGTTAGCCTTGTATCTAAACCAGAAACCATTATTAGGGCGATGGATTGGCGGTATCGGTACAGCGTCTGACAACATGCTTTGCGGCATAGAATTACGGCCCTTTACGTTCTAAGTTCAGATCCCGCCGAGGTTAGGTTTGCCTTTCATCCTTACAGGGTCAATTAAATCGAATGCCCTCTCCTCGAAAATTGTAGACCTTGGGTCTAAATCAGAAACCATTACATACATTGACTATATCTACTTGTATATTTATGAAATTGAGTCTACTTAGTGTCGCAAAATTATTGAAATTTATAAATTAAAGAAATGCTTATAATTAATGAATTTCTCGTCTAGACACGTTTACCGATTTAATAATCTTGCTTGCTGATGGGGTTTGTTTTTATAGAAATTAGGGTGGTGGTTTGGCAGTATCGGTAGAGTATCATACAACATGCTTTGTGGCATAGACTTACGGCCCTTTACCATCTGAGTTCTAATCCCGCCAAGGTTAGCTTTGTCTTTCATCCTTACGGGGTCGATAAAATAAAGCACCAGTAATGCACTGGGGTCGATTTAACCGAATCACCTTCCACAGAATTGCTGGCCCTGTGTCTAAATCAGAAACCAATCGGTGGAGTGTCGGACAATATGCTTTACGACATAGAGTTACGGTACTTTACGTTCTGAGTTCAAATCCTGCCGAGGTTAGCTCCACCGTTCATCCTTACGGAGCCAATAAAATAAAGTACCAGTAATGCACTGGCGTCAATTTAATCAACTTCCCCTCCCCAAAATTGTTGGCCCTGTGCCTAAATCAGAAACCATTATTACATATGAAATTAGGGCGGCGGAGTTATAATATCAGTAGAGCTTCGGACAATGTGCTTTACGGAATAGAGTTACGGCCCTTTACATTCTGAGTTCTATTCCCGCTGAGGTTAGCTTTGCCTTTCAGAGTTACGGGGCGGATGAAATAAAGTACCAGTAATGCACTGGGGTCGGTATAACCGACTTCCCCTCTCGCAAATTGTTCGCTTAGCGTCTAAATCAGAAACAAAAAGAATTATTATTTTAAAGTAAAAAAAAAAAGTAGAAAGAATTATTGCAGATGAAATTAAATTGTTCAGGACATTTGTACAGAATCTTTCATCAATTTGAATTTGTCACGAGTAAAACTTTAACTTTCTCCTTTAAATTGTGTTGAGGTATTTAGATTTGTAATATAACACGTTTCAAGATTATGCATTATTTATATTTTTGAGAGATCACAGCTCCGATACTATGGGCATGTAGTTAGAATGTCTCAAGAAAGAATCGCTGGACAGATTTTACGGGCACGACCAACCGACAGCAAACCCAGTGGGTAGATACCGAGCAGGATGTTTGGGTAATATCCATGAGTTTGACTGGTCTCGCTTGGGGATCCAGCCGGATCAGTTGGAGACGGTTGCTCCAGATAGAACCCACTGAAAGGAGATTTTGAGGGCTTTACCCCACCGACCCTCTCAGGAATAAGTGGGTGAAGAAGGACAAACACACACACACACATATACACACACATATATATATATATATATTTATATATATATATATATACATTCATCTTTCATCGGAAGATAGAATGAGAGATGGAAGAAAAATAGAAAGATAAAATTTGAAATATTGTTTTTCTCAGGAGAAAAACAGGTGTCTATTTAATTCCATATAAATATGTGTGTGTGTGTGTGTGTGTGTAAAACAAGCCACATGGTTGCAAAGCGTACTTCTTAACCACTCAGCTAACCTGTTCCCATATAGAAATACACACCACACACGCGTACACACACACACACACACACACACACACACACACACACACACACACACACACACACACACACACACACACACACACACACACACACACACACACACACACACATATATATATATATACATAGTCACAAAGAATAGAAACAGCACTAAATATATGATACAGAGATTATTTATTTAGAAACAGATGTTTATTCCCTCAAAGTTCCTCAGCATAGACGACTGTTCAACAAGTTTGTAGTTTTAACAACTACATGTCCCTATGAACATGGATTAGATTCGCAGCGGTAAGAAATCATTTCGGCGCCCTGCATTTCACATTAGCCCAAAAATGCATGCACCGATCTTCCAGATTATAATACTAACGCTCAATAATATATAGATAATTTAACCACATATATATATATTTGGATAAATATAATTGTAATTTTACATCTAGTATTGGGTGTACTTTTGACTGTCGTTACTAGTACCATTATATATATATATATATATAATATATTATTGAGATTATATATATTATTGAAATCATTGCTTTGATTTGTCTCTTACTCCAGAGACAGCTCTTTGGCTTAATAATATTATATATATATACGTTAAATATCTAACCTAATCGAGAATGGTTGTCCATTTATCAATTCCAAGACACTAAGAATTCGAGGAGTAAAATTGCTCTACCATTAAATGTAATCCAAGGATACCCGATTCGACAGTCTTCCGCCATTCCGATACGCGGATCATTCAACTAGATCTATTAGTGTTCGGGTTTGCTTCACACACCGACTCACCGAAATGTACTCTTTTTCTGAGAGCAAAGTCATATTCTTTTTTCAAACCTTCACACCACACGGTCTCAATTCACAACACCTCTCTTATTTTATAATTATATATATATATATTATTCTTTTATTGGTATAAATCATTAAAGCACGACCATGTTAGGGCTCCATCTCAAATAGGTGTTTGTAGATAATATCGACACCAGGATTTATTTTATCGATCTGTTGCGTTAACCGCTAAGTTACGGGACATAAACACACACACACACAGTTATACATACATGTTAATTTCTGTCGCATCGACTTAGTCTAATGGATTCTGATTTAGGCACAAAACCAACAATTTTGGGGTGGGGAAATCAACTCCAGTGTATTACTGGTACTTTATTTGATCGACTTCGTAAGGATGAAAGGCAAAGCTAACCTCAGCGGGATTTAAACCCAGAACGTAAAGAGCCACAACTATATGCCGCAAAGCATGTTGTCCGACGCTCTACCAATACTGCCAATCAATCGCCCTTTCATCAACTTAGTATAATAATATATGTAGTTATCCGGTAATTTTAATTATTCAACGGCAAATGCGAAGATTGATTGACTCATACGGTATCAGTAGCCTTGTCACATATTTGTTCATGTTGAATCTCCCTGAAAATTCCGTTGTTCGGACAACTAGAAAACTCATCCTCGAATCCGAACAGTTCCATCATCTTAAATTCCAGTAGGTATTATATCTAACAGCAGTAATCCTTGCTAGAAAAGGTAAAAACTTCCTCACAATCTGCCGTGAGAGTAGCTTAGAAAATATTGGTATAACATTCTAATGTTCCATTATAAGTAAGTCGAAGTTTCTAAATGTCAAGATGTTATCAGTATTACAACTACATTGTAACGGACATTGGTAGTCTAGTTAAGATGAAGTTATATGTCAAGAAAATGTTTATATTATCATTTATAGTCATTCCCAACACCAGACCCTAAACAAGTACTTAATTCGTTAAGAATTTTAGTAGTAAAAGAATAAAAGAGATTTTAATAAGACGTTGTCCTTGATGTCAGAAAATAAAGAGTGATGATTTTAAAGAATTACGATTATACCCTTTTAGGAAAACAAGAAATATGAAAAGAATTCTATGAGTCGTTCGTGAAATGAAACTGCTCGAGCAGTAATTCTTCTTACAAGAGAGGACAAATACAGTGAAAGAGTAAGAACCTTGTAGAACTATGAGTCACTCTGTTACCAAACGAGAATCACATGAATTGTCGATAGAATAACGACCATAGAAGAATTTATAGAAGAGAGAGGAATTGAGGTTTAGTTGCCAAACAATGTTAGAAACACGCTTTTAAGTTTAGTCAAGGAAATATAGAGCCAAACACCGTAATGGCTATAAACAGAAACTAAAATTTGAAAAATCTATGAACAGAACTTATTCTATTGCAATGTAGATATTGATACACACAGCCCAATAACGTCTTAAATATGTATAACCACGATATTTGTGAATTAATACACGCTAAAATGTGTATATATTTATATATTTATATTATGTGAATCTTAATTTGAATATTATTTATGAGATGGTTGGTTTCTGAGATATGCTTCACATTTTCCCCATTTCCGTTATTGTTTATATAATCCTATATATATATATATATATATATATATATATATATATATATATATATATATATATATATATATATATATATATATATATATATATATATATATATATATATGTATATATATATATATATATATATATATATATATATATATATATATATATATATATATATATACTTCTCATAGCTTTAAAAGACACATCGAAGTCTTAATTTAATTCCCTACACCTTCCTTTCTCTAGAATACAGCCCACTTGTTCAAGTATTCTCATTTAACTACCTCACGCACCTTAGCATTAACAATGCCCTCTCTTCCACCAGCTCAATTACTCCTAAAACATGAACAACGCAGGGTGGTTGTCGATGTCACTCGTGTGCCATAGGCAAAAGGCAAACAGCGAAATTGGCTCAATTCCGTGCCCTCTTCAGCACATGAAACTCTTCTTGTTTATGAGAGCACCTGCACCGAAATAGCCTTGCATCTTAGCATCTGCGTGTGTGAACCACACACATGACATTGCAGAGCCACTGTCGATCAGTTTCGACTAGATCCGCTCTTTTTTCGCCTCAGTGCAGTCTGTTTCCCATCGCACACGACTTTGAATGTAAGCATTATGATAAAACTTAACGCCGCCGGTATCCATTTAAACTGGAGCCTGTCAGCTTCGACTTCGGTATTGGTAATCGCACAAACGGAAAGCAAGTTTCTCAACTGGGTTACCATATACTGTGACACGTTCTTTGAGTCAACTTCGTTTCGTCAATGCCCGCAATAAGGAGGAGCGGAAAATAACAAAATACCACGAATTTACACACCGTTCCCTTTTTATGCTGGTCACCAAGGAGACCGTTGGGGTTCTTAGTCCTCCGACGGTCATTTTACCTCCGCCCAATCGGGAGGAGGGCCTCACATTCGAGAAAATTGTCCCAGAATGTGGAACGTTGATACAAAATTAATTGCTTCTACTTTTGGTACAAGGCCAGCAATTATCCCAGTGCATTACTGGCACTTCATTTTATCGACCCCGTATGGATGAAAGGCAAAATTAACATCGACGGGATTTGAACTCACCGTAAATGGGAGTAACTCTATGATGCAAAGCATGTCGTTCGACGGCAGCTCTCCCCAGCAATGCCTTCGCCATGTATGTGGAGCGCTGCAACTGAGATAAATCTGTTTTGCTTTCTCGATTTTCTAAATTGTATTTTTAATATGCTAGAATCTTTTCAACAAGCTGACACGTATCTGTATATATGTGTGCGTGTTTGTATGTGCATAAGCCTACATTTATATGTATGAGTATATAAATATAATCGCGCAAACATAGACACACTTACAAAAATATGCATTCACACACATACATTCATACAAATACACATACATTCACACACGCACATACATACATTTACACAGACACACACATACACGCCATTTTGCTATATATTTTTTATCACCAACTTCCTTCCTCTTACGCACAAATACACACACACACACACACACACACATATATACACACACACATTGTATGACGGACGGAAGTCGCTCAAATTTATATATAGATTAGTCAATGAAATTATACAAAAAAAAAACAAAAAAAACAACAAATAAACAATTTAACAATAAATTTAATATAATCATTCCAATTAACATGTCAGCGAAATATATGTATCTTGCATCTTGCATTGCTACGTTTGTAGAGATATCTGTGTGGTCACAAGATTAGCGAGTTGAATATTCAATAGTATGATGAACTCGAATGTAAATATAACTATCACACATATTTGAAAGGCGCAGTTTATTTTCCTTTCTATGAGGGGACATATTTCTCGTACCAAAAATAATTTTGCCGGCTGTAAAATGCAACCCTCCATATACATGCCTGTGTATGTGTGTTTGTAAATAGATATGTATGTATATATTCATATATAAATATTATCTATCTATCTATCTATCTATCTATCTATCTACCTATCTATCTGTCTGTCTGTCTGTCTCTCTCTCTCTATATATATATATATAGGTACATATATATATATGTATATATATATATTCATATGTATCTATCTATCTATATACATACATACGTACACATATACACACACACACATATATATATATATATATATATATATATATATATATATATGTACATACACACATATATATATATATATATATATATATATATATATATATATATATATATATACATACATACATACATACATACATACATATCTATATATGGTGTAATCATGTGTTTATATATCGAAAATTTATCCCATTTGTCATCATGCTAAACTTAGCCATATTCAGTGAGAAACTTGTTTCTTTGATTTCTTTCGCCGTTAAAGACCAACGCCCTAACTTTTAGAATATACAGTTACTTTATAATGAGACGCTTGTAACAAACACAGTAGAACATATAACAAAACATAACAAAAGTTTAAACGAAAACAAAATCAGTGAGGATTTTAATATCATGAATATATAAAGATAGAAATAATGATAAGAATAATAAATATAATAATATATATTTCTCACGTATTTGTGAAACCAAATATATATATATATGAGTGTGTGTACATATATGTATATATATATATGTGTATATATATATATATGCGTGTGTGTGTGTCTATGTATATACGTATTTATATGTATGTATATATATGTATATATATATATATGCAGATATATGTGTGTGTGCATGTATATATATGTATATATATATATATATATATATATATATATATATATATATATATATATATATATATATATATATATATATATAATAATAATAATAATAATAATAATAATAGTAATGATAATAAATTTGAAGACTAAAATCAAAAGAGGGCTCGATAAGGATAAATATATATCAAATATATAAGAACCGTAGAGCAAATATTTATTAAAATAACAGATTAAAGTTTAAGCAAAGAATATAATTAACGCTCTATTTCTCGGTTAAAAAATAATTTTAAAGATCGGTTAATTCTTGATTTAACCCATAGAGGACATGGGGCTCAACCCTCTCCAGATTGGAACAGCTGATGTTTTCCAGACAAAGAAAGGGAGAGACAGTGATAGACAGTGGTAGAAGAATTGACTCAGTTATTAGAAAACTACTTTATTTATCGACCGCAAATGATAAACGGGAAAGTTGACTTCAATAGGATTTGAACTGAGATCACAGCGAACTGGATTAAATATCGAAGCAGGTTTAATCCGTCGCACAAACGATTCTGCAAATTTCAGGATTACAAAGTTAAAATTACTTAGAGAAAAACCCCTCCAGAGTCCGTGTATATGTGATAATTAAACTTGCTAAATATAGCAATCAAATATCCGTCTATCAGACCAAATTGACTAAAACACGGAGAAACTGAATACTGTAGATTTAGACGTATATAACCATTGGATGATAATTCTTGGAATGTCTTTGATCATGTGTTCTTGTATTAGTGCAAACATGGGTTACACTACAAAACGACGATGGCGACGTCGATGCCACCACAACCACTATCAACATCACCACCAACAATAACAGACAACGACGATGCTTCCACAACTACCATCAACATCACCCCACAACCACCACCAACATCACCACCATAAACACCATCAAAATCACCACCACAACGACCATCAACATCACCACCAAAACTACCACCAACATCACAACCACAACCACCGTCAACATCACCACCAAAACCACCATCATCATCACCACCAAAACCGCCATAAACATCACCACCATCACCACCACAATCACCATCAACATCACCACCAAAACCACTATAAACGTCACCACCATCATCACCACAACCACCATCAACATCACCACCACAACCACCACCAACATCACCACCACAACCACCACCAACATCACCACCAAAACAACCATCAACATCACCACCAAAACAACCATCAACATCACCACCAAAACAACCATCAACATCACCACCACAACCACCACCAACATCACCACCAAAACAACAATCAACATCACCACCACAACCACCACCAACATCACCACCACAACCACCACCAACATCACCACCAAAACAACCATCAACATCACCACCACAACCACCACCAACATCACCACCAAAACAACCATCAACATCTCCACCACAACCACCACCAACATCACCACCAAAACAACCATCAACATCACCACCACAACCGCCACCAACATCACCACCAAAACAACCATCAACATCACCACCACAACCACCACCAACATCACCACCAAAACAACCATCAACATCACCACCACAACCACCACCAACATCACCACCAAAACAACCATCAACATCACCACCACAACCACCACCAACATCACCACCAAAACAACCATCAACATCACCACCACAACCACCACCAACATCTCCACCACAACCACCATCAACATCTCCACCACAACAACCAACAATAACAGCAGAAAATTGCACATTGTTGAAATAAATAAAACTATTCACGATAGACACGCCTTTGATCATAATACTGCATAAGTAAAGTAAAAAGGATTTTATGAACAATTGTGATAAGAGTTAAAAACACAGCCGACAAGACAGCCATTAACTACTTGCTGCATTAATGTACTCCTATTAATAATGATTTCATACATGTTACCTCTAGGCGGGGAAAAGACAGAGTTCGTAGACTGGGGCTAATCAACAACACATGGTTTCGTCTTTGCACACATAATGATTTCTAGTATAGGCACAAGGCCAGTTACTGGTGCTTTATTTTATCGACCCCGTAGAGATGAAATGCAAAGTTAACCTCTGCGGGATTTGAGCTCAGACTGTAAAGGACCGTAACTCTACGCTGAAAAGCATGGTGTTCGACTCTACCGATACTGCCAGGCTTAATTATCACATATACACGGACTCTGGAGGTTTCCTTCTCTAAGTAATTTTAACTTTGTAATCTTGAAATTTGCAGAATCATTTGGTCGACGGATTAAACCTGTTTCGATATTTTACCCAGTTTGCTGTGCTCTGAGTTAAAATCTTATTGAAGTCAGCTTTCCTGTTTATCATTTACGGTCGATAAATAAAGTAGTTTTCTAGTAACTGAGTCGATTCTTCTACCTCTGTCTTTGCACACATAATAAAAATCAAAGCAATCTTTATTCATACGAGGAGGAGAATACATGACACTTTCAGAGTTTTGAAAAGTACTTTTATTTTGATGCATAAATTACAGATCTTTGTAAATTTATCGATTATGTCTTCATTTCATTCCAGAATTAATATAATTTAAAAGCATAACTCTCGTTATGTTAGAGATACCATCATATCTTCGATTTAATCCAATATCTACGACTATTGAAAGCGCAATACTCGAAAACACTTCATGACCAACAGAATTGTGTAGGTTCGTTCTAATATAATCAAAATTTAGAATTGAACATAACTATTTTTTTAATTTTATCTCCCACCTCAACAAGTGAGAAAATGAAAGGAAAAGTTGATATTAGCAATATATTTTATTTTTATCTGCATCAACCATACGGAATTTTGCTTTAAAGTAGTTAAATAATGATTTCGTTGATTGGTAGAAGACAATATTCAGTACAATATTCAGTTATAAATTACACTGTGAATGTCGGTAAAAAAACACGAGTCAACCCCACAGGCCTTGAACTCATAAGTGCGGAATAATATATTGTTCTAGCAATGAATCCTGCTCTAAATGTGAACTTCTCCATCGATGTTGACGAGGAAGGTTGTGTCCATGTATTTAATGCATGGAATATGAAAAAAGCCAACTATGAATAATTATGTGGTGATTAAAAATCCAATATTAATCAATGACAGGGCGGTGGATTTGCAGAATCATTAGAGAGTCGGATGAATTGCTTTTATCATTTAATTGCGGCCTCTGCCTTCTGAATTGAAATCACACCGAGATTACCTTTTCTTTTTATCCATCTGGGGTCAATAAAATGTTTTAAATAGAATTTCTATATTAAAATGTATATATATATAATAAATAATTTACAAAATATTTCTACAATAATGTGAGTATGTGTCCGTGTAACATACAGCGGGTCCGAAAACAAAGGAACTAAATTCCCACTGTCACTGCCTCGTCTCTCCCGCTCTCCCCATTTCTCACTATTATAAGCAAATGGGAGCCCACGCTCTGGCCGCCCCATGGCCTCGGCGGAGAGAATAGAGAAGGCGTTTCCCCGGAGGATGGTGAAGGAGACGCGCTGGAAAAGCCATTCCAGCTCGTGAGGCTATAAAATAAAGAGCCAGTAAAGTAATGGGGACGAAATACTCGATATCTGGCCTTGTGCCTGAATTAGAAATCATTATTGAAATGGTTGGATATTATCAAAATTGGTAGAGTGCTGTATAAAGTTCCATTGTGGTACATGTTCTGGCTCTTAACATTCTGAGTTCAATTTTGCCTTTCATCATACCAGGTTCGATAAAATATTGTCTCAGTGAAGTATTGACGGTTGATTTAATCAACTTTACCCCTCCCCCAAATTGTTTGATCTTGTGCCTAAATTAGAATTCAATATTAATTAATAATTTTTGCAATAGGCACAAGGCCAGCAATTTAGATGGAGGGGAAAGTCGATGAAATCGACCCCAGTTCATTACTGGTGCTTTATGTTATCGACCCCGTAATGTTGAAAGGCAAAACTAACCTCGGCGGGATTTGAACTCAGATTGGTAAGGGGCGTAACTCGATACTGCAAAGCATGGTGTCCGACGCTCTATCGATACTGCCAACCCACCGCCCTAAAATCAATATTAATTGTTTCTACTTTAGTCCCAAAGCCAGCAATTTGAAGAGGAGGGGAACGCCGATTAATTTTATCAACCCCTTCAATATCGATATCAATTAATATAAATATAATTTTTAGTGTTATTCCGGCAAATACCAGAGACAGACAAGAGAGGGGCTATTTCGGTGTTGTCAACTTATTTTATATGTTTATTATTTTTAAAAGTTCAATGTTCCTTGCAATATATATAGTAACAGAAATTTATCCAAATACTATTTGGCGTTTTGTCGAGAAAAAATGAGGAATTAAAAAAATACTAGCTTAATTTCATCAATTAACAATTAGAAATATCCATAAACACATTAAACTTATCACATTGAAATCTATCTATTTTATTATAGGCGGATATATGTACAATAACACACACGTGCACGCACGTACATACATATTAAAGTAACAACATATCCTACACAAACGCGCGCGCATACACACACACACACACGCACACGCACATATATATATATATATATATATATATATATATATATATATATATATATATATATATATATATAATATCCATATATATATATGTATATATATATATATACATGTATATATATATATATATATATATATACAAACATACATGTGTGTGTGTGTGTGTGTACAGAGACATGCAGGGCAGAAACCTTTACATACACACACAGAGAAAAACTATCAAGGAGTGTGTAAATCGGTCTATGTAATTTACGAGGAGAAAAACCACACTCATATTCAAACTTGATATATGAACTAAGAAACTCTCTACGCATCGTGTGTGGCGAATTCAGAATGTCAGTTATACTGTTTTATAATTGTAAAAAAAATGTACTACTTGCGGCTGTTGTTTAGACCAAGGTCAGTCCTGACCAAAGAGACCATGGGTTAGATGCGCGATCATTCAGTTTGTTTTAGAGTTATCTAAGACTACATTATCTAAAATGTTCTTTTTTGTGCTTATCAGAACAGCGGCCTAAGATTGTAGATAGATTTGACTACTCTTTCATGCTTATTCTTTCTATCTACAATGCAGACCTGTCAACTCTCCCCATCCGACGGGGAGATCTCCCACCCAATTTGGGGTGAGTGAAAAATGTCTTCTCTTGTGAAAATAAGTATAGCTTTCATTCTGTAAAATCTTCCCATTTTGCCTCATTTCTCCCCGTTTTGGTGCAATCTTTTTCATGGCACACCCGTGGGTGTTTTTAGAGGTTGGCAGGTCTGACAATGGAAACAGGTACGAGATTATTAACATGCTACATTCTTAAATGAATATACTTAGTTTTTAAATAAATATATATCGTCGTATGAAGGCGTCGAATTGGAAGAGTCTTTAGAACGTCAGATAGAATGTTTTGTGGTATTCGGTCCAGCTCTCTGCTCTCTAAATTCAAAACCTTCGGAGGCCAACTTTAAGAGGTCGATTAAAAAAAGTACAAGTTCATATTCTGGATACTTTATTACGTTGAGTGAATGATGTGCCTCACTGATAAGATCACTGCATAACAGAGAAATATATATATATGTATAGAAGAAATAGGATTTCGCTTCAAGCATAGCTTTATACAATTTGTATAAATATTTCGTATCTCCAAAGAAATACGGTCTTAGGAAGCCGTAGCTAAGCAAACACCGGGGGGCTAACGCCCTCTGGTGATGTCTAGCAGAAGCAAGGGGGACAACCGTCTATGCATTTCAGGCTTAACTGGCCTTCGTCAGGACGGGCCCCCCCCCCCACCGCTTGCAACTGCTGGACTAGAAGACAGGCGAGAATAAATACTTTTATCGTCTGTGTAAATGAGGTGATTAATCTCATTTGCATATGAAGCTGCATAAGTTGGCTCAACTTATAATATATGTATGTTTGTATGTATATATGTGTGTGTGTGTGTGTATGTGTGTATGCGTGTGTGCATGTGTGTGTTTGTGAGTGTGTGTTTGAATGAGTATTTGTCTATGTTGGTATGATTTCGAAAGCTTCTCCAGGTTAATATTCAATCAGTTGGTTCTCACTGCCAGAAATATGTTTTTAATAGCCAACAATATATGAGAACGGATATTTAAAATATAAATTGATCATAATTTGATAAGGTTGACATATGAGTAATCTATCAAAATCGGTGATATGTGATAACAATTAAATTCACTTACTTTAACAAATATAAGCTTTTTCATTTTTAGTCTATACATATATATCTATATCTACATCTATCTATATATATATATATCTATATGTATATATATATATATATATATATATATATATATATATATATATATATATATATATATATATATATATATATATATATATATATATATTGATTATGTTACTCAACAAAGGAAGCTCGATGAACATTACATTCAGAGTATATTTTATAGATACTTAAAATATATATCAAAAGTTCTTTTTCATATATCAACGTGAGAAACAAAAACTATAATTATGTACACACACACACACACACAAACACACACATACACACACACACACTGCCAGAAATAATAACAGAACACACTCACTGTTTAGTTGGTTTTCGCTTCTGTATATTTTATATCTCCACAGTTAATTCATTCGGTCCTTAATGTTTACCATTGACTGACCAACGGTAAAAAATACAGATATAATATAGATATAAACGCATAAATATAGTCTAACAAAGTTCTTTCGTTGCACATCTGCAGCATCGTCAGTGGTACTATTATCTTCCTCCTCTTGTATTGTATATCTACGCCATCAGAAAAGATGGCGTAGATATACAATACATCAGGAGGAAACATAATAGTACCACTGACGATGCTGCAGATGTGCAACGAAAGAACTTTGTTAGACTATATTTATGCGTTTATATCTATATTATATCTGTATTTTTGACCGTTGGTTAGTCAATGGTAAACATTAAGGACCGAATGAATTAACTGTGGAGATATAAAAGATACAGAAGCGAAAACCAACCAAACAGTGAGTGTGTTGTGTTATTATTTCTGGCAATATTATTACAACAATATATATATATATAACAACAAATAATGAATGGACTCACTTAAATTGTAATTATTCAATTCGCAATAGAATATAGTCAAAACAAATTTCCATTCTAATCATAAAAAGACCCACCACAAACAAGCAGGTTATAAACAATATCTACTCTTCACCTCAAGCCATCCAAAACATGAAAACAAATATTCCATTTAATCTAACGAGAAGAATTTGCACAATTGTCTTAAATCATAAAACTCGGAATAAAAGACTCCAAGAATTAAAATAAATTCTACTCGAAAGAGAGTACCCATCATTACTAAAAGACAACGGAATGTAATGTGTCAAACCAATATGTCCACCGAGAGCTGTTGTTACGGCATCTTCTAAGTGAGGAAAACTTGGAAGGGAAACCTGCAGTTTACGTGATGTCAATGGTGGTGGCAGTGCTG
>OZ024742.1:310532384-310537384 GCA_964016885.1 Eledone cirrhosa
CGCTTTACTTCCCTCCGAAGAAGAGATATTATCTCGAAAATTAAGGACATTAAAATAAATCTAAGGTAAAAGACTAATTGTCAACAATATCTTTTGCATTTTCATTCTTTATTCTATGTCCATACTTGCATTGTTTTGGCTGTATTATACATATACAAACGTTTATACCTCATTACACAATGCTTCAAGTGAACTATAACTTCCTCCTAAATATATATATATATATATATATATATATATATATATATATATATGTGTGTGTGTGTGTGTGTGTGTGTAATAGATAATCTTTTATACACATGTCTAATGATTTCTTAGGTATATATGCTATCAAACATAGTCATGCGTGTACAAACATTGAATAATATCCTTCTAAATCTAGAACATACAAAACCCTATAATATATGCTTATTTTTGTTTTTGTCGCTATATATCGCAGACTTATATATACACACACACACACACATACATATATATACATTTATACACACACACACACACACACATATATATATATATATATATTTATGCACACACACACACACACATACACACACACACACACATATATATATATATATATATATATATATATATATATATATATATATATATATATATATATATACAAATAGACACATCGCTGACCATAATGATATATTAGAATGATATGATATATTACAAGGCACCGTAAAATATTCTCAACACAACCCGAAACAAAGCATTATCAATACGTCAGTAATCTTTCGAGATTTTTCATAACGATAAAGGTTTTGAAGATAATTCCTCTGATGTCTCTTCCCTTCTGATAATTGTTCACATTGACGTTCTTGTCTTTAGATTTTACTACTCTCTTCTACAAGTTGATTAACGATAAACGATATTTCTTGCTTCATTACATTGACTCGCCTTTTCATTGGATCTATATAGTTCAGTATAGTTAGTGCATTGTTATGATTGTTGCTGTTAATCTGTTGCTGTTCATTTCGCTGTTGAAGTCATTGTTGATATTGATGTATATTTTGCATTTCCACCCTACAGGGTTTTTCTATACCTAGAAGTTCATTGTCTAATCTGGCGAAATCTTCCATAAATATTTACTATTTAATTAATATGTTGCCAAACGAATGCTCTATTTGACTTACATTCTACATCCTGCTTGACATATATAGCGATACTACAGCAGATTAATCTGTAAACAGAATCATAGAATCATATGGATAGATATTTCATGATGCGTAAATAATAATCTCTGAAAAAAACATAATGTTAATCTCATATTTTTTTCTGTGAACATACGGAATAATTGAAAGAATTTACCTGTCATGATTTGAAACAACGTTTCAAATTGAAAACTAGTTATATTTACATTAAATATTTATAAAATATTCTAAGACACGCTGTGTACTAGGATACATATTTATTACCTAACTAGCAGAATGACATGGCGTCACCCCGGATCTTAATATTCGTGAGGATTTTCTTTTATTTTTTGGTAAATATAAGTGACTTAACCTATAGCACATACACTGATTACAAAATATACTCTTACCACCCCGTTGACACATAAAGACTCATAAATACTGGCTCGCAATTGCTGATTCCAATATATATGTATGGACTGATGGATGTAGGTAGGTAGGTAAAGTATGTATGCAGTGAGGTATATATGTATGTATATACGGATATATGTGTGTTTGTATGTGTGCGCGTGTGGCAGGGCTGTGGATTGGCAGTATCGGTAGAGAGTCGGACGCCATGCTTTCCAGCATAGTTACGTCCCTTTACAGACTGAGTTCAAATCTCGCCGAGGTTAACTTTGCCTTTCATCCTTACGGGGTCGATAAAATAAAGTACCAGTAATGTACTGGGTAATTGCTAGCCTTGTGCCAAATGTAGAAACAATATATATGTATTTACAGACTCCTACTGCACAGAATTATACACATACATACTGACACACACACACATACTATGGCACATAGAAAGGGGTCGTGCTGTCCAACAGCGTTGTATTCGCTGGACGGAGGGTAGGACTGAATGGTTAAATAGCTGATGGGGTTGGTTTGTCCAGATCTACAGTTGGACAAGAACTGGGAAGAGTTGATGAGTAGGGTTTACAATCTCACCCCAAAATGGCCCGAAATGAAGCTATCCCTGAAATGTAGGGCAGAGGTGACTAACATCTTAATCACCTATTACAGCTTGAGCGTTGAAACTTGCCACACTTCACCTCCGATCGTCTGCTCTTTCGCTTCTGTTCAGGGGACATATTCAACGGATCATATGATCCATTCGTTGTTAAAACCCGCTGAACGGAGAACTAAGATTACTGTGGTTGATGATACATAGACATGCGCCGTGACTGCGAAATCTTCCTTATGGATGCCGTACCTCGTCACTTTGACAGAAATGTAATAATTTATCAAGGGAATATTCAGTGTGGCCGCTTAGTAAATGGAATGTCGTAAACAACACATAGCCCTCTATCAATCTGATAAGCCGGTCGATCTATGTTCGATTTTGTCATTCTACAGAGGAATAATGATAGGCAAAACTAATGACATTTTCTTGTGAACTCTCACGCGTAGTTCGGATACGGCTTTCAGATGTGATGTCGATAGGGATTATCGCACTACCACCTACCTATGACTGGGAACAGAAGGTCGTTTTCGTGTCTATTAGCTATGGCGAAAGATGTTTTGTTGTGGACGACATTGAAAGCGTTGAAGACAGATATGTTTCCTTTTGACCAAGCCCACATCAATTTTTTCTGTTTTATTTGAAAAGAAAAATTGAAGGTGGAATGGTAAGTGGTACCACACAGCAAATTTTGGGAAAGGTGGGTAAGAATTCTTTATTGATTCATTCGGCAAACTATAAGTATGTAGTTCGCCTTCCGTCAGTGAAACTGTTTACTGTTTGTGTTTCGCAATGGTCAATATAATGTTTGATAACATGTTTATTAGAATTGAAAGTAATTATTATTAATACTCTGCTAAAGCAGGTGGATTGACAGAATCGCTACAGCATCGGACACCATGCTATGCGGCATCGAGTTAGGCCCTTTACATTATGAGTTCATATACCGCCGAGGTTAGCTTTACCTTTCATCGTTATGGGGTCGATAAATAAAACGCCGGTAATACACTGGGGTCGATTTAATCGACTTTCCCTTCCCCTTCAAATTGCTGGCTTTGTGCCTAAAGTAGAAACAATTATTAATACTCTGCTAAAGACAGTGGATGGGCAGTAACTGTAGAGCGCCGCACAACATGCTTTGGGGCATATAGTTATGGACCTTTACGTTCCAGCCGAGGTTAGCTTTGCCGTTCATCCTTACGGGAACAATAATGTAAAATACCAGTAACGCACTGGGGTCGATTTGATCGACATTCCCCCTCCCCCTAGATTTTTGGCTTTGTGCCTAAATCAGAAACCATTATTAGTGAATTGGCAGTATCGGTAGAGGGTTGGACGCCGTGCTTTCTAGCATAGTTACGTCCCTTTACAGTTTGAGTTCAAATCCCGCCGAGGTTAACTTTGCCTTTCATCCTTACGGGATCGATAAAATAAAGTACCAGTAATGAACTGGGTAATTGCTGGCCTTGTGCCTAAAGTAGAAACAATTATTAATACTCTGTTATGTTAGGTACTGTTTAGCAACAGACGAGGAAACCTATCATTTAAAGCATTCTAGTCCTGACTAGCTCACGTGACTGTTTAATATAGCATGATTTGTGACGTGAGGGGTAATTTGCTGCTATTTTTAACAAGACAGGTGACCACATAAAACCTAGCATTTGACATTCTAGAGTTGAACCAGCACCATAACTGGTATTCCCGTCACAAGTCATATTCCTGATTTTTTGTCATTGGTGGATTGGCAGTATCGGTAGAAGGTCGTACACCATGCTTTGCAGCATAGAGTTACGGCCCTTTATGATATCAGTTCATATCCCGCCGAGGTTAACTTACAAGTTCGATAAAATAAAGTACCAGTAATACATTGGATAATTTCTGGCCTTGTGCCAAAAGTAGAAACAATTATTACGAATTGAATTCCTTACCGAGGTCGATAAAATAAAGCACCAGTAATGCACTGGGATAATTGCTGGCCTTGTGCCTAAAGTAGAAACAATTATTACTGTTGTTTAGCTCCCGGTCATTGTTACACAAAGATTCATTTTTATATATATACGACGAGTGTTACAGTTGACTGAATCACTGGAAGTGCTTGCCCTTGAAATTAAGGTAGATTCAACGTGAAATGGAGTGTGAAAACGCTGATACTTTGAAAGAAAGTTAAAAGTAATTTTTCCAGCTGAATAGAATGGAGAAATATAAAATATCTTGCTCAAGGACACAACGTGCCGCTAGAATCGTATGTACGAACGTGACCCAAACACACTAATCCCTGAGCCACGGGCTTTCACACACACACGTATATATATATATATATATATATATATATATATATATATATATATATATGTATGTATATATATATGTATATATATATGTATATATATATATATATATATATATATACATACATATATATATATATATATATATATAGAGAGAGAGAGAGAGAGAAAGAGATCGCAGGACAGAGGGACAGAGAAAGAGCGTTCCCTTGGACTAACTTTCCGAAGAGCTTAAGCTTTGAAAGAAATACCTTCTACACTACCTTCGTTGCCGTTAACTTTATATACATATATATATATATATATATTTTATTATATTATATAATATTATATTATATTATATTATGTTATATATATATATATATATAAATATATGTATATTTTTTTCGATATTATGCACGCAGAGAGTAAAATCATGACGGCTTCCTTAGGTGTTGGGAGCATGTGAGTATTTGTCTGCAGGTGATTTTCTCGTGGAGACACGTGTGAGCCTCATGTGTTTTGTTTATGTTTCATTTTGATTGTTTCTTATTCTTTGATATTGCGAGATGAAGTGTCAGTGATGGCAAT
>OZ024742.1:310542384-310569884 GCA_964016885.1 Eledone cirrhosa
CCACTATCAGGCTAATATTTCTTTAGTCAAAACATACGGTAAAATCTTATATATATATATATATATATATATATATATATATATATAAGATTTTGCCGTATGTATATATATATAACTGTTTCTACGTTAAGCACAAGGCCAGCAATTACCCAGTGCATTACTGGTACTTTATTTTATCGACCCCGTAAGGATGAAAGGCAAAGTCAACCTCGGCGGGATATGAACTCAGATAGTAAAGGGACGTAACTATGCTGGAAAGCATGGCGTCTGACCCTCTACCGAATATATAACAAAGGAATTGTGGTAAGGAACCAGATGGACCATTTCGCACCAGAGTACTCAATACTTAGGGTAGTAGAGTGGGAAATAGGAAAAAGTATGACCCTGACGGCAGAGCTCAAGCCGTTTCGACGGCTATTTCTGGAGTAAATTTATTCACCAGGCTAAAAATTCTAATTTAGTCCAGAAATAGCCGTTGAAACGGCTTGAGCTCTGCCGTCGGGGTCATACTTTTTCCTATATATATATATATATATATATATTTATTAAAATAACAGATTAAAGTTTAAGGAAAGAATCGCTGCTTTCACCCTTAACGGGAGTTTCAGGAGATCCCGTTAAGGGTGAAAGCAGCGATTCTTTGCTTAAACTTTAATCTGTTATTTTAATAAATATTTGCTCTACGGTTCTTATATATTTGATATATATTTATCCTTATCGAGCCCTCTTTTGATTTTAGTCTTCAAATTTATTATTATTACTATATATATATATATATATATATATATATATATATATATATATATATATACATATATATATATATATATATATATATATATACATATATATATATTCAAACACACACACACATTTATATACACACACACAAGTAGACATGCCTACGTTCTTAAACAATTACATACGCACATACCCACGTAACATTTTTATATACCCAAGTTATCACCGATTACGACAAAACCTTTATTTTTTGTTGAATCCCGAGTCTGAAAAGCATATCGGTTTTGGAATCTAGTCCATAAACTCCATCGATCACCTTGAGCCAATCAATCTACGACACGTGCGTAGCAGGTCGATATACAATAAAAGCATAAATGCATGTAAACGAAACTTGTATTTATTTTTCTATTGAAAGCAATACAATGCTCCAGTTGTTTCATTTTTATTAAACATTTTTCGTATTTTTATGTTAGAACAACCATCTTCCTAAATCTATATGTGTATTAACGCTTTGAGGTTTCTCTGTTCCACCTTCACAATTAAATTGCTCATACTCATGGTATATTAGTCACATGCGTAGCATGGGTTCTTAAGCATCATGAGAATGTTAGGAAATTATGTATGTATGTGAGTATGTACCTGTATGTATGTATGTATGTATGTATGTATGTATGTATGTATGTATGTATGTATGTATGTATGTATGTATGTATGAATGTATGTATGCATGTATGTATGTCACAACACCTTTCTAGGAGAGGGAAACTCTGAAAAAAAAAATGTGGCTTCGGAAGCATCTGATGATGTTGACCAGTTCTCCTTTTCAGGTAATATTTTCGATGCTGAGAGATTGGTCGAGTGCAAGGCCTTTCTCCACTTAAAAAACCTTGAAAGATCAGGAATTGCTTGTTCGGGATATTTTACAGGTTCGTGTGGCTGGCCGTAGCCTACAAGTGCACCAAACTCTATAAACTGACAAGCGAATGCAGTACTCTTAGCAGATTTTGCAGCCATCATTTATGTATGTATGCTTGTATGTATGTATGTTATAGCTACTGTCGCTCAGAGAGTGGGATTGGCTCAGTGCACAATCTTTCTTCACTTTAAACAAATCTTAACGCACAGGCATTGCACGATGACATTAATTGATAATTATTAATAATGTTATATCGTGCAATGGCCATACTCGATAACGAGGGGCAGTCATCATGTATGTACGTATGTGTATGTACGTATCATGTATGTACATATGTGTGTATATATATATTTCTATGTATCATAGTGTATATGTATGTATATATGTATGTATTGGGTTGGTTAGAAAATTTCCGCTGGAGGTATTTTGGCAGGGCTTTCTGGAAATGTTGAAGGTTCTGCATGCGTACATGTATATGAAGTAACGTACTATGTGCATTTCTCATTTAATATTTCGCCGTCAAAAGGTAAGCAGCATGTATCTAACCAAATCATTTATTCGTTGCTATTTACTTTATAACTTCAAACATTCTTACAGATTCACACACCCATACACAGACACACACAACATATACGTGTATATATATATATATATATATATATATATATATATATATATATATTTATTAAAATAACAGATTAAAGTTTAAGCAAAGAATCGCTGCTTGTGTATGTGTGTGTGTCTACGTGTATGTGTGTGTGTCTACGTGTATGTGTGCTGTAAACGTGTAAAAGTGTGCGTAACAATACCATCTCTACTCCTTCGTTCGTGAATTGTTGAATAGGAAAATGTTTTATGAAAGTTTTAATTTCATGGTCATTGCATTCTCTAGAGTCAATTTTTACTTCGTTTTCAGATGAGGTTCTTTTGAAGAGAAGGGAATAACAAAAAAAGGAATTCTGATATAGAATTCCTGATATAGAATATCTTAATCCCTCCTGAAATTTCAAGAAAGGTCATAAGGAAAGCATTTACACTCTTCTTTTTATTTTTTTTCTATTTTTACTTTTTTTATAATATTTAATCCAACTTAATATGGTTCTAATATATCCGCATTAGATTGCTTGTCTTGAATTCTTTGTAGGGATGATTTAGAGAGAAGAAGCAATGTTAGTGTAAAATATTACGAGTTCCGTTACGGATAAGTTAGCAGCGTATCTGGGAGACAGAATATATATTATCAGCTGTCCAATTTGCTACTAACGAGCGAATATATATATATATGTTCAAGACCCTGACGGTGGCAGAGCTGAAGCCGTTTCGACGGCTATTTCTAGACGTTATGGTCCACCTGCTTCCTTACCACACTTCCTTCTATATATATATATCCCAAGGCTCTGAAACCATCAACACCAAAAACACAGAGCTGGCATATCTAAGAACTGACTAACTGCCTGATGAGGTCATAGCCATTCAATGACTATCATCGAAATATATATAGTAGTAAATAAAGGATTATGAGTTCATGCAATTGACTTATGTTTCGTCACTATATATATATATATATATATATATATATATATATATATATATATATAATTCAAAGAGACAGCAAACAGAGGTGCAACAAGTCTTGTCAGTTTCATGCTTTATATGGAAAAAGGGAAAGAAAGTTCGACGTGTCGGGCTCAAGCCCTTCTTCGGGAGTACAAATTAGAGATAAGATCAAAAAGGAGATATAGAAATAAGGCTGGTTCAAGTAAAGAAAAAAATAGAGTATATATACATATAAAGAGATATATTATATAAAGATATATATATATATATATACAGGGTGCCCCTCACAAAAAAAAATGTATACATACTTTGATTACTTGTACAGGGAATATATATTAGAATGCACATCCTTTGTGTATACATTTTTTGGGACACCCTGGTTATATGATAAGAAAAGTTGAAATTAATGCATGCAATATTTCACAGCTCAAGCATCATAGTCAGCCTATGAACGTTTCAGCGCACCCTTGTATATGTATATACCGATAGTAGTTTTGAATGTTACACAGTTAAAGTAAAATTTGAATGAAACATAGAGGAACTTGTAGATTCCTTCTCGGCTAAGTACTTAAATCCTGGAAAGATTAGCTAATAGAATTCCGTTTAAAGTGAAGTTTGTGTTGTTTATCTCGCTTGGTTGCTTCTGAAAAGACCTGCTCGCTGGAAGGCGTGTTTGAGGACTCTGCTCACGCGACCAACACAGAAATAAATGTGCGAAGAAGAAGAAGAAGAAGAAGAAGAAGAAGAAGAAGAAGAAGAAGAAGAAGAAGAAGTGTAAACCATGCACATGTGTCAGTATTTAGTGTTCACGTCTCAGTGTCTGTGAATATGTTTTGGTTTAAGTTCGTGAAGAGAGCAAATGTTGTTACGACTGTGTAACGCTAGATAAACTGCAAAATTGAGAGGTGGTGTTGTTGGCAAATAAGTTGCCAAGCCCTTCTATAATGGCTATAGGAAAACACAGCAGGAGCAGTAATTTTATTCAACATATTTTCTTCTCAGATTCACACACTTATTGCAGCAGCGATCCTTCAGATTTTCTAAGCCCTGTAAAATGAACTCAGAAGGGTGGGTCTCCAACTAAGCCTCTGTGGCAGCTTAAAGCCAGGAACTATTCAGCACACTCTCGTATGTATGTATAAATACATGTATATCTGTTTATATATATATATATGTATGTGTATGTGTGTGTGTGTGTGTGTGTGTGTGTGTGTGTGTGTGTGTGTGTGTGTGTGTGTGTGTATCCATGTACCAATATATACATATATCTTCGGTCACGAATGACCATTGGATTTCGACCTAGAAATTTTCCCTCCGAGGTACAAGTCCGGACAAGGTTTTTTAAGGAAGACTAACTGTCACCTATGCATACCAGTCTCCCCTCTCCTCGCCACCGATGTTGTCCAAGGGAAAGGCAACGGCCGATACAGCTTAGCACCAGTGACTTCGCAACTCATTTCTACAGCTGAGTAAACTGGAGTAACGTGAAATAAATTATCTTGTTCAAGGCCAAAACACAAAGCCTAGTCCTAGAATCAAACTCACAACCTCACGATTGCAAGCCTAACGGTCATATATATATATATATATATATATATATATATATATATATATATATATATATATTATAAAGCTGACGGCCGTATGTATGTCACAACTTTTCGCCAAACGGCTGGACCAAACAGCACCACATTTGCACCATAGATGTAACTTTTTCCAAGTAAGAAAGTGAGGGTATTTTTGTCTTCTAAATTTCGTTAAAAGATTAAAGATATTTTTCGTTTATTTAAATATTCACTTCTTTAACATTTTCAGATGTCAACACTTCCGATTATACAACATTCCTCTATCTTTCTTAGTCTGTCTTTTTAGATAGATACATAGCTATAATATCTGTATGTATGTCTGGCTGTCTGCATTACGACATTATGACACTATCTGTGTGTGCGTGAGTATATATGTATATATATAGTGTGTATATATATATAGTGTGTAACGTTTTTCGAAATATTTACTTCTGCGTTCACAGATTGATTTTTTTAGTTTCAGAAGATCCCGTTAAGGGTAAAAGCAGCGATTCGTTGCTTAAACTTTAATCTGTTATTTTAATATATATATATATATATATATATATATATATATATATATATATATATATATATATATATATATAATTATATATTCGTGTACAGATATTTTCGCATACACAAAAACAAAATATAAACAAACGTATTTATTTCACGAAATCACAGACGGCTTATCGTCATTGTTACTGTCGATATGCCACCCAAACGTCCCAGGCTGGCCGCAAGATCAGATTTTTCAGAAGAAAAAAATGTTACTAGAGCAACAGAGAGACTAAGCTTCACGATTACCATCAACAAAGCTCAGGGTCAAACCCTAAAAGTGGCTGGCCTTCATCTGGTAAAACCATGCTTCTCCCTTGGTCAATTGTAAGTAGGATACTCTAGGGTGAGCTCGCCAAACAATCTCTTCATCTTTGCTCCCGAGGGCCGAACAAAAAATATTGTATACTCTGAGGCTCTAACAATGTAATTTATGTATTTTCTGTTACTTGGAATTTCCATTATGGTTGTACAAATTATTGTAAAGTTTGTTAAAAGATTTGTTCTCTGTTCAGCCTTATTGTAACTATCAATTTATTTTAACATACTGGCTGCTGAACTGGGGAATCCTAAAACTATTCAAACCCAACATCAGAGCAAATTAACCCCACACCCACCCCTCTCTGACTTGAGAGGGCGTGCGGTATCTTTGCACTGGAGTGGAGGGAGGATTCCTGAAAAGATAAAATTCCGGTATACCTAGCCGGCCGCCAGCCGGACGGGTCACTAGTATATATATATATATGTGTGTGTGTGTGTGTGTGTGTGTGTGTGTGTGTGTGTGTGTGTGTGTGTGTGTGTGTGTGTGTGTGATTGTGTTTGTGTGTGGCACCGACAAATACCTGAGTATTCGAAATAGTTTGTGGACACAAATTTGCGCATCCTCACCGTCAGGAAGACAGTGAACCTGGAAAGGACCAGCTTTTGTAACCGACGATGCTATTGATCACAAAATGCGATATTCATATATTACTAAAAGTCTGTGATTGCTTGCTTGCTTGCTTGTCTGTAATGTAATACAGCCAAAAGGGCGCATAATGGGAAAATACTTTGAAAGGGAGTTGGCCCTGAAATGGGGATACAAATGGAAGTTTCGCGAAATTCGGAGCAAGGGTTCCTGAGATATGGGTTTTTTCCGGGTGCCTTCATAAACAGAGAGGGGGGGGAGATAGAGAGAAAGAGATAGTGCTTGTGAGAGAGTAGATTGAAAGAGAGACATAGAGAGATGGAGAGGAGACAGAAAAGGAGAATGGAAGAGAGAGAACTGGTGGTGGTGTTGTGTATATATATATATGTGTGTGTATATATATACATATACAGTGTGTCTATGACCAGTGTATATAGATCACAGACACCCACATATACACACACATACACATATATATATATGTGTGTGTATATACACACACACACACATTTATATATATACATACACACACGTATATTTATATATATATATATATGTGTGTGTGTATGTGTGTGTGTGTGTGTGTGTGTACATATATAAATATATATATATATGGGCCTTCCAGTTCCATTTCACATTATATACATGTCTGTGTATATTTTAATTATTTAAAAATTATTTATAAGTGAACATAATTTTTTTTTTATATTTTGAAGTGAACGTGACCCAACGGGTCACGGGGGGTCTAGTATTGTATAAAATTAAAATCATTTATTGCATGGCGACAGTCTGTTAAATGGTAAAATACTTTACGGTTTTCAATACTTCACTGAAATAAACTTATTTGATTGTTTATATATATATATTTCAAATCCTTACATAGATTTAAATTATTTTCTATAATTTTTACACTGTAATAATATTCTATAACTTTTACAATGCTGTTTTATAAAAATATTATTATCCTAATAAGGATATTTTAAGAGACACGTTAATTTATTTTAGTAGATTAGAGGGGGTAAAGACATCTTCTTAGGCGCAGAAGGTTATATAGTATGGTTTGCATTATTCGTTAAGTTTGTCCGCACTTTGAGTTCAAAACCCTTTCTAGGTCGACAAGGAAGTACCAGTCCCGTATTGAGGTCGAATCTTCCTCTTTATCTCTTTCTCACTTCTCTGTGAATAAATTATCTGTGTTCAGACCTGGAAAGAGGATGCGTTCCCTTAAATTGAATGTGGTTAAGGTACGCTGTATATCACTACAACGTCCATACGACTCCATCAGGTATTACGGGTCAATGCAAATATTAATTTACAACTTCGTACAAAAATTGCTCATCAAGACCGTTTGACTGCAGTAACATACAGTAACAATCTTCCTTCGCCTATTACAGATTTCACTGTGGTCCAATGGCTGTTTGATTTGCCCCGACTACCGTTGGGATTTGAATAGATAAGCGGAATTTGAATTGATAACTCTCAATATCAGGAGAGAACTGCAAAGTATCTCGCATGATGCTCTAAAACACCAGCCAGTTAACCATCAACGATTGGTGCTCTAATTTATCGACAGCCAATGGATAAAAGACAGTTATCATTTTGTATTCGTATAAACTCGTAGCTGCTGATGGAGACGTAGAAATAGTAGTGACATGCAGCGTGTACTAGGCAATTTAAACTTGGCAAACCGTACCTCTTCAGGTCTAAATACTGCCGATTTCTTCCTGGGGAGAGAGAGGGGAGAAAGAGAACTGTCCCCAGTATGGAATGGTATATTATTATTAACATCGAATTGATGAAACACAAAATTGCCCACAACAGCCAGAGAGACAGAACGAATATCACAAAGGATTATATTTGACATTCTAACGGCTCTACCAATTCGCCGCCTTACAGTTATCATCATTATTGTTAATTTAATCGACTTTCCCCTCCCACAAAATTACTGGCCTTGTGCCTATACTTGAAATCATTATTATTATTAATTTAATCGATTTTCCCTTCCCGCTTCAAATTGATGGCCTTGTGCCTAAAGCAGAAGCAGTTATTAATTTAAGTAATTTAACAGTATTAAACATATCAAATAAAAAGTACGATATAGACATATTAGGTTTTAGTGTTTAGTCCCCCGCCTCCCACCAGATCAATGCTAACCAAACAGATCAAAGGCTGTACAATCGTCTCTAATCTTTTCTGTTTAAAATATGGTATATTTTAAACTGTTATCTATAGCATCACTTCTATTTTAAGACAAGATTCTGTGATAAGAGGAAAGTATATTTGCTATTTTTAGCAGGTGGAGCGATTGCATAGAGCTTCCTTCTTTGGCTTATAAAAACTGACCAATGTGTGATAGATTTATATTGGATAATGTTGGCAGTCTAATCGAATTGCAGCCTATTTCCCTGAGACGTCACAACTCTTCTCTATATTTAGAGAATGTAATAATTCATGTGGTCTCACAGCGTAAACGTAGCCAGTTTTAAGAGAAAGGATGAGGTGAATCGGATTCAGTATTTGACTGGTACTTTATTTATTGACCCTAGAAGTCTGAAAGATAAAGTTTATTCCGGGCAGATTTGAAGTCAGAACGCTGAAAATCGGATAAACATTGTACGGTTTTGTATTTGACACCCTAACGACAATATAGTGAGATAAAGGTCAGTGATATGTTAATCCCAATTGTTTCTATAGTATATGTCAATAAAATGCAGGGATTCTAGTCAATCAGTTATTGATATCGATCTCTGAAATGTGACCGCATTATCTAAGAAAGAAATGAAATAAAAACCAAACGAGAAAAACATATTCAGTCAAGTGTACGAGATTTGTTACTGTAGGAATATCAATGGCAATGTTATTAACGTTTACGCGGCGAGAAGTTGGGATTATATTTCCTCGTATTTTTAACCTAGTCAAAACAAAAAGATCTTTTATTACTAAACAGTCTTTTTTTCTTTATTGTTCCTATTAGTCTTGATACTTTAGAACTTTGACATCCTGATTAATTTCAACCATTACAGTCACACTACTGCCTCGGTTAAGCTGTATCTAAGTGAACCTCATCAGTTATACTAAAAACAATCATATATGTTTAAACATAAATTATCCTAAAAATAGACTGTTATTTATTCACATAATATATCTATTATTTTTCTATTAAATTTACGAGTCAAAGCACAAGTGGTCCTGTTGTGTCTTCTGACAAAGATATTTTTTGCCAACTGTGCTAACAATATTTCCAGTCTTTCAAATTATTATAGATGACAAAACCCTTGTTTAGATAATTTGGGAATAATTTAAACGAAATGATAATGAGGATGATGATAATAATCGCTTCTGATTTAGGCACAATGCCAACAATTCTGGGGGAGGGGACAGTCGATTAAATGGACCCCAGTGCATTATTAGTGCTTTATTTTATCGACACCATAAGGATGAAAAGCAAAGCTACCCTCGGCGGGATTTGAAATCAAAACGTCAAGGGCCGCACACCATGTTGTCCAACGTTCTACCGATACTGCCAATCTAATAATAATAATAATCGTTTCTACTTTTGGCACAAGGCCAGCAATTATGCACAAAACGAACAATTTGTACATGACTTGTACTCTACCTTATCAACCCGGGAAGGAGGAATGGCAAAGTTGACTTCGGCAGAATTCGAATCAAGAATGGAAAAGGCGACGTGCTTACTCGATATGCAAAAGATAGGAGGTCACTCTCTTTTAATCCCACTATACCGTCTTAAAGAAAGAAGAATGCTTCCGAAAAATACGGCGAGTATCTTATGGCCATAATTGCTATGATAATACCTCTGTTTGACCAGGACTGGCTTGGGGTGACATCAACAACAAAATAGCAACAATAGATAGGAAAAACACGGTGATCTAAGCAACCACAGCAACAACAGCAGCAGCAGCAACGGCAGCAACAACGACAGCAGCAGCAGCAGCAACGGCAGCAACAGCAATAGCAGCTGTATGTCTGCAGTATAAACAAGTGAGTTGTTTGCTTTCAATGCTGAACTTGATTTAATTTATAATAATAACTTTGAAAATAATGTTTGCTGTCACACTAACTTCTTCAGCATATATTGCATAAAGATAACAACTTCAATAGTGTTCCATATACTTTATTGGGTTACGGGGTAATTACTCTACACTGTTTGAGTATGTTGTATAAATTTTCTCAGCCTCATTAACAACTCTCACTGTTAGCTTAACGAAATCATGCATTTAATTTTCATTCGCAAATTACTTAATTATTTAGTGATATAATGTTACTTTTTCTTACTTAAGTTTCAAATACATATTCCTCTACCTCCGCACAATTTATAAAGACCGTGACAAATTCTAAACCGTAATAATTTTGTAATTATTATTAAGTTTTCTAAATCATTGAATCACTAATCAAATTAGGGTGTGAAAAAGCATCTTTTCTGAAGCGGAGTAATCATATAAATTATGTATGCAAAACTGCATCATTGCAGGTGTTCCGTTTATTGTCATAAATATAATTTTCATTAAATATAGTATTGGGGAGATTGAGACAGTTAAGAGAAATCTAAGAGACATTTCGTCTATTTCAACTGTTGTTATCCCATTAAAGATATAGCACTTTAAAGGGGCTAGTTTAGTAGATCAAATAGACTCAGGTTCATAACTGGTAATTACATAAAGTTAATCTGAGGAATGAATAACTTATTAACCCACATTGATGTTGAGATGAATATATAGTATGTGGACGTAACTATATGTTCTATGTGGTTAGAAACATCATGATACCCTCTGGTTTTGACTGTTTGCGTTTGCAGTTCAAGTACCCCAATGCTTCCGACGTCAATGAAGTAAATTACCAGTGAAGTGCTGGGGTCCATGTAATTGACAGATACTGGTATTTTTCAGGTTTCTTCAAGCAAGTGACTACGGTTGAAAATTAATATCGCATACAGATATTCTTAGTGTTTTATGGCCCGATGAGGGTGGAAATATAATCGGTCATTGCTTTTCTGTGGAAAGCAGCTATTCCAGAAGTCATTGAATCTGACGCGAAGGAAAATAAAAAGACACTGCTATCATTAAAACATTACAAAAATACATTTTTTTTTATTTAGAAACAGAATGTAACCTTATTAATGATCTTTCGTTCGTGGCACATATACTCTCATCTCTTTTGTTTGATTTTAAGAAAAAAATTATATATCGCAAGTTGTGAAAAGTAGGGTTTTAGTTACAACTTTCCAACGGCTCAATCAGTGTTTCACGACACTTCTAACTGTAAATGTGACAAGAGATTGCCTGTAACTTTGGAGTTTGTTCTCATCCATTTCTGTCAATGTTTACATGTTTCACCGATATACATTGTCGAAATAAGAGTCTGGAATTATCTATATCATCGACTAGAAGGAATGATAAGAAAAACAGAAAAAACTGTAGATGTTAAACTTTAGTTTTCACAAAACGTGAAGATATTTCGTATTTTCTAGCCAGATTACGTCCCAATAAGGGTTATGTGTTTGGTCACGTGATATCATTTATCGCCAAGGTTGTCTTGCATGAATTCTTTTCATTTGGTTTGCGGTAAGTTTACATTTTGAACAAGGTTTTTCATTAAAAAAAGAAAACAGAGATTATTATATGCTTCGACTTCATATAGATATCTGCAATAGTTGAGCCAAACAAAAACTTAATTCGGAACCTATAACTGATATAAATATTTTTGTTTGATCAGATGGTCTTTAGCTATTAAAATCTGGTGTCAAACCGTTTTTTTAACTTTAGATTGGGCGAGACCCTTATTTCCCGGACTCTACTGGTGGACTATATCGCTTATAATAGTGTTTTTTTCTTCTGTGACAGCTAGTACATACTATGATATGACTGACATTGGCTCTCTCTTTCTCTCTCTCTAATCGGTACTGAAGTCAACGCGAGTAATTGGCATTATTTTGTCGATTTATGAAGAATGAAAGGAAAATTCGACTCTCG
The DNA here is from genome assembly GCA_964016885.1 of Eledone cirrhosa. NCBI lineage: Eukaryota > Metazoa > Mollusca > Cephalopoda > Octopoda > Eledonidae > Eledone > Eledone cirrhosa. Next base: position 310,554,622 of record OZ024742.1, read on the forward strand.
GGAGGTTTGGAACGTAGAGCCTAAAAGGATGTGAGATATTTTATCCGACGTTTGTGTCCTTTCTATAAACAATTGCTCTTTACTTCTATTACACTTACTATTCACAGATATTTACACCTTATCCTCTTATTAAGATAAATTTCTCTGTAAACCTCAATTCAATTTGATTGAAAACTACACACACACACACACACACACACACACACATATATATATATATATATATATATATATATATATCCTTATACACACATACGCACATATGCACATGTATAAAAATGAAATTCTCGTTAAAGGAAAGATGTTAAAGTACATTGGTTTTTTTAATAAATTTATAGTGATTCCAATATACAACAGCCTTGAACACTTACTTCAAAGCCGTATAACATTATTCAATATGCTATTGTTGTTATAATGCAATGCAGAAATAATGAATTAGCGCTGACTTACCAACGACTGTAGTAGTAAGTTAACGCTTAATATTAGACTTAACACCATAATTTGCCTGATTAAACATTACGTCAAACGCCTAGGGCAGGAAATGTCAAGCCTGAAGATCTCCCCTTATTTAATTGTTTATGTGTGTGTGAATGTGTCTGAGTGTGTATACACACACACACACACACATTCATAGACACACACACACATACACACACACACATATATATATATATATATATATATATATATATATGTACATATCTATAGAGAGAGATATGTACATATATATATGTACATATCTCTCTCTATATATATACATATATATATATATATATATATGGTCAGTTCGTTGGCGACTAAACTGGCAACCCCACCAAGGTTTCTTGGGTGAGGAGGGTGACTTTGGACATCCTGCAGGACTAAAAACAAAACCTGTCAAAGGGCAAAGGAGCTCTTCAGAGTCAATGGCCATCCAAAATCACCGGGAGAGATGACCCCTTAGCCTTTGTCAAGGCAGAATTCTAGGAGAAGGAAAACTCTTATATAACACCTGCAACTCTGATGGTATCCAATGATGTTGACTTGTTCTTCTTTTTGGTAAATATCATCTTGGTTAAGAGAGTAGGACTGGCTTTGTGCAGTGCTTTTGCTCGCTATAAAAGCTTCACGGCACAGGCATTGCTTTATATCTGGAGATCTCTCTGCACTTGTCGTCACATGGTACCATGGGCCCAGCACTATGTGTCAATAATTGTCACAAGTGTAGTGTTTGTACCAGAGTTTTCATGTCGCAGGCTGGACTAAAAAGTCACACTTGTTCAGTGCATCGGTAGAGGTTCTACATGGATATAAAGTAATGGCCATACTCGAAAACGAGTTGGCAGCCACCATATATATATATATATATATATATACACATGTGTGTGTGTGTGTGTGTGTGTGTGCATGTGTATAGATATATGTATGTACACATCTATATGTATATATCTACATATATGATATTTATACATACGTGTGTAACACAGAGACTATACACCACACACAAACATATGTCTGTGTGTGTGTTTAGGCGAATTGACTGAGTTGTTAGAACGTTGGATAGAAGGTTTTACGGTAGTTGTTCCGGACTCTGGGCTGTGAGTTTAAATCCCACTGAGGTCAATTTTGCTTTTCATCCTTTCGAAGTCGATAAAAAAGGACCAGTCCAGTACTGGAGTAGATTATCCCTCTTTTATCCTTCCCACTCTGTCAGTTTCTTTCTTTCTCTGGATATGTTTAGATATGGAGATAATGGGCTCCACCAGATATGTTTTAATGGCAAAGAAATGCCGTCTGTCTTTATGGCGCCCCTACGACTCCACCAGGAATTACATGTAAAAAAGGGAAAACGTATATATATGTATAATTTTATTATATACTAGACCACCCGTGACCAGTTGGGTCACGTTCGCTTCAAAATATTTTTTTTAAATCATGTTCACTTAAAAATAATTTTTAAATAATTAAAATATACACAGACATGTATATAATGTGAAATGAAATTGGAAGGCCCATATATATATATACGTGTGTGTATGTATATATATATATATAAATGTGTGTTTCTATATATATATATATATATATATGTGTGTGTGTGTATATATATGTGGGTGTCTGTGATCTATATATACACTGGTCATAGACACACACATACATATGTACACACATATATATATATATACACACACACTCATATATATATATACACAACACCACTAGCTCTCTTTCTTCCATTCTCCTTCTCTGTCTTCTCCATATCTCTCTCTCTCTCTCTCTCTCTCTTTATGAAGGTACCCGGAAAAACCCCATGTCTCGGGAACCCATGGTCCGATTCACGCGAAACTTATATTCCATTTGTATTTCCATTTTAGGGTCAACTTCCTTTCAAAGTATTTTCACATTATGCGCCCTTTTGGCTGTATTACATTACAGACAAGCAAGCAAGCAGGCAAGCAATCACAGACTTTCAGTAATATATAGATAGATATGAGGAGGTTAATTGTCAGAATAATTGCAACGTCAGATAAAATGTTTTGAGATATTCGTTCCGTCTCTCTGCGCTCGGATCTTAAATACTCCCTTGTTTAACTTTGATTTTCATCCTTTCGAGGTACTTAGAAGTATAAAATGATAGGTTTATTATTACAAAGATATTTGTGTCATAACTACTGCCGTTTGAATTTCAGTAAGTTTTATTGGCTGCTAAGATGTTGCTGGTCTTATTGGTAGACCGGTTGGTGAGCTCGTTTGTGGGATGGATGGGAGAATCTTTAGTGAGCAAGTTAGACGACTGGTTGGTCAATTGGTGTATCAGTTTCTGAATTGGTTGGTGGGCTGATTGATGTACTACATTTATTGTAAATAGTGTAGAGCTAGTTTTCTGAGTTGTTAATGGGATCATTTTGGGGCCGGTTGGTGTGTTGGATAATGAACTGGTTGGTGGGCAGTTTGATTGGCTTGTCGGGTGGTTATTCAGGTGGTTAACGTTTTAGCTGAGAGGGAAAATAGATTTGCAAGGAGCGAAAGTATAGCAATTGTAAAAAAAATTGAAAAGGTGTAGCGTCCATGGAAGGGACATGGAAGTTGTTGACAGTTGAGATGTGAGGTTACAGACTACAAATCTACAATGTTAGAGCTGTTGCATATCGTATCACTAGTGGGGCATTGTTGTCTGTGATATTGTCTTATATCAACTCCCTTGCTCAATCTAACCAGCTTTAAATGGGTTTCCAAATGGCAGAATTGGAAACTAATAGATATTTCTTGAGACTTTACACGCACAAGGCACGTAAGAGTTTTTCTGGTGTTTGTTAAAGCAGAAGATCAATGTCCATTGACATTTTCAGGGAGGGTGGAAATTTTGGATCAGCTCAGATTATATGAAGTATCTCTTTTACTTGCTTACCAGTATTGAAACACACCTAAAGGATGTTTTCGTCTTGGAACAGGCTCAGTTAATTGCAACTTTTCCTTCTCAACATATTTAAAATACATACATATATACATACATACATACACACACACACACACACACACACACACACACACACACACACACACACACACACACACACACACACACATATATATATATATATATATATATATATATATATAGTAATAATAATAAATTTGAAGACTAAAATCCAAAGAGGGCTCGATAAGGATAAATATATATCAAATATATAAGAACCGTAGAGCAAATATTTATTAAAATAACAGATTAAACTTTAATCTGTTATTTTAATAAATATATATATATATATATATATATATATATATATATATATATATATATATATATATATACACATATACATATAATTATATATAGAGAGAGGTATACACACACACACACACACACACACACATATATATATGTGTGTGTGAGTGTGTGTGCACGTTGCGATAATTATCGCAACATACACACACATAATCATTCTCTACAGAATTACAAAGACTCCCAAGCCACTCTTGTCTCCAGAAAGACCGTCGTTATTTCGTTATAATTCTGTAAATAACGGCGCTATTGTTCACAAATTCAAATGTCTCTCTCTCTCTCTCTCTCTCTCTCTCTCTCTCTCTCTCTATATATATATATATATATATATATATATATATATATATATTATATATATATAATGAATAATTACATCAATAACATTAAACTTCATTACACTCTATCACACTACACTACTACGCTAAGATTTAACGAAAATGCAAACAAATTTAAAACGCTTGCGTTTTGCAATCGCTTAAAGCTGTCATGCTTCCATATTCTATATTCCTTAAAACTGTTGCAACAACAATAACGACGTCAGCAGCAACGACACAAACACCAACTACAACAGTATCCACATGAAAACACTATAACACCACCAATACAGAAGAAATCTATGCAAAAAATATATGCTAATAACTTTAAACTATTTTCATATTATATTTTTTCCGATTCTATTGTTGAGGATAATGTTTCTTGTTTTGTTTAAATACATTTCGTTATTTCTCGCAGAACAGATGAACTTCACTTCAAAAGTCAACAGTTTATATTATTTGTTTTATTATTTATTATATAAAAGACAAGCGAAAACAAAATGTCTTTGCGTGTATAAATATACGAGAATTTATTTTATGAAATGTCATCCAGTATGATATATAAACTCACGTAAGAACTCATGTACTCTAAAGCACACACATACACATACACACACACACACACACATACTCACATACAAACATATATATATATACATAGATAAATGCGTACATAAATGTGTGTGTGTGGATGTGTGTGTGTGTGTGTCTGTGTGTGTCTGTGTGTGAGTGAGTGCGTGTTTGTGTGTGTGTTAAACAAAGAAAATAATTATTTTCATTGTTCAATACATATATATATATAAATGACTCATAAGGTTCCATCGTGTAGAAGCTTCGATGCGATGGAACCTTAGGAGAGGAAAGACTACTACAAAATTTATAGCTCTCACCACCTCATCTCATTTAAACCATCTCTTCATGGCTGCATTAACTTCTAGCAACGGTATTGCCTCCACCATGAACAGGTGAATACTAGTATTTATAATGCATTTTCTTTGGGTTTTTTCCTAACTTTATTATTACTAATCTGTGACGAACGTGTTCTTCTCCCCCTCCCAATAATTTCAAAGGTTTACATTTGATAACACGATATCTTACTTTCTTCTTCTTGCCTATTTTTCCTTCCTTCTTCCTTTTCATTTGTACCAGTCTTCCGAGACTTGCGTTATCCACAATAACTTTTCCCTGAGGTCACATAAAATTCTATGTGTGCAAGTTATAACTTAATTGCTATAAATTATTTTTTTGTCTTGTCTCTTACACCACGGACAGCGCTTTGGTTTGTGTCGGACGCTGCCACAAGTCTATCTCGGTGACTGAAAACCTTGGAATTTGTAATTTTATTTTCCAAAGAATTTTGCTAAGGTTTCCCCATCAAAAACATTTTTTTCGTATTGCCATGTTTTCAGTCGTTGTCTTTTCTTTGTTAATTTTCCTAAGTTTATATATATATATATATATATATATAGCGGCGATGAATTAGTTTAGCGAGGTTTTTTATATGAAATCGTGTGTCGAAACAAATATTGTTATACTTGGGGAGGGTCATATTTGTGTAATATTGCCAGAATTAAAAACAGAACACACTCACTGTTTGGTTGGTTTTCGCTTCTCGCTGTCTTTTATATCTGCGATCTAACTTACTCGGTCCTCAATGTTGCCATTGACTGACCGACGGTCAAAAATAATACAGATACAATATAGACACAAACACTTATATATAGTTTACATAATTTACATAAATCTTTCGTTGCACATCTGCAACATCGTCAGTGGTGTTATATTTTTTTCCTCCTGTTGTGTTGTATGTCTACGCCATTTTTTGTTCAGTCTGTCTATATATTTATTTATTTATTTGCTTGTTTATTTATTTTATTTTGTCTTCTTTGCGCATGCGTTTGCGTGTGTGTATAGTGTTATGTTTGCTGTGTGACTAGTGTGTATAGTGTTGTGTCTGCTGGGTGACTAGTGTGTGTTTATGTGCTTGTTGTTATTGTGCTTGTGTATGTATTAATTTATCTTATTTTATTTTATTTTATTTACTTATTTACACTTCTCTTAGGTCAGTGTTGTTTGTTTGGGTGTTGTTGTTGTTCCACTCATTCTTTCTGTTTAGCTTTGGTCTTCTAATTTCTATTTCACTGGCCTCTCTGATTTGCCTATCTGCTGGGTCATTCCTATGTTTAGATATTATTCTAATTTCTATGTTGTCTATGTTACCGTCATGTTGTTGTCTAGCATGTTCGTATAGTACTGACCCGTTTTTTCGTCCTTTTAGTTCCCCTCAGTGTTGGTCTATCCTTTCACCTATGCTACGAGCTGTTTCACCTATGTATGTTGTTGTCATGTTTCTGCAAGTACCTTCTGTACATCTTATGCTATAGACTACGTTTCTAGTTTTACAGTTTATCCGGGGGTTCACCTTACATATGATACATTTCCTATTGGTACAGTGGGTTTTCTTAAAAGGGTAGGTTTTGCTGATCAGGGATTTTATGGTGGTTCCTGGCTTTTCTACCACCTTTATTTTTAAGTGGGTCTTTCTCAGGGCCTTTCTACACTGGTTAGCTAATTTCCCTCCAGGGGTGGCGTCCGCAAACATGACACTCTGATATCTCTGGTTGTCGTTCCATGATGTGGCCTTCCCTATCTTATGTCTAGCCCTATCTAAGCTATTCCATGATTTTCTCCTGTATAATGGGCAAATTCCTTTCATGTCCAGTTCTATGAGGGTCTTATACTTTTCCATGGCTCTTTCGTATACTCTGACTCTGTCTCTTTGGTTGTAGCCAGAGAACTGCATGCGGTTGATGAAGTGTCGGATGTGTCTTTCCATTTCTGTTGGGTCGCACATGCTGGACACATTCTTCATCACCCGTACCAAATCTGCGATCAGAATATTAAACTTATCACTACTGGACATTGCTGAGTTTTTGAGTATCAGGTATTTGGAGGCCATGGGTTTAGCATAGTGTGAGTGGAGAATTTGGGCTCTCTCGTCTATAGCGTTAATCCAGAGTTCTGTGTCTAATACAGGTAGTCTATTGTTAGGGTGTTTGGAAGGGAAGTCGATAGTTACAGTTATACTCTGGTGTATGGAATTAGCTATCTGCTGGATGCTTTCCATCGTGCTACGTTCTAAATCAAATTTGTTAGTGCTCTCTAGTGGGGGTGTTCTTATAACTATATTGATATCGTCTACATAACGAGAGTACATGATGAGGTCTATGGAGCTTTCATTAAGGAGATCTTTAAGTCTCCTTTCCCACCATACCATGAAAAGGTTGGCAACATCACCAGCTATGCTGACGCCGATGGCTGCTCCTTCATTTTGGGTGTAGATTTTCTCATTGAACTTAAATATGTGGCCCTTTAGGGTAGTTTTGATACTAGCCCCTATTGCATGTGCGACCATTTTTCTTACCTGATCATTGTTTTGGGGGGTCCGTATAGCTTTGGTCCACCCAATCCACCTTCCCATGGGAGTCTTTTTTGCCATTGATGTTATGGTGGGGGGTCTACCTCTTATAGGTCTACTAGGGCAGAAGCATCTAAGGTCATGGCTGTCTAGGTAGTCAGTGTCATAGGTAAGTCTAAGTAGGAGGCCAACTTCGTCTGTGTCGACGTCGCAGAACTCCACCTCACTCTCAATGATCACCTCCACACATCTTTTCACAGCAAAATCAATGTTAATGGATGGGTACAGTGACACCACATCCATGCTGCCTATTATGCAGTTGGATAGGCTCCTGTTTTTGTTGCACTCACTGATTTTGCTGAGGAGGTCCTCTGTACTTTCACATACATCTGGGGACATCTTGATTATGGGGCGTATAACCATTGAGAGGAAGTAGGAGATCCTGTAGTTGCTAGCTATATTAGCTCCGCATACGGGTCTTGTTGGTGGTCCTGTTGTCGGGTCGTCGACTGTCTTGTGGTCTTTGCGGAGCCCATACAAGGGTGGTATGCCATTGTTAGACGCCTGGAAGTTGTTGGCAGTGCGTCTGCTTGGCTTTAGGATGTCAGTCCACATCATCATGTGAGCGTTGAGGATTTTTTCTCTCCCATCGTGTGTTTGTTGTGCAACTTCGTTCGTGTTGGTGATGTGGGGTTGCATAGCCTCGATGTAGTTCGGCATGCTATCTATTGACATCCTACCAGACTTATCTGTGGGTAGACACACTACCTCACCATCCCTTGTGCGCTGCTTGAGGCTAACCAAGCCTTCTACAGGTTTTATCCCAAGTTGTTGGGCCTCTGGTCTGCTCTGTCTCTTAGTATACCTGTCTACTACTTGTCTTATTTCTAGCTATGGTGAACAGTGCCTCTGTCTCGTCATCTATTTGCTGTGGTATGCAAACTCTTTTATTAAAGGGTAACCTCGTAGGATAGATATTACCCATCTTATATGTTTTGTCAGCTGGGTTGAATATATATATGTGTGTGTGTGTGTGTGTGTGTGTGTGTGGTCTGTGTTTCTGACAGGGCCTACTGGAAGGAGTGTTTGGGGATTCTGCCCCCACTATCCTCCCAGGAATTAGTAAGGAAAGAAGAAAAAGAAGAAGAAGAAGATGAAGATGAAGAAGGAGAGCCTGACAAATGAAGATTATTTGATGGTCATGAAGCCTTAATGGTGATATTAATGAAGCATGGACACTGATTGTGACATTAACAAACGGACTAAACGGATGTTACACTAGGATGCTACGAATGGCCCTTAATGTGAAAAGGCAGCAATAAATAAATACATTATATGGAGACATGCAAAAAGATCAGGCAAAGACGGCTCCGCATATCTGTTCATAGTGTGTGACACCCTGAACTGGAAGCACCCAAGTGAGTACTTTGGAACCCATTTCATAGAGTTATAAGGAGAGGAAAACGCTGATACCACTACATTGACAACCTCGTCAAAGACACTGACTTTGTCACAGCGATCCAGGTTGAAACCCGCTACGAATAAGAAGACGAACCACCCCAGCCACTAATTGGGGAAGACAGATATTTTCAAGCTGCAGCTGTCATATAACGTAGTTTCTGAATAGAAAATTATTATTATCTGCGGCGACTATAACCACATTACATAATAGGTCTGCTTACGTATCAACCATAAAGTTCTCCAAACAAACCACACGACCAGCATTTGGCTTAACTAGAACGTAAACAAATCTAAACCAAATACACGCTATCCACAATTTCAAGCAAACAACTATCAGAATCCTACAATAAACCCTAACCAGAATTTAATGCTGTATATATTTGAGAATGAGTATCTGTATATCTTTATGTGTGTAATTGTGAGTGCCTTTCTGTGTTTCAGGGAATTGCAATGTCTTGCTTTATAATTGAAGGAAATTCCGATATTATTCGCTGCCACATTATTGTATGTTTATCTTATAAAGTACACGTTGCCTGCCATGTATTTAATTTGTGAATATATGTTTTGAATATGATTTTAGTTTCGTATATTTTGTTGTGCTTGTTTTGTAGAGATTCTCAGCCACCTGCGTGGAAAGGAAGGAAGAAACCATAATTCATGTGTTGTTGTTAAGCCCTAAATCAACAAATGATCGAGCAGACCTATGATAAAAGACGTTTTGATCTTAGCCACTATGACTTTTCCTTGTATGTCGGAACCCCAAGACCAACATGACCTTTTGTAGAAGGAATTCGGTTGCTACTTCTAGCAGTGTGAGTTATTGGTGTAGTAGGAAGCAGTTCATGAAGATATGTTAATCTCAGACAATGTATATATATATATATATATACATGTGTCTGTGCGTGTGTAAAGATAATGAGAGAAACTGAGAAAGTGAGATGTATATTTTGAGCGTAATATATAGGGTATATGAAATATATATGTATATGAAATATATATACTTATTTTAATAACTCACAATTTCAATTTGCGAATATACCCTGTTTTGTATAAAGCATTCTAAAGACACATAAACATACACATACATCCTTATGTGTGGGTATTTTTTTTTTGTGTGTGTGTGTGTGTGTGTGTGTGTGTGTGTGTGTGTGTGTGTGTGTGTGTGTGTGTGTGTGTGTGTGTGTGTGTGTGTGTGTGTGTGTGTGTGTGTGCGTGTGTGTGTGTGTGTGTGCGTGTGTGTGTGTGTGTGTGTTTATTCTCTGAAACTGGATTTAATTTTAGAACGTAAACAAATAATCGAATCAAGCCACCAATTGAACAAGTCGCTCTTTTCTCAATCTGCAAGGAAAAACAGGCAAGTCTCTTTAGTACCACACTCTACAATCTTAATAATAGGAACGACACATTAGACTTAAGTGTCTTAAATCGTCATTGCTACAACGCTTTTGAACAGCAGTCTACATTATCATGACTGACGTTGATCTGTAAAAGAAAAATAACAACCGAACGTAGCAATTAATCGGTTTTGTTTTTATCATTTCTATGTAGAATTACAGTGACGTGGATTGGAGAGGCGTATACATTTGAGTTCATCTGTGACGTCAATGGTGCCAAGTCCCTTGGGTGATATCGGTGGTTTGAAGAGGGCAGACTTTTATGCATGAACAACTGCTGGTCTTCCGCAAAAAATAAATTACTCAAGAGTATGCTTTGAGAAGCCTACCAGTTGTAGATGTAAGCTCTCACGAGAAATGTGGAGGTATTTCTTGATTACTCCTGTTTCCATGACGCAAACCTATGAACTCTCCCCGTCCGACGGGGGGAGATCTCCCACCCACCATTGATCTGACAGATGTCTTCTCTTGTGTAAATGGGTATAGCTTTCATTATATAAAATCTCCTCATTTCTCCCTGTTTTGGGGGCACTTCTTTTCATGGTACTCCCTGTTTGGGATTTTAGAGGTTGGCAAGTCTGCATACTATTTTCAATTGAAGCTTCTTTCAATATATTGATATTTCTTTTTATTATATTTCTATTTCACATTTAATTGTATGCTTAAGCTGTAGAATTACGTTTAACATATCTCAGAAATGAAGTAATTTACTTCTTTTTTTCATGGTACTCCCTTTGGGTTTTTAGAGGTTGGCAGGTCTGATGAAGTGAAATTTAGTGTTTCAACGTTTTATGTAGTAAATAGATGACAGTACAATATTGGTGTATAAAATTATTGATTTCAAAATGACTCAGCGGCAAATTTATATACAATAGCATTGAGGGATAAAATGAAATACTACAAATTATTTTGTCCGTAACACTAATTGTTCTGCTATTGTACTGATACATGTCTGCAGGGCTTTGAGGTAACAACGTCAATAACCCACTCGTGGCGTATCACAGAATAGAAACTGCATAAGTAATTTTTATTCATTTTATTTTTATTCATGTAACTTTTATTCATATAATTTACTGCCACTCTGATACTTGCCTGATGAGGTCGTAACTGTTGCATAATAGTTATCATCGCTGAGGTCAACTTTAACTTTCGTATTTTTTATATCGAAACGAAAGTATCAGTCCAATATTGACTGGATTCTTCCTCTATATCACTTTCTCACTTCCATTTTCTTACTATCTCTCTCTCTTAATTTTTTTTTTTTAAACCACATGTGCTTTTCGTCATTTCCAGATTTGCTTTTAGTGTGTAATCACAGACAGTTAAATCTCCTCTTTTGCCGATGATCCGGATTCAGCATCTGTGATTTGGCGATTAATGGTGAAATATATTTCTTTAATGAAATGCATAAAAAGGAGATTAATCGTTATTGCAAGGTATCTATATTCGAGGTTCTCGTTAATTTTTAATATGTTACCTACGTAACTATGCGTGTTTACTCTTTACAAATTATCCCCTGTAATTGTTTGATGTGTTTATTTCATATATATATATATCAATCGATTTTTAATTTAATGCTATATATATATATATATATATATATATATATATATATATATATATATGTGTGTGTGTGTGTGTGTGTGTGTGTGCGTGTGTGTGTGTGTAAAAGGTAAACAGAGGTAACAACACAATCGGTAAAGTATATGGAAGAAATATATAAGGTTAACGCTTGAAATAGCAGGAAGAGGGTCTTCATGTTTCGGACGCTAGTCCTTCATCAGAAGAAGAAAGAATGAGAAATAAGATAGATTGAAGGGACGGGCGGCCTGGAATTGGAAAATATGTCTTTAGAAAGAAATAGCAAGTCCATTCATGTTGACAGTATCCCCCCCCCCAAAAAAAAAAGAATATATATATACACACTTCAACAGCATTCTAATAAAAGTATGTATACATTTTGGGAGGACACACTGTATATATGTCAAGGTCTATATATGACTTTATGTCAAGAAATATGTATGTCTATATGTCAAGAAATATATAGAAATATATATGCTCACAAAGGTAAGTATGTACTGCGTACGTAATTGAAATCTGGGACAGTGAGAGCAACCACCCTTCACTTACGTGTGGATATTGTTTAGTAAACATCTTTCAATGCTGTGCAACATCAACATTCTATATTGCACATCGCCCATTTCACTATCATTTTAGTGTTATTCTATATAGTTTTATTTTTATTTCCTATTTTCACTCTCTTGTTTCTTATCTTTTCTTATCTTCATTTCTCCTTTCTTCGTTCTCTATTTATATGTTTATTTATTTATTTTATTCTATCTGTCATAATGTTTATGCTTCTTTGGGGCATTAATTTTCTACGTGTTATATTATTTTCTTCTTTAAATTTCAATACCACAATATTACTTATTATATTATTCTCTTGTGTTATGTATGTATCTATCTATCTATCTATCTATTATCTATCTATGCATGAATGTATGCATGTAAGTATTTATGTATTTTTCTTAATTTCGAGTACATTTTTGACCGGCCACCTTCCTAGTAGCAAGGTTGTAAAAGAAAAGAAATTGTCATCCCTTGAATCGCAAGAATGTTTTGCAAATTTTGAAGGTGCCAGCTATCGCAGCCATTTATAGTCTATGAATTAGGGAGCTGTGCTCTTTGTCTCCAAATCCAAGTTCAGTCATAAATTGGTCCAAGCGGGTTGGTATATAACCTGTAGATCCAATAAGGATGGGTATGAAGCTGAAGGTGTATCTTGGAAACTGGATCTGCAAACTCCTCATCAATAGTCTGTAGATGTTCTCCTTCTCCTGTATTTTTTGATAAGTTTTGCCTGTTCAATGTATATATGTATGTATGTATGTATGCATAAATGTATGTATGTGCACATAATTGCGTCTAAAGATACACACACATATATATGAATATATATGTATGTATGTGTGAGTGTGTATTTGTGAGCGTGTATGTATATATATATAGACGTATCTAAATGCATGCAAACTTAATACACATAATTGTTTCTACGTTAGGCACAAGGCCAACAATTACCCAGTGCATTACTTGTACTTTATTTTATCGACCCCGTAAGGATGAAAGGCAAAGTCAACCTCGGCGGGATTTGAACTAAGATCGTAAAGGGACGTAACTATGCTGGAAAGCATGGCGTCCGACCCTCTACCGATACTGCCAATCCACCATATTAATAATTGTTTCTACTTTTGGCACAAGGCCAGCAATTTAATACACATAAAACTTAATACACATAATTCAGGCAAACATTACGCGCAGTTATCCTACAAATGTTTGTTGAGTCGATTATAAAAAATTGATTATATAACTCATTTGTTTGCACATGCATCCATATATTCATAGATGCATGCATATACACAAACACACACACGCATACGCGCACAAACACACACATACACATGCACACACACACACATATATATATATATATAAAAAACATGAGAAGAAAGAAGAATACTGCGTGGTTGCACATGGGTTACAATATGATAAAATTAGTCCGTCGTCAGTGATTTGCCAACCATCATTGATATTTCATCGCATTAAAAATCATATACCTCAGGTTGGTGCGAGCAATAACTAAAAAAAGCTATTGGGACAAGTAAATCGCGTAAAGCGAGTGAGACAAGTAAACAACATAGAAGGATAAAAGCAAACCGAAGATAGGAAAATAAACAAGCAACATGGTTATCCGGTCAGCACAATCTGGGTGGATTTCATGAGCGATCAAGATACAGACCGTCCGACGTGAGTGAGATGTGAGCAAGAAAAGACTCCACTACTAGCCAAACGGGAGGAAGTGAGAAGGGGAGAAACAGAGAGTGAGTGAGTGGAAGTGCGAGGAAGAGGTCAGTCGAGAGAAAGTGTAACTGACAGAGGGGGCGAAAGTAGGTGAGAAAAACAGATATATATATATATATAAAGAGAGAGAGAGAGAGAGAGAGAGAGAGAGAGAGAGAGAGAGAGAGAGAGAGAGAGAGAGAGAGAGAGAGAGATGTATATATATAAGCAAAAGGGATATTTAATTTGTTGGTAATTCGACAAATATATATGTTTATAACTGATTCGAAGCACTCGACCGGTTTTCTGGAGTATAATATCAATGATATTAATAAATGGAAACTATATTTATAAAGCCATATTTATTCTATTATATATATTTCAAGGGTACGCTCTCATCAGATAAAATACAAAGTTTGTTTTATAAATATTGACATATCCAGGAAGGAGAATTTAACGGTTCAAGTTTATCCTGGAAAAAATTGAACACATTGATTCCTTTCGATGACTTTCAATTTGGCCAGGAATATGTTCACAGCATTCCTTGCTTTAAGCAAGGTGATCTTCTCCTCCTGCAAAGCCATAATTAGGCTATTGCATTTGTCGAGGATGTCGGCGGGGTAGGCGCAGTCTTGCCTCACATCGAGGTTTTTTTTAATACAGTTCTGTGTTGCTTCCTTGAAGAAACTCAATGATAGAGTCGAACAGTTCAAAGAAGCAACATGCTACCTAGATGACCCTTACGTGGTCATGAAAACCCTCTTGCGTGGTCTCTAAGCTCACAAAGCGGAGGGGACATCAAGTTAGATATCAACATTTATTCTGTCCGTTTCATTAAAGGGAAAATTGGAAAGCTTTGAAATAATACAATTGCCACTTTCTTCCAGATAAGAGCACTCTATGGATAGACAGAGTTGCTCTTGTATAAAATGTTCAAAATAGCTGGTATCGTCTGGTGGGAATATAACAAATTCAACTGGTTCTTATTCATAAAAAAGAACATTTATGTTCCTTTTTTTGAAATTTATATACTTCCTTTCAAGTATTTATACTCTCAGCTGCCTGCAATGGCATCT